>CM053769.1:407712572-407733580 GCA_028658325.1 Potorous gilbertii
CTTGGGTATGCCCCTTGATCCTGTTTATCTCAGTTTCTCATCTGTAAAATGAAGTAGAGAAGGAAACCACTCTAGGATCTTTGCCAGAAAAACCCCACTTCTGACATATACGCATGACCTTGGATAAGTCACTTATACTCTTAGTGCTCTTTAAACAACTCTCTAGATGAAAGTTGAAAAGAAGTTGTTGACCTGAATTTATAGAGAGAGTTTACTTATCCAGGGAGTATGTTGTACCAGTGAGGCCACACTTCCAGACTTTATGCCTAATTATTATAGGCTCACACATTTAGTGTCTAAAGGGACCTCTAAAGTGATCTAATCAAACCCATTCATCTTTAAAATGAGAAAGCTGAAGGCCAAGGTTTGCTAATTTGCCCAAGTGATAATAAATAGACAAATAAAAGAACTGGGATTGAAATGGAAAGATTCTTTAACTATAAATACAGCATTTTTTCTGCTCTTGTTCACTGCTTCTAGAGAAGTATATTAGCAGCAAAAACTTTCCAACATCTAAAATCCAGGCAAATCCCTCATCTCCTCTCATGTCCTCAGGGCTGGAAGATTGTTCTTCTGACTATTAGTTTGTTATTTTATCTTCAGAAGTGTAAATTAAACATTCCAAGGCCCCTCTGTAACTTGTCAGTAGCTAAACAGAGTCAAAAGAGGAGGAATTTCTCAGCCACTAATTTTACCTTCCTGATAAGCTGACATCTGTTGCTTGGAGCACAATGAATTTGGCTCAGAACCCAGAACACAACTTAGTTGTCTTCTAAAGGATACCAGGTGGAGATCTCATAAATTTGTCTTCATTTATGGACAATGAAGGTT
This sequence comes from Potorous gilbertii, assembly GCA_028658325.1. Lineage (NCBI taxonomy): Eukaryota > Metazoa > Chordata > Mammalia > Diprotodontia > Potoroidae > Potorous > Potorous gilbertii. The sequence continues at coordinate 407,713,404 of CM053769.1, forward strand.
CTTTGATCCTTCTCTTTTGGCTTCATGGTCCTCTAGCAGGAGAAAAATAATAGAAAGCCCCTCACAGAGTTTGTGATGCTGGGGAATGACCAGCCGGCCATTCATTTTTTGCCTTCACCTCCACTTCCAGCTCATTCTGACTTTCTTTACCATTATACTGACTCTATTTCCACACTAGCTAAGTGGCCTCTGGGAACCATTCTACCCTGATGCAAACTAAATACTTAAGTCATTGCCTGGAATTACCATGTCATGAAAGGTCCAGTCACATTGCTCACTCTCTACTTCTAGTTCAGTCTCAGGACCATTTCACCTTTATGATGGCTTCTAATTCCATCCTCCCACCTCTGTCATCTCCCTTTTATACTTTGTCTTCCTGAATTAAAGATTAGAATATAAGTTCTTTGAAAGGGGGTGGAGCCAAGATGGCAGAGTAAGAGCATAGACTTTTTAGAGCATTCCCCTAAAGCCCAGCCAAATACCTGTAACTCTAAACACATTCTGGAGCTGCAGAACTCAAAATATGACTGAGTGAAACAAATATCCAGCCGAAGGCAGCCTGGAAAATTGCCAGACTGGGAGCAGAGTGCAGTCTAGTGTGGGCCATGCTAACCCAAGAGGGTACCTGAGAAGGCCTTGAAGGGACTGAATCTTGGGCACTCATGGTAGTTTCCAGACTTCATGACCCCAAAATGCTGAGGACAAACTGGAAGGACAGTAGAAAAAAAAACCTGTGGGATATGTGTGAGAGAGTAGTTCCAGGTTGGCACAGGAGTGAGGGGGCAGAGAAACCCATAGCAATCACAGCAGCAGCAGGTACAGCTGCAGCCACTCTGGAACTCTAGGACCACAGATTGTAGGGGGATTTAACAGCTGATTGGGTAACCTCCCCACCCTCACTGGAAGCAGACAACCACCTTGACAAAAACTCAAAAGTCAAGTAAATGGCTGGGGAAAAGAGCAAAAACTGGAAAGAGAATCAGACTACAAAATCTTACTTTGGTGACAAGGAAGACCAAAACATTCAAACAGAAGACAAGAAAGTCAAAGTTCTTCCATCCAAAGCCTCCAAGAAAAATATGAATTGGTCTCAGGACATGAAAGAGCTCAAAAAGGATTTTGAAAACCAAGTAAAAGAAGTAGAGCAAAAATTGAGAAGAGAAATGAGTGATGCAAGAAAATCATGAAGAACAAGTCAACTGCTTGCTAAAGAAAACCCTACAAAATACTGAAGAAAATAACACTTTAAAAAATAGACTAACCCAAATGGTGAAAGAGATCTAAAAACCCAGTGAGGACAAGAATGCTCTAAAAAGCAGGATTGGCCAGATGAAAAATGAGGTCCAAAAGCTCAACAACAAAAAATAATAACTCCTTAAAGATTAGAATGGAACAGATGGAGGCTAACGACTTTATGAAAAAAATTAAAAAACTTATAAAACAAAACCAAAGGAATGAAAAAATAGCAGACAAATTGCATGCTAATGATTTTTGACATTCACTGTTAAAGCTTTGAGTTTCATATTCTCTCCCTCTCTCCTCACCCACCCTCACTGAGAAAATAAGCAATTCAATATAGGTCACATATGTGTAACAATGCAAAGTGGTTTCATAATAGTCTTGTTGTAAAAGACTAACCACATTTATCTCTGCTCTATCCTGTCCTCATTTATTCCATTCTCTCCCTTCACCTGTCCCTTCTAATATCTTTCCTCTTCTATTCCCTTCCCCCTTGCCTTCCTACAGGGTAAAATAGATTTCCAAATCCATAACCTTAAGCCAAATGTCATGAGAGTAAGTCTCCTTTCATTTACCCCCTCTTCCCCTCCATAAAATCTCTTTCTTCCCTCTTTTATGTGAGATGATTTACTACATTCCACCTCTCCCTTTCTTTTATTCCTCATACATTAAAATAAACAGTAGATTTTATTTTTTTAGGTATTCTCCCTTCATATTCAGCTAGCCCTGTGCCCTTTAATCTATTTGTATGTATGTATATATGTATACACACATATATATACACACATACATATATACACATATACATATCCTACACATATATAATATACACATACCTACATATCCATACACATACCCATATACACCTGCATATATATATTCCCTCTAACTACCCTAAATACTGAAAAAGATCTCATGAGTTGCAAATAACATCTTTCCATGTAGGAATGTAAACAGTTCAACTTTAATGAGTTCCTTAAGGCTTCTCTTTCCTGTTTACTTTTTCAAATTTCTCTTGATTCTTATATTTGAAAGTCAAATATTCTATTCAGCTCTGGTCTTTTCACCAAGAATGCTTGGAAGTCTTCTATTTCATCGAAATTCCATTTTTTCCCCTGAAGTATTATACTCAGTTTTTCTGGGTAGGTGATTTAGGGTTTTAATCCTAGCTCCTTTGACCTCTGTAATATCATATTCCAAGCCCTTCAATTCCTTAGTGTAGAAGTTAAATCCTGTATTATCCTTATTGTATTTCCACAACACTTAACTTGTTTCTTTCTGGCTGCTTGTAATATTTTTTCCTTGACCTGGGAACTCTGGAATTTGCCTACAATATTCCTAGGAATTTTCCTTTTGGGATCTCTTTCAGAAGGTGACTGGTGCATTCTTTCTATTTCTATTTAACCCTCTGCTTCTATAAAATCAGGGCAGTTTTCCTTGGTAATTTCTTGAAAGATCATGTCTAGGCTCTTTTTTGACCATGGTTTTCAGGTAGACTAATAATTTTTAAATTATCTCTTCTGGATCTATTTTCCAGGTCAGTTATTTTTTCAATGAGATGTTTCACATTGTCTTTTATTTTTTCATTCTTTCGGTTTTGTTTTGTAGTTTTTTTGGTTTCTTATAAAATCATTAGCTTCCATTTGCTACATTCTAATTTTTAAAGACATATTTTCTTCAGTGAACTTTTGAACTTCCTTTTCCATGTGGCCAATTCTTCTTTTTAAAACGTTTTTCTCCTCATTGACATTTTGGACCTCTTATATCATTTCTGTTAGTCTATTCTTAAAGGTGTTATTTTCTCCTGCACTCCTTTGGGTCTCCTTTAGCAAGCTGTTGACTCACTTTTCATGCTTTTCTTGCATCTCTCTCATTTCTCTTCCCAATTTTTCCTCCACCACTATTACTTGATTTTCAACATCCTTTTTGAGCTCTTCCCTGGCCTGAGACCATTGCATATATTTTTAGAGGTTTTGGATGTAGAAACCTTGACTTTGATGTTTTCCTCTGATGGTATGCTTTTTTTCCCCTCATCTGAAAGGATGGAAGAAAATATCTTTTCACCAAGAAAATAACCTTTTATAGTCTTATTTCCCCCCTTTTGGGGCATTTTTTCAACCAGTTACTTGACTTTTGAGTCCTTTGTCAAGTGGGGAGTATACCCTAGGGATGTGTAAGTTCTCAATTCCTCCAAGGTGGCACAATCAAGGGAGAGGAGTTCACTCCTCTCCTGGTCTGCACTCAGGTCTGTAAACCATCACAGGCACTCCTTTCTGCTCTGGATCTGAGAGTAGGATTCCCTCTCCAGAGCCTCCACCAAGTACACCAAGTCAGAGCTCCTTCTCACCCCAGGACCGCAGCTCAGGTCTGTGATCCAGATCATCTGCTCTATTCTCCCAGGGTCTTTAGGCCAAGGGATCCAAACTAGATGCTGCTGTTGCAGTGGCTGCTGCCACTCTGTGGCCAGGCCTGTGGCTGGACATACGCCCCTCTCACCGAGGTGAAAAAGCATTCTTACTGACTTTTGAAGCTGTCTTTTGTGTATGTGGTTTGAGAAATATGGGAACCACAATGGTTTCCCATGATGCCATGTCCTGAAGCCTGTTCACGTCCTGTCCCTGCTGTGCTATGCAGCCACATCTGGGCTGCGCTCTGCTCTGAGTCTGGTGCTATAGACCTTTCCTGTCAACCTTCAAGGCTGTGTTGGACTGGAAATCTCTTTCACTCTGTTGTTTTGTGGCTTCTGCTGCTCCAGAATTTGTTTAAAGTCATCTTACAGGTATTTTAAGGGATATGGGGAGTGACCTGGAGCAGGTCTGTTCTTCTCTGCCATCTTGGCTCCACCCCCCCCATCTTGTTTTCTTATTTTTGCATCTTCATCACTTAATACAGTACCTGGCATATAGCACACACTTGATAAATTTTTATCATCTCTGATTCTGTATCTGTCTCTCTCCATCCATCATATCCACCCATTCATCTATCCATCCATCCATCCATCTATCTAATCTCTCTTTCTCATCTATCTATCTATTCATCTATGTTCCCCCCTCTTACTCACTAACATCCACACACAAACTTCCACCCTACACTTTCTCTATTAAATTTAACCTGCTCACTGAATTCCATAGCACCATCTGTCACTGGTGCCTATATATTAATACTTGCAATAAGAATTCATATTGTGGCTCTTCCCTTGAGCTGTCCTAAGTAATCATTTGAAATGTTGTGGCACTCTCCTGATCCAGAGAATCCCACAAAATCATGCAAGTCAAGGGGTTCAAATCTCCAGGACCACTTCAAGAACAACCTTGAAACAGTCCAAGCTATCAAGGGCATGCATATCTAAAAAGCTACCAAGTATTTGAAAGATGTCACATTGAAGAAACAATGTTTTCCCTTCCATTGAGATAGTGGTGGAGTTGCAGGTATGCCCAGGCTGAACAATGGGGTTGGACACAGGGTTTGTGGCCCAGAAAGAGTGCTGCTGAATATGCTTAAAAATTCAGAGAGTAATGCAGAACTGAAGGGTATGGGTGTGGATTCTTTTTTCATTGAGCATATCCAGGTTAATAAGGCTCCCAAAATTCAATGACATACTTGCTGCGCTCATGATCAAATCATCCCATAAATGAGCTCTCCTTGCCATATTGAGATGATAATTACTAAAAAGGAGATTGCTCAAAAGAAAAAGATATCCCAGAAGAAACTAAAGAAACCAAAGCTTATGGCATGGGAGTAAATATGACATTAAAGTACAAATGAAAATGAAATGAAAACATTGGTTACAGTAAAAAAAAACCCCAATATTATGAATTGCATCCCAACAGCTATGCTTCATCTGTTCTAACAAGGTCTCCCTTTCCTGTTAGTGTCTGTATCAACTATGTTGAATGTGCTATGTATATCCCAGGACCAAAAAGGGCGAGTAAGTTATCTTATAGTATGTGACTATTGGCAAAGTACTAGGTTCCTCTTTTTACAGTAGCTTGACAAACTGGAGTTGTTGCAAACAAGAATGACCAGAATGATGAGAAATTGGATCTTATGCTATGAAAGGATCAAATAAAAGAACTGGAGTTATTCAGTCAAGAGAAGATTATGACTTTCAAATATTCAAAGTTTCTAGATAGAAGAACTATTTAACTTACCTTGTTCATCCCAGATCACAGAGCTAGGAGCAATTATAGTTTCTGAGAGGTAAATTAACAACTCTGGAAAGCCTACCACTTTCTTACTACCCACTACCAACAGGGGATAATCCATTATTGAGGTCTTTAGGCAAATGTTGGAATATTACTTTTCAGTTTGTCACCGACGATTTTCTTCTATTAGAAGGTAAATTCCCTGAGGTCAAAGATTGTTGCACTTCTTCCCTTTGCATAGCTCACACCTAGCATTTTCTTTTGCATAGTAGATGTGAAAATTGGTGAGGTGAAATAAGTGAATTGCTCTTTTAGAGATGTGACTAAATGAACCTTCAGATGCTTTCAACTTCCAAGATTTGGACATTCTGTGATATTTACTATGTAGGTAGCTTGACTTTTCAATTCAACTCAATTCAACAATCAAGATAGTGCTCAGAAGCTAAGGATCTATGGAATAATGACCAAAACCCAAAACAAAACAAAGCAGTATTAATAGAACCTAATGTGGATAGAGTACTGCATTTGGAGTCAAGAGGACTTGTGTTCGAATTCTGCCTCAGACACTCACCAGTTAGGGGAGCCTGGAGAAGTCACGTAGCCCTGGCTCAGTTTCCTGCTCTGTAAAATGGGAATAACAATACCATCTATGTTATAGGATCCCTGTGAGGATCAAGTAAAACACAAAAGAAAACAACCTATATAAAGCACTTCACAAAACTTTAAGTCCTATGTAAATGTTGGCTGGTGTTACATAGGAGACAGGGTGATGCATTGGAAAGAACATTATATTTCAAAATCAGAGGACTTAGGTTTGATCTACAGCCTAATTACTTATTTTCTAAGTGAGCTTAAGCAAGTCCTTTCCTTCTCTGGGACTCAATATTTTAAAATGTGGTATTAGGTGTTTGAACTGGTCCTTTCCAGCTTTGACATCCTATGAGGCTATAATATTGAGACAAGTGGTTCAGGCAAAGTGCTGGGAGAAATTTGAGGAGGATAAGACTATTTTAACTTGTTGGAGTTGCAGAAAGCTTCAAGGAGGCAATGGAGTCTGAATAAGACTCTCGAGATGGAGAAGAGCTTCAACAGGCAAAAATGAGAGCATTAAGGGTGAGTTCATTCTAGCCATGAGCAAACACGATCCATAATGGGGAGAAGGCAGAATGAGATCACTGATGGAGAGTAATCTGGTTTATCAAAAATGTAGGCTAAGGGAGATAAAACTGGCAAGGTAAATTGGAGCCAGATTGTGGAGAGCACTGAATGATTCCCCCCCTTAAATGTTTGGCTCTGATATACTCAAAGAAACTAGCTGAGATTCCAAAGGTAGCCCCAGGGAGCTGGCAACCAACTGTTGTGAAACCTCCAGCCACTTTGCGAAGTCCCATCTCTATTTGTAACAGACAACAATGAGCAGCTTTCATGTCAGCTGGAGCATTGCAAAAATAAATGCACTGCCCCACATGCCAGGGCTGGATATTTGGTACCAAGAAAGTTTGTTTTCTTAGACATTTTATCACAAACCTCCTCCTGTGGAGTAGTGGAATGTGTCCCTGGGAACCAACTTTGACATTGCCATGAAAGCAATGGGTTGGTTATTAAGAACTCGGGGCTGACCAGGGAAGAAAATTAAATAAAAGAACTTTTAATTATATGAAGTATCAAATCAAGCAAGATTGTTGTGAAAAAAGGGTGAAGTACTGACAGTAAAAATACCAAAGCTTTTCAATTGATCTTTCAAAAAAGAAAAAGAATGGAATTTTAAAAGTACTAAAGAGAAATATCCACATTTGTTAGAAGCAGCAGAGGAACAGAGAGGAACCATGATGTCATGGAGTGAGAGGTGGCCTTGAATTGAGGGAGATCTGAGTTCAGGTCCTACCTCTATATATTCTGGGGCCATGTGACCAAACAAGCCACTTAGCCCCTCAGTGTCCCTGGAAATTCTCTAAGAAGGTTAGACAGCAGGGACAGTTTTGACTGGAAAGAAGGAGTTTCCTTAGTGGGAGATCCCTAAACGAAATAAATTCTACCTGGTCTAAAGATCACTAAGAAATGAACGGTAGAAAAAACCCAGACCCTTTTAGAGAACTATTATCATTGTGCAGGGACACAAGAGGTTTAGATTGTTTCCTAACTCTGTTACAAACTTGTTACATGAATTTCAACAAACACCTTTGCATCTCTGGATCTCAGTTTCCTCATTTATTAAATGATTGGAGCAGGACTCAAACGTTTTTGTGTACTGGGCCTCTTTGGCAGTCTGGTAAAGACTAAAGGATTACTTATCAGCACAATATCTTGAAATGAATAAAATAAGATACACTAAATTACAAAGGGAATCAATTATTATGAAATGGTTATCAAACTATTTTTTAAGCAAGTTCATGAATGTTAGGTTAAGAACTTCCGAATTGTAGGATCTCAAAGGCCCCTTTCAGCTCTTTCGTGTGTCTAAGATCCTTCTAACTCTGACATTCTGTATTCTATAATTCTAAGTCCCCTTCAACCTTTAATATCCTATTATTTAAGGTTCCTACCAGTTCTGAAATTTTATGATTATTGGTCTACACTCTTTTTTGGGAGGGGAGGGTAGTGAGGGAGAAAGATCAAATGTTGCATTTATGAATCTCTGAAATGTTCCAAAGTTTAATAAATATAGCACAACATCATCCACAAACCGTAGCATCTAGAGGATTTCACCATGTAGACAGAACACCTCTTCCATTTAGATTTTTTATTAAACATACTTAGTCATAGTAGCAAACACTTTTGGTGAGCATAATTCTGTTTCATGCCTTTCATAATCAGGAGACTGCCCCAAAAGTTGTTTTTGCTGCTTTAGATGTTACATACTTTAGTATGATTTGTACATATGCATAGGAGACACTTTGTTGAAGAAAGTCTTTAAGGTAGTGTTTTACCCTGCCAGATCAAATGATTTTTAACAGTTAATTAGCATGATTGAACAATTTATTTTTCTGTATATTTAATTCAAATGTGTGACTATACATCTCTATTCTGCCATAGGGTATCATTTGTAAAAGACTGCCTATTCTTTTCTCATATCTTCAGTAAAGAATATCTTTGGTTCTCATGTAAATTATTTTTAGACAAAAATGTGGACATAGGAAAGCAAGCATATATTTTGAAAATCATCTATATTTTAAAGGATTTTTTTGTTATAAAAAGGTCCAAGATTTCATCCACATATTTTTTCATTTTTTTTACTCTCCCCTATTTCAGATACCTCAAATTTCTTGAAGTTGTGCCATCTCTCACATGTAACAAAATTCTCTGTTTAGTCCAACTATTCTCATTTTCTCTCCCTTAAGTGCTGTTCATACATTATCATGAAGAAGGTCATTGTATTAGAATTCCAGTTCACTGATATTGATTGTGAAAACCATTTGTTCCAAAAACCACCTTATAGATTTTTTCTGTTAACGTTTGTTTGTTTTCCTTTTATAAGGGAAAAAAATAACAAATGTATGAAAATGTGTTCATTGCATAGACTGTGATATGCAATTTTATGGAAAATCAATGAGTTCCGCAATGAAATCATCTTTCAATATAATTAAATGGGAAGAGTAGAGTCACAAAGTTGACAAAGACATATTTTATAACTAACATCCCTGTCACCATCTTTTATGACTGTGAGTCCTCAATTACCACAATCTCTTAAGAACAGCTTCTTTACCAATTTTGGGTTTTTGATGCAGTCTGAAGTTCACTGAGCACACAGGCACCTTTGGCAGGCCACTGAGAAGGTGTTGAACTATTTCACTGATGAGCTATTCTCACAAGCCAGAGAACCACAAAGCTTCTACTCCCTCAAATTTGGGCGACTTTTTATTTAATGTGTCAATTCTATCTTACGATGTGAAACTTTAAAAAAAATCCATCTTTCTTTAAATAATTGGCTCAATAATCCTTATTAAATTGCCCTCAAGTCCCAAAGTAGTTATTTCATGTATCATTTCTCAGTTATGATGCTCAAGAACCCAGAAACAATCATATGTGGCATATTGATGGACTACAATGCATTGTAGCTACTGTTACCTTTTAAAATGGTAACAGTGCTTTAAAATAGACCCTCCCAGTTCATGTATTTAAGATACAATTTTTTCACTAAACCCTCAAAACAGTCTCTTGCTCATGCAATGATTTTTATGTAAAGAATTGTTTTTTTTAAGCCAGTATTTCACACAAAAACATTATTTTTCTTTTTTTCTTCAACAACCCAAATGTTCATAAAATAAAGGGAGAGTACTTTAAACATACCATTTTTAATGAATTTCCTCATAGAATATAAATTACCTGAGGACAGGGATTATTTCATGTTTTTCTTTGGATTCCCAGGACCTGATATATACCAAGTGATTTAAAAAGTCTTGTTTATCAATTGATTGATGAAAGGACACAGAAAGAACTCATATAGGAACGGCAAACTTAACAGTTTGTAATCTCTATCACTGAAAGGAATGACAAAAAGCGGGGAGGTTAGAGATAAACAAAGAAATGTAAAAAAATAGGAATACAGACCACCTTAGGTCTCAAACAATTCTTTTTCCTAAGAGTTTAGGTCCTGGATTCCTCCTCTTGGGGGAAACACAGTCATCCTTCATTCTTCACAATTCACCACCATGAGTCAATTGTCTTTTCTTTCTGTTCCTGTGGCCTCCTCCCATTGGTGAATTTTTCCTAGAATCCTCATTTTGGGCAAGGATCCAGGATAAACATCCTTGATTTTCTGGACTTTGCTATCTGGGTGAATATCCTCTCCTCCTTCAATAGAATATAAACTAATGAGGGCAAGGATTGTCTTTCTTTTCTCATTGCCTAGCTGGTGACTGGCACATAGTAAGTACTTAATAGACCCTTAATCAATGCTTGATGACTTGACACATTTCCATTAACATCATACATTCACTTTTTCAAAAGATATTTAGTGAACTTCAATATGTCTAACAGTGTTTCTTGGTGGATACGGGAAGATCATGGTTCCTGCCTTAATGAGCTTACTCTGTAGTAGTAGTAGGACAGACTTTTGAATAATTGTAATAATAGGTAAAATATGGTAAACACATATGGAAAGAATAATAAAATGCAATAGTTGTCCACTAGTTGAAGGCATTACTCATGTTTTTGGGCATAAAAGAAGGCTTCCTGGAGAAGGTAACATTTCTGTCATGTCTTGAAGGATGGACACCATTCAGAAGTAGGAAGTAAGAGATACTCTAGGAGGCAGGAGTAAGACAAGCAATGATATACTCAAGAGAGGATAAGTGGTTTGTTGAAACTAGGAGATTTGAAGCCTTGTGTTATAGCTTCTTAATTTCTGTTATTATAGTTGAACTTTATCCTGTGCACAAACATTTTTATTGTATTGTATTTTTATTGTATTGTTTTCCTAGCAGTAAAAATAATTTGTGCAAACCCAGTATATGTATATTAATTTATATAAGGGGTGGGATGACTGAATCTAACAATCTTCCAAATGAAGAGTTTCACCATTAATATACGAATGCACTTATTAAAAACACTAAAATGATATTTATAGTTAATGACAGTAATGATGAATGCATCTTATTAGAAGTATAAGCGTCAACTCTGCCATTTTCTTATTCACTACATTAGTATCATTTTCAATTTGTGGTTCTTGTAAGAATCTTTTTAAACCACTAGCCCATTTTATGAGGGATAGTTTAATTTGAAGTAGAAAACAAGACTAATAAATCCACTTAATTGAGCACATGTAAATGGCAATGTGTTGAAATATGCTGAAAGCAAATGAAGGAATGAGGGTGACACTGTCAACCCCTGAGTGTTATTGAACTCCCACTTTTCCCTCAAGATTCTTCTCATACCATTTGGCATGCAATCATCTGACATATGCAAAGAGTGAAGCAGCTAATGTCAATCCCTATATTAAATATTTGTAATGTTTAATTCTTTCTTATTTTAACATTAAAACACATGTACATGCATTCTTATGTTTTCTTTCCTCACTTTATAGGATTTTCTTGCACATACAATGCACTATGCTCTTTCTCCTCCTTTTTCCAATTTTGTAGACCACTACTCTAGATAATGGGAAGTCATTGAAGATGTTTAAGAGGAGGAGAAACATAATCAGATTTATACTCCTAATACTGTAGGAAGTATCAATAAAAAACTTCCAGCATTATGAAATGAAGGTGGAGTTGAGGAACAAATAGAGGGACAGTTGAGCCCTTGAATAGTCAAATGTCAGAGGACGACTTTACCATGGGAAAACCCTTTATGTTGAAATTTTCAAGTCCACTTGGCCCAGTGGTGTGTGGGATGTCAAGGAGATTCAGGTGTCAGCTAAGATTGGGGCTTGATAGTCTTTTAAATCCTAGGAATCTATGACTGTGTTTTAAAAATGCAACTCTTGGGCAATGCCAGTACATAAGAGTAGAGCAGTGAATGGAGTAATCTTTGGGGACTAGCTTCTGATGAGTCATCACTGTTATTATACCTACTTCTGTTTTTAAAAGAATTTTTTTTGTTTGTTTGATTAAAGTCAAAGCCTTGATAGGAGTAACTAGTCTTCTTTGTCCATGAGCATTTGATAGCAAAGATCTTTCAAAAAATTTTTAGAATTTACATGGTTTGGCGCTATTTCTCTTTTTATAATATAACAAAAACAATGTACTTATTAGCACCTACCATGTAACAAAATGAAGTTAGTAATAATATGTCAAATTTCTATATCCCCTTAAAGTTTGCAAAGATAAAAGGATTTCAAGTTTATCTCACAAATGCAGTGTGAGTTAGGAGATAGATATTTGTTTTAGAATGTGATTCCCTGTCTAGCCTAGGCTGGAAGTGCAGTGTTTACTTGTCTTCCAGAACCAACTATTGATCATCATGGAAGTTTTGAGCTGCTCTGTTTTCATTCTGGTTCATCTTTCCTTAAGCATCCTGGTAGCCCCCACTTACAGGAGCTCAACCAGTTGGTGGTAGATTTAGTACAGTCAATCCAATTGGTTTTAACTTGAACATAGCTCAGAACTCCAGAGATCCATCTATCCATCATCCTCAGTTTTCTCCAGAGCAGGGATAATATCACATATCATCTTGCTAGACAGTTTGGAGTACAAGTATTATTGTTGCCACTTTGTAGATGATAAACCTAGGTTCAGAGAGGTTTATTGACTTGCATAAGGCCATTTACCTAATGAGTATATGAAAGCCAGAAAACAAACATATTTTACCACACTGCCAAATCAACTCCCTTTCTACCATACTACATTCCACTAATTCTTATGAAATACTTTATTCTTCCCTTTAATAAACTATACTTTCTACAGGGTATGAGTGATGAATAAGACAATAGTAATTAGTGATGTGGCTGCCAGTTTGCAACTCGTATGTCAGCAGATCTGTGCAGACAAGGGCCCAGATGTAAATTGGAAGACTGTTCACTTTTTTGACAGTCACTGACTTGACTTAAATTATTTGAGAACTTTAGTTTCTGCTACCTCCTCCTATAAGACTCATCCCTTTTACAAGTACATGGGTTTACAAAGCTCAAAATATGAACAGATATATTTACAAGTTAATAGAAACAACTAGGACTCATATGCGAGTCCTTAGAAAGTAGCAATACTTACCAGTGAGAAACTGTTTCCCCAGAGATCTGTGTAGTCTCACAACATACAACGTATTATGTGATATATATGATACATATGACATATGTCCTTATCCTTTGTAAGGGTCTTAGTTGAGGATTATAGAATTTTAAATTTCGAGTTCAAAGGAACTTAGAGATGATCAATTTCATCTCCCTCATTCTATGGATGAGGAAACTAAGACACAGAGAGGTGAAATGATTGATCTGCGATCTCATAATTAGCAAGTATCTAAGGCAGAATTGGTACCCAGATTTTCCCAATTCCAAATCCAGTGCCCTATCAAATATATCACAATGTTTCTATATCTGTCCAGCATTACTTTTTCCCCTGCACTTCTTGCCCTGTACCACTCTCAGAAGGTGTCAATCAATCTTCTCTCTTTTATTGATCCTAGTTGCTCAACAACAAATATCCTTTTAGAAGTTCTCTCAACTCTAAGCAAGAGGAAAGATTTTTGTTGTTATTATTGCTCCTTTGTTTTTGCTGTTGTTTGCTTTTGACCTCAATCAATGTCCTCTACAGACTTGTTTCCTAAAGCTCTCCTTCTTGGGGTTCTTCTCTGCTCCTCCAAGATACTAATTCATTGGCAATTCCATTTCTTGTTCTCTGCAGTTTCTCCTTTCTCTTCAGCCTCTGGCAAATTCCCTTTCTCAGGGGAGCAAGTCTTTATCGACAAGGTCATGGTGGGGATAGACAAGACCCTGGGTCTTCAAAAATTTATTTACATGTCGGTGTTTTCAGTCTTCTCCATCTTTAGTGCATATATTCCTCTAGCCCCAGGTCTAAAAAGCTGAAAGATCTGTTAATTGGCAAAGTCAGGGACAGGCATTTATTAAACATTATGTGTCATATTAAACACTATGCAAAGTCTTGGGAGAAAAAAGATAGACAAACATAGGTCCAAACCTCAAGGATCTTGCATACTTACAGGAGAGATAGCATGCACATATATAAGCATATATACACACAAAAGAGATACAAGGTACATGGTGTGGGCAGTGTGGGAGAGGCACTAGCAAGTAGGATAAGACCAGGAAAATCCTCATGTAGAAAGTGGCACTTAAACTGTGACTTTAAGGAAACTAGAGTTTCCAAATGGTGGAGATGAGAAAGGAATGCATTTCAGGTAGAGGTTATAGCTAGTTCAAAAGCATGGAGATAGTGTCATGTGTGAAGAACAGTAAAAATGCTAATTTAGTAGGACTGTATAGTTCATGGAGAGGAGTGATGTGTAATAAAGCTAAAAATTTAAGTTGGATCTAGGTTATGGACAGCTTTAGATATCAAAGAACTTCATATGTTGTCTGAGATAATAGAGAATCATTTGAGTTTATTGAGTAGGGGAGTATATAACATGATTAGATTAGATTATACTTTTTAAAAATGACACTGTCCATTGTGTGAAGAATGGATCTCATTATTGTGATTCTCTTTAATGAAATTATTGATTGTTTCTAAGATTTGTTCTTTGACATATTTATTCTTTAGGATTAAATCATTTAGTTTCCAATTAACAATCTATCTCTCCACTTCCCTTTGTTGAATTTAATTTTATTGCATTGTGATCTAAAAAAATACATTTCTGGCTTTCTACATTGGATTTTGATATTTTTAATGTCTTAATAAAATGTCAGTTTTCGTGTAGTTGCCATGTGCTGCTGAGAAAAAGGTGTATTCCTTTCTGTTTCCATTCAGTTTTCTCTAAAGATCTGTCATATTTCAAATATTCTATTCACCTCGATAATTTTTTTCCTGGTTAGTTTTTGGTTGGGTTTATCAAGTTTTGAGAGGGAACAGTTTAGGTACCCCACTACTATAGTCTATATCTTATAAATGTCTATATCTTCTTATAACTCAACTTCTCCTTTACAAATTTGGAATGTGTATATGTTTCGTATTGAGAATACTTCATTGTCTACAGTACCTTTTAGCAAGATGTAATTTCCTTCCTTATCTCCTTTAATTAAGTGTGTTTTTGCCTTTACTTCATCTGAGATCAGGATTGCTACCCCTGAAGCATAATAGAACCTGTTCCAACACCTTACCTTTCCTCTGTGTGTGTCTCTCTGCTTTAAGTGAGTTTCTTGTAACCAACATAGGATTCTGGTTTTTGCTCCACTTTCCTATCTGCTTCCATTTTATGAGAATGTTCATCCCATTCCCATTCCCAATTATGATGACTAACTTTGTATATCCCTCCATCCTATATTTCCTCCTATTTACCCTCTCTCTCCTTTCACCTTTCACTTTCTCAATAGAGTTTTGCTTCTGTTTACTACCTTTCCCTCTTTTTGCCAGTCTGCCTCCACCTTTACTTACTCTCTTTCCCTCTGACTTTCCTGTCAGGTAAGGTAGATTTCTATATTCAACTGACTTTATATTATATCTTATATGATTTTTAAGCTCCATTTTGAGTTCTTTTATGAGTTGTGGGCTTAAAACCACTTCTCGTTTTTGTTTGGGGTTTTCCCCATAGACATTATGACATTGTTGGCCTCTTCCGAGTTTGTGTCTTGATCTTCTCTGTCACCATGGTAACTTTCTGTCATCAGATTCTTTTGTTGTTGCTTTTGTTCATCTTTTTATCTCTTTTTCTCTTTCTCCTTTCTTTTAAATTTGAACTCTAATCCTGGGGTTAGATGGACCCTGTCTCAGGTTTCTTGTTCTAAGGGCTGTGGGACCTGTCTATTTACCTAGTATTGTACTCATATTTCCCTGAGGCCCATGGGGAACCCTTATGTCTGCTGCTAAACTTAGCGGGTGGGGTAGGGGGTTTCTGATACTCCTGGAAGCCATAAGAGTCTGGTAGCTTACCTGGTGCTGAGCTGGGGTCCTAGGGCTAATGCCTGGTGTGTGCTGAGGATAGTGAAGTATTTCTTAATTTCCCCAGAATTATGTAGAAGCCCCTGTAGGTCTGGCTGTTAGAGGCTGCCTGTTTGCCTGGGGTTATACTGAAATATATGGCAGTTCTCTGAGCTGGAGTCTGACCAGTTCCTTGGCTATGTTGAGGTATGTGGGGGTCATGGTGTTGGTGCTTTCCTGATCCACTACACTGGAGCCTGAGATCTCTCATTGGTTTACTGAGGCAGGGCTTGCTGAGATTCTTCCTGTCCTGTCCTGTGCTCCCATTTTACCTTAGTCAGACACCTTTCTATTGATCTTCCAAGTTTCTTGGGCTAAAAAATTTTCACCTTGTCTTTTTGCTGGTTTTCTTATTCCCAGCTTCATTTTGGGGTGCTATTTTATGGTTGTTTACTCTACCATTTAGGCTACTAGAAGTGTGGTCCTTTACTTTCTAATAGCATGGTTTGGGGAGAAGGTGAAACACTTGCTATAGAAATATGGTGAATGTGTATTTACTTGGAAAAAAAAGAAATATCCTAATTTACTTGGTGTTAATTCTTAAGTCTCTTTATGGCAGAAGAAGAGTGAAAGAGAGACCTTATTTAACTCTTGTGGAGGAAGAGGACACACTACTACACCATCCTCTAAAGAAGCAGACATATCATTCCTCTAATGTAGTTCTCAAGAAGGGGATGTGAGTTTGATGGGTAAGCCAAGGACTACTGAGTAGATTCAGGGCTTGCAAGCTTTGTCATTTTTCTACAGAAAATTGATTCATGTTGAAGAATTTTTGGCCATGCTGAAGTGTCATCATCTGTGCTGTGTTCCTCATATTCCTGGTGCTGATCTGACTCATCAGGTCATTTCATTGTCATTGCCCCTTTACACTAGGAGACCCACCATGAACTGCAAAAATGTGGCATCATCTACTAAATGGAATAGATCATTGAGATGGAAGACTTGGATCTTTCAAAGGGGAGAGAAAAAGGCTAAGATTTCTGACTTTTGTAATCTTCCCTACTTCTCTTTCTTTTCCTTTATGGTAACTTTTTTGGGGGGTAAAGGGGTGTATATTATTTTTTTCCATTTTCTATTCCCTTTAGTAGTGATTCTTCAATAAAAGTCCTGCAAACATTTAAAAGGTGAAAGGTCTGCTAAAAGGTTCTTAGGGTTTGTGATAAGATATTTCCCCACAAAGAGGATTAGTTTTCCCTGAAAGACAACAGAACCATCCCTCAGATCTTATTGGCTCCTTCATTCCTTGACACAACTTATTGATAATCTAAAGTTAATCAAGTCCCACCCACATGGAGTTGGGGCTCATCCAACTCAATGAATATCTCAAGACCACACAAGTGATCCTACTTTGCCCCGCTGGCCAAATGTGTTTCCATATGGAAATAAGAGGGACCAAGTGTATAGAAGCTGAATGCTACTTTATCCTTATGAATTCTTGCTGTGTTAGGGCAAAGTAATCCTCCTTTTCTTAGTTTTTCAATTACTTTTAAGTACCTCATTTCATCAGAAAATCAAAACTGACTAATTAGGTGCTGCTATTAGGTGTGGTCTTAACATTCATCTAAACCAAATATAGGAAAGAGCTGCTATTTTAACATAGGGAACTCCCCAAACTGCAACTTTCTTTCACAAACCTAAGACAGAGATCACAGGAAGTCACTTTTCCTTGCCCAGAGTCACATATCTAATGCATCAGAGGCAGTTTGAACCAATAATGTTTCTGCTTCTCTACCCAGCACTCTGTCTTCAATATGCCATCTCATCTCTTCCCTCAGCTATAATTTATTATAAAGCTCAGCAAACTTTAAGAAGCTACAGAAATGTGAACAATTATAAAGAAACCATTTTTCAACAATGAATATATCTTGAAGAAGTTTGTGCCATTGCAAAATCATATTTCTAGCTTCCTACGCACTAACCCTTTTCCCCAAGTAAAAGAGCACATTATTTACTCAATAGCTTTTAAAAGCTTTGAAGAGTTTGTCATGTTTTTGCAGATGTAAAAATTTTTTTTATGATAAAGAAAAAAGTAATGGCACTAGGTTTCCACATGCTGAGCTGCCTGCATCTGATCTTGATCTTGGTGTATTTCCAATCAAAACCTATAAAATTTATATAAGTAGCTTCATGGGGAAAACAGACTAGAAACCCTCCCTCTAATCCTCTGAGTTGCAATTTCCATAATTCTCTGTCTGGTTTATATGAATATCAGAATATCTTTTAATGGAGTTGCAGTCTAAATACACAGTATTGTGTGTAGAGAATATGGAGATCCTATAGAGTACTGTGTGTAAATATATATATATATATATATATATATATATAAAATATGTAGATATATACATTGATCTAGATCTATCTAGATATGTATGTATAAATCTATAGCTATCTTAGATTCAATCTATACCATAATTCATAATAAACATTAATAGTATACATAATAAAATATGTATGATATACATCTGTAATATACATGCATGTGAATACATTGCACATAGATGTATATAAAGCACAAATGACGTACATATACATAAACATATATGTATATGATGTATGTGCACACATGTAAGTATATGTACACAAAACATAAATGCCTCTATCAGGCATCTATATACACGTGTGTATATGTGTGTGTACATGTACAGCTATAAACACAGATGTAAGTACAAGGTATGGATATGGATATAGACAGGGATATGGAGGGAGATATAAATATAGATATACAGCCTTTCTAATGTTTCTTCCAACTCCAGTATTCTATATTCTATGGCATAAAGACCCTTCCATGGATGGAAGGATTTTTTTCCATTAAATTGTTTCTGTGGTACATCAGAAATGCTAATGAGATAGTTATACTCTGGCACATACTGAGAAGTGGAGGAAATATTAAACCATAGAAGAATTCCTATTATTATGATGATATTGTTCTCTAATTGTCATTTTTTTCTGTACTTCAGACAGAAATGGTGCTACAGCAATTGCTATTTTGCTTTTCGTTATTCCATTTTTATTCAGAATTCCATATACTCTTACACAGTTGGATAGAATTTTTCTATAGTTGGTTAACTATTTGATACAGTGACATCTATTGAAAATCTTTAAGTTCTTCAGTTCTCATGAATTTGTGTGTTATACAGGGAATTGTGAGCAAGAGTTTACTCTGTGAAAATGATCCAGTTCTAGTACAGTTCATGGATTTGAGCTCTCCAGAACCTTTGGAGGTCTATATTTATAGCATAGGCATTTGACATTTGTCAGTCTTTGGAAGAAAGTAAGTTTCTGACAAACACTTCTGGCTACCAGTTCTTGTTTTGCCAAGCATTCTATAGATTGAATATTTTTGCCTACAAGGATGTATTTCCCTGTGTCCACAATTTCTTTGAGTAATATACTTCAGTCACTACAATAAGATTGAATGAGGACAAACTTTTTGCAATAACTGATACTAACAACCTGTCCCTAAATTGTCATCATAAGCTCTTCTATTTCCATAAACAAATCTTCATGACTCTTCTTTGTTAATAGATTGTTGGATAAGTTCAGGTAGGTCCCATCTAGAGAGAGGCTTTGGATTCCATTCTTGGATCTTAATCATTTTGTAGGCTCCATCCATAATCTATTTTAAGGTACATTCAACAGATAAAATGTTATTAGCCTTTACTAGTGCCTGGTTTAAAAAATGTGTGCTTAATCGAGAACCATAATATTTTGATCTGCTTATCATGCACTCTAAGAATATTGATCAATCTTCCACTTATTTTATGAATAAATGTTAATCTTTAGATTAGATTAGATTTAGATACTGTAGAGTGATAGCCTCTATATTTCCTTAATACAACGCAGTTTTATTATGTTTATTATAATGTTAGAGCCCATTTTATGATCCTTTTTTTATAATATTTATTTATTTAACTTTTTACATTCATTTTCACAAGATTTTGGGTTCCAAAATTTTCACCCCATTTGTCCCCTCCCCCACCCCAATACACCGAGCATTCTAATTTCTATTGTCACCCATCTGCCCTCTCTTTTTTCATCTTTCCCTTCCCTTACCCCATCTTCTCTTTTGTCCTGTAGGGCCAGATAACTTTCTATTCCCCATTAGCAGGAGACTTCTTAGTGGAGGGAAAAAGAGGAGAGCTGAGAAAAAAAAACATGAAGTTTACTCTCATCACATTCGACTAAAGGAAGGAATAAAATGCACACTCATTTTGGTATGAAAACCTATCTTACAATACAGGAAAGTGGGGGAAAAGGAGATAAG
>CM053769.1:407734080-407755475 GCA_028658325.1 Potorous gilbertii
TCTTGGCTCCTCTCCTCTCCCCACTCCCCACTCCCTTTTCATCCCCTTTTCCCTTAGTACTTCTTTCCTCCTTTTTAGCCTCCCCTTCCTTTTCTTTCCCACTTTCCCTTCTCCTGCCTATAGAGCTACTTGTAATTCTATACTTAACTGAGTTTGTTGTACCCTCCTTGAATCCAATCAGATGAGAGTAACTCTCAAACAATACTCATCACCTTTCCCTCTTTTTCTCTACTATAATATATTTTTGTGCCTCTTCCTGTGATTGAATTTATTTTTTTCTACCTCCTCTTTTTCACATCTTCCATTACAACCCCTTTGCACTCTTAAATAACATTTGTTATCACATCATTTAATTTATTCCCACTCCCTCTTTCTATATATGTCCCTTTTATGTTTCATAATAAATATACAATTCCGAAGATTAACAAGTATCATATTCCCTTATAGGGATGGAAACAGTTTGCCCATATTGAGTAACAAGGTTGTTTTTTCCTTCCATTTACCTTTTAATGCCTCTCTTGAGACCTGCATTTTAAGATCAAATTTTCAATTGAGTTCTGGCCTTTTCATCAGGAAGGTCTGGAAATCCCTTATTTTATTGAATGTCCATCTCCTTGCCTGAAATATTATGCTTAACTTTGTGGGGTAATTAATCCTTGGTTGTAGGCTCAGGTCATTTGCCTTATGGAATATTGTATTCCAATTCCTTCAGTCTTTAAATGTAGAAGCTGCAAAGTCTTATATGATCCTGACTATAGCTCCTCGATATTTGAATGGTTTCTTTCTGATTGTCTACAGTATTTTCTCCTTCACTTGATAGGTTTGGAATTTGGCAATGATATTCCTTCAAGTTTTTAGTTTGGGGTACCTTTCAGGAGGTGAACAGTGGATTCTTTTGATGATTATGTTGCCCTCTGGATCTAGGACTTCTGGGCAATTTTCCTTGATGATTTCTTTGATGATATTGTCCAGGCTTTTTTTTCATCATGTCTTTCTGGAATAGCAATAAGCCTATGATTTTCTCTCCTGGATATATTTTCCAGGTCAGTTGTTTTTCCAATTAGATATTTTATATTTTCTTCTACCTTCTCATTCTTTAGATTCTGTTTGATTGATTCTTGATGTCTCATAGAATCATTAGCTTCTACTTGCACGATTCTAATGTTTTTTCAAATTGTTTTCTTCAGTTAACTTTTGCATCTCCTTTTCCATCTGTCCAATTTTTCCTTTTAAGGAGTTATTTCCTCCAATTAGGTTTTGTACTTTCTTTTCCAATTGTCCAATTTTCCTTTGAAATTCTTCTGTGATTTCTTTTTTTTCATACTTTTAAAAATCATTGGTTAGTTTTTCTTCTATTTCTCTAATTTGGCTTTTACAATCCTTCCTGAGCTTATGCAAGAATGCTCTTTGTGCTTCAGACCAGTTCATATACCCTTCTGAAGTTTCAGATGGGCCTGCAGTCTCAATGCTGATTCCTTTGGTATTTGTGTTTTGGTTCTTGTCCTCGTAGAAAGATTCTATGGTCTTTTTTGCTTTGCTTCTTACTCATGATAATCACCCTTTTCCTGGATTTTAAAGTAGATCTCTGCATCTGGGGCACAGGGTTCCATGGTTCTTGTGTCTAAAACTTGAGGCTTTGTGTGTTGTGGCCTCTGGTTCTTTCAGTTAGAAGCCAAAATGCTGCAGCTTACCTGGTGCTGAGCTGACTGGTGTTGGAGAGCAGTGGCCAGGTAATGTCTTTTTGGGTTTCTCCATAGTTACCATGGAGCTAGCTACCTTGAGTGTTGAGGAAGGGTGGTCTGGCCACAGGAGGTCTCCTCTGCTGAGCTAGAGCATAGGCAAGTTCAAAGGTTGGTGATTCCATCTGTGCTAGTGTCTTCCCAATTCCCCTGGTGTGCTAAGGCATGCCTGGGGTCCTGGTATTGGAAGTTGCTGGCTTTACCCCTCTGGAACTAAGGATCTTCTCCCAGTTTGTTGAGATGGGTCTGTCTGGGACATCTCTGGCCCTGCACTGGTCCCCTTAAGTCATGGCAAGAAGGACCCTCCTTAGCAATCTTCCTAGCCTCACATGCTAAGAGTCTCTTTACCCCTTCACCTGTTTCCAATATTCCACGGTTTTTCCTGGTGAGATATCCTCTGAGATTGTCAAAGTCAACAAAGAAATGGAGATAGCAATTACTGATCACTCTGCCATCTTGGCTTCTGGAGCTCTTTAAAATTTTTACAATCTATTATCACTTCTAAATAACTTGATGGTCACATTAAACTCCATTTTCTGAGTCTCAACAATGCCACATTTGTATCTCAAACTTCCCATCCCTTTACATCAATCTGCTGTTTTGCCAACTTGCCCCACTATCCAAACCACTGTAC
This sequence comes from Potorous gilbertii, assembly GCA_028658325.1. Lineage (NCBI taxonomy): Eukaryota > Metazoa > Chordata > Mammalia > Diprotodontia > Potoroidae > Potorous > Potorous gilbertii. The sequence continues at coordinate 407,736,454 of CM053769.1, forward strand.
CAATTTACTTTATCCACCAGTGCAATTTCACTCTTTTTTTTCTTGCTTACCTGACACAGTATTTTCCTTCTCCTTTTCCTTTTCTGTACATCCTTCTCCTTGAGACCGTCTCATCAGGTTTGTACTTCCTAATACTCATGAATTCACCTGGATCCCACTGCTCTTCCTTCAGTTTTTTCTTAAATAAGGAAGCAAGAGAATCAGGACATGGGGATCATTGTACTTTAAATATTCTTCAGTTTCACTCCAGTTTCTCAAAATTCCTCATCTACAAATTCATCTTCTGGCCTTCACAATTCTAAAGCCCTTCAAATGACCCACATAATTTTCTTCCTGCTAATGTCAAATCTTTCTCTCTTCTCTCAAAACTTCTCATTTTGAATCCAGGAAAGAGTTAAAAGTAAATTTACCTATAGCCACATCTATTCCTACATCCATATATATGACTGTATAGTATACATAGTTATATCTAGAGTTCTTAACCTTTTTTTGGTATTATGAACACCTATGGAAGCTGGAGAAACTCATCAACTCCTCAGAATGATGGTTTTTTAACGTGTGAAATATAATACCTAAGATTACAAAGAAAATAAGTTACATGGAAGTCCAGTTATCAAAATATTTTTAACTAAGTAATGGACTCTAGGCTGAGTCTCTTATTTGCATCTATTTCTGTATAATCTATCTCTCTTGATATCATAGCTCTATAATCTATATTTACATGTAATGGGTCACAGAGGGAAATGGTAAACTAAGCTCTAATATGCTTATGTTTACCCTTTCCAGGGCATTATATAAAACATGTGCAGATACTCCCTGTCTAGTTCATATGTAACATAGAATGCCTGTCTGTAGACATGTGTGACTGAGGAAATGATACCGTGCAGTGATGGAGATCCTTCTAGTTGACTATGGCACCAGACCAACCTGTCTTGGAAGGGGCTGTGTCAGAACTGAGTGCATACACAAAAGGTTTGATCTGAATATTTCTTGGTCTCTTTTCTGCCATGGACCATTCGGTTGGGGAAGAGTAGATGGCTCCATTCTTCTATGACCACCATGTGTCTGTGAGCACATATTTCCTGTTTCTTGTTCTTTCCTGGTCTTAGGTAAACAAATATTCCCAGAAGGGAATAAACAGGCAACTGTGAGAGTCTGAGATACCCTGTGACTCTTGAAGACTTCCCACCAGTGATTGATAATATTGGCCACCACCGTGGTACTGGCTGACAGAAAAAGTTCCTGTAGGCAGATGTGGAAAGATAGTCACATGAGGACAAAGGTTGCAGCAGCTTCAGAGAACATGACTCATTGCAGTAGAGAGAAATGCTGTCTATAGAATCTAGAAATGCATTTGTTTTCAGAGAAGAATAGAGAGCTATGTGAAGATTCATGAGGAGTCCATGAAGAGAGAAAAAGAATTCCTGGGCCAGGAAATATAAAAGTACTCCTTTACCACATACATTCTCTATACACATACTTCATTACCATTATACTTTAAGTATATCTCACTTTGCCCAGGTGTTCCCAGTTTGGGAGATCATTTCATAACAATTTGATATACCTTTTCCATAAGCCTCTTCTTTTGAAAGCTAATAGGTCTTCATTGATAATGTGGAACCCACTAAAAATCCTAGCAGTTCAGGATTACCTCTTAGAATCCTGAGACAAATAATAGTTATTGCCCTCTGGGGACTCCAAACTACTATGTAGTCTATGTCTATGTCTATGTCTATTTCTATGTTTATGTCTATGTCTATGTCTGTGTCTGTGTCTGTGTCTGTGTCTGTGCCTGTGCCTGTGCCTGTGCCTGTGTCTGTGTCTGTGTCTATGTCTATTTCTATCTCTATCTCTATGTCTGTCTCTATCTCTGTCTCTGTCCATATCTCTGTGTCACCAGAATTGCATCATGGATAGAAAGCTAGTCTTGAAGATTTGGATTTAAGTCATGCCCCTGACATATAAAAGCTATATATATCATGGGGCAAGTCACTTAACTTCTCTATTCTAGGTAGCTCTCTAAGTTTATGAGTTGCAGAGAAGATGCTGATTTGTATTGGTAGATGTAATTTTCCTTATATGGGAGTGAAATATTGATATAGGTGCAAAAGTATAGGTATTAATTTTTATTTAGACCCCAGTCCACACTCTCTATATTATACATTTCTAGAAAGACAGGTAAATAGGGTAGGCAAAAAGTAACAGTGAGGTGTTGCAGTGGATAGAGTGCCTGGTCTGGAGTCAGGAAGACCTGAGTTCAAATCTGACCTCAGACACTTACTAGCTGTTTGATCCTGAGCAAGTCATGTAATCCTGTCTGCCTTAGTTTCTTGTCTGTGAAATGAACTGGAAAAGGAAATGGAAACCACTCCAGTGTCTTTGCCAAGAAAACCCCAAATGGGGTCACAAAGAGTAAGACATGACTAACATGACTGAACAATAATAACATCAAGGTGAATAGGGCACATATGTAAATTATCATGAAGTTAAGGCCTATGGAGAAACAGTAGGTCTGTGAAGCTATAAATAAAGATTTCTCATTATCCATAATTACCCCCTAAAATGTTTAAGAGAAGTTTTATGGAATATTCAATTCCAGATCCTTGAACTCTTGACAAAATAGATTTCTCTTGAACAGATTCTCCTTGACATCCATCCTCTGGGTTGGAGAAAAGGCAGAGTGAAAAAATGGAGGAAAGGAAGGTAGGAAGAATGAGGGAGGTGGACTTGGTCCATTGGAATCCTTCTCTTAGGAAAAGATTGGGACCCTTTGAAACTCTCCAGAAACTGAGCTAGTTGAACTGGTCAAAATACCTTTATTCTCAATCTATTTTCTTTAATAATTTGCAAGGGAAGAGGTAGGTCTATAGTTTCATTAACACAAGTCCTTCCTTCCTCTAGTATTGGAAACCACAGTACATTCATGCCTCAGAAGATAATTAAGGAAGGTTTAGTGATGTTGGATTTCTGTGTGGGTTAATTCTCTGGCTTTGAAGACCAGGAGAGCAGAGATGGGGCTTGCATTGAGCACTACTTTTAAGAGTGATGTGTTTGAACAGAAAAAGAGAAAAGAATTATGTCAGAGAAGGATGCTGCATGTTTTAGAAAACACACCCACTTTGGAGTCAAAAGCTAGTAATTCTCGTTCCTGGAATCAGTAAAAATAAAACAAACCAGGGTCACGAAGCATCAAGGGCTCCTCAAATCAGCTTTTTAAAGATGGAGTTGGGACAGGGTTTGATAGTGAGGGGAAGATTGCTGAGTGAGGAAGCAGGGCAAGGCCTAGTGGGCAATTTGCTAATCTGGAGTACTGTGGGGATGAGGGATGTTAAATGCCACCTAGTAGCTTCCTAGTTTCATTAACTATTATAGATTACTGATACTAAAGACAGTTGTTTTTACTTCCTGAAGCAGTACAGGTGCTATCAGGGGTCTCTAAATTCCAGTGTCCTGGGAAAATGCCCCTGTTGCCCTTGCTTAGCTATGACTTTGCTGTGACTCCATTTGTGATCTTTCTCTCTTAGGGGTCTCCATTTTCTCATCTGCAAAATGAAAGAGTTGTACTAGACAATCTCTAAGGTCTTTTTTAGTTATAAATACTAGGATAAAATTAGATATAAGTACTTGAATGACATGTGAAAGATCATCCTGTTTCACTGACCATCTGGAACCCCCAAATGGAAAAATGCCACTTTTGCTTATCCTGAAGTCCTTAGGGGTCAAGGAGGGAAAAGCCTCCACTGCCTCTAATTGGGTTCTCCTGGAGAGCTCAGAGACTTAAAAATATTCCCGTTAAAAAGAGAAAAAAAAGCCCAGTGCTCTTCAGGCAGATTTTTTTAGGCTCTCGTTTTATGGGTTTTGGAGGATGATCTTGGCGTGGGTAGATGGGGAGAAATAGTGGTTACAGTCTTCAGAGGTTAATAATTCCTGGAAAATCTTCTGGCAAACACCACGGCCCTGAAATTTCACAGAAAAGGTTCATTTGACTGTGCCCAGGCTAAATGAGTTTTTTGTCTTTATGTCTTTCCCTCGTGGAATTATGAGTTTGCATGTTGCCTTTTACACAAAAGTGAGGAGCCTTTGCCAAAATATACAACACTTTTCTCTCCAGAATTCTTTCTTTATTTACTCTGGAGTTTGAAGACTTGCATTGGAGACATATCTGTTGCCAGCGATATTTCTCTGGGGCTATTTGCAAAGTTGTCCTCTCATTTTCAGACAGAGGTTAGCACTGAACCACCATGTCCGTGTTGTATTTGAACATTTCTTAAGTTCCACAAGCATAGGTAAGCACCTACGCACCTTGGGATAAATCTGTTCCACTAGGCAGAATGCTAATTGATGGGATCTTCCTTTAATGTAAATGTCACTTTTAGGGGGACCAGGCTCCCTCCTCTTTCAGAACAGACGCCTGGCTCTGCTTGTTACAGCTCAGGCCAAAATGATTTGCTTTTTTTTTTTTTCAAATGCATGAGTCAGTTTGGAGGGCTGGAATGGTTTTTTGGGGGGGCTACCTCAAACTCCATCCAAAAAACATACTCATCAGAAAGTCCTATTTCCCATCTTTAGTTCAAGAGGCAGAGCAATCTAATGGAAAGAGCCAGCTCTGACATTGACCTGTATCAGCCAAGGGAGCTTGGGCAGGTCCTTCACTTTGTTGAGTTGCAGTTTTCTCACCTGTAACATGGAGATAATTCCAATTCTTACAGGATTGCTGGGAGTCATGGAAGTGTTCTGTAAAACTTAAAGTGTGATGTAAATGAGTGTCACTTACTTTTATGTCATTTTGTGGTTGTTCAGTAGTTTTTAACTCTTTGTCATCCCATCTGGAATTTTCTTGGCAAAAACACTGGAGTGATTTGCCATTTCATTCTCCAGATCATTTTACAGATGTGGAAACTGAAGCAAACAGGATTAAGGGACTTGCTCAGGGTCACACAACTAATAAGTGTCAGAGGCCAGATCTGAACTCAGGAAGGTGAGTCTTCAGGCTCAGCACTCTATTCACTATGTTGCCTAGCTGCCCTTTTTATAGCATAGGGGAGTCGAAAAGGCTTGGATTCAAGTATCTACTCTGATACATACTAGTTGTGTAAACATGGGTGAGACACTTATCTTATTAGTATGCACAAGGAGCTCTCTAACATAATATATTACAAAAGTGTCATTGTTCTACATTGGAGGAAACAGTTTCCACACTGGGCACTCCCCACACCAGTGAAATGACAAGTCTGAGCAGCATTGACAACAATTTTTTAAAACTATTCTCTTCCTCTTTCTCTTATTCCTCCTTTTCCTTCTCTTTTTCATTCTCTCCTTACTCCTCCTCTTTCTCTTTGTTGTTCCTTTACAAAAAGTCCTCTACTACCTCATTGTTTATCTAGCACATAGTAGGTACTTAATAATGCTTATTGATTTGACAGCTCTGAAAGCTATGAGAGCATGAGATTTCCCAGTTTCTCAACAAACTCTGATGGTTTCTCCCTTGGGCATGGTGCCATCTACAAATTGAAGACCAGCTCATCTAAGCTCACGGAGACTACTGCAGAAGGTTGGTGACCAGAGAATAAAAATTTCTGGCCCATAGCTACTCATGAAATTTTCTAGGAAAGCAAAATGGATCTGTGCTTGTGTCCAAAGAGAGGGGACCTCTATGATGAAGTGATAGATCTTCCTTTTCCCCTTCTCATTGAAATATTGAAGAATACTTAATTGTCATTGCAAAAACTTTAGGAGTGGATATTGAAGTTTGCTTCCTCTTAACTCCCACCTCCCATCCTCATTCTTTCATGGCTTGTGCTGAAGGCAATGGCAGGCTCTCAAGGAAAGGGACACTGGGAGAGTTAAGGTCGTGGGACTGCTAGGGTGTGACATGAATACAGAATGGGGAACCTTGTGGTCACTTAGAAACACAGAGTTTTAAATCTGGAAGATGATGATCTTGTGTAACTCTCTCCTTTTTGGAAGAGACTAAGACACTGAAAGGCATGACTTGTGTGATGTTACACATAGCAAGTTAGCAGAACAGGGACTAGGAGCCCATGGTTCCTGACTCTCAGTCCCATGCCCTTTCCACCACACTACACTGAACAGAAGTTCAGTGCTGAGAACAAAGACAATAAAGCTTCTTTAGAAACAGCAAAACAGAGCTTAGCCTTGCACAGACCCTGATAAAGGCTTCCGTCCCCTCTGATTCCTGGGAACGGGCACTCTGATGAATGGGTGAGGAATACCAAAGGAGGAATCCTACATGGACTCCATTCAACAAGATACAGCCTCTTCTGCATGGCAGCCCAGGAAAGGGGGCTTTTTCCCAAAAGCCGTCCAAGTCACGACCAAGCAATGAGCTGAATCAATGGCTCCAGATTCAGCACCAGAGAAAAGGGCCCTGCTGTTCCCATGACCATGTGATGGACACCTCCACTCTGACAGAGACACCCTCCCCCTTTGCTCACTCCAACAACTCCACCACTGAGCCAGTCTGTTACCACAGAGAGGAAAAAGAGATGGTCCTTCCTGGCACACTGTTTAGGTGGCACATTCACATAGACTTTGGCATGATCTCCACCTCTCTCTCTCTCTCTCTCTCTCTCTCTCTCTCTCTCTCTCTCTCTCTCTCTCCCCTAACCCAGAATTTTTTCCTTTAATTATTAAACTCATGAGGGAGCTCTCGCCCTGAAAATAGCATTGATGTGTAATGTCCATAACTAGCACTCTTCTCCACAGACAGGAAATCAGAAAAGAATTCAGGTCATACTATTCAGATAGGTGATGCTAGCTAGGTCCTTCCATGGTTGTCTTTATTCTTGTCTATCTAATTCTTGAGTTTGAGATGTGTGGGCTCTGGTGCAGCATGAGACCCTAAAGTCAAACCCAGCTGCCATATCACACATGGATATTCCCAATTAGCACAAGGTAACATGAGTAATTATACTAGAACTAGTCTCTATGTTCACTCATCTTCATCATAGGATTTTTCTTATCACAATACTTCAGCTAGTTTCATCTAGACAGAAACCATCCCCTTCCTATTACCTAGCTCTTCTAAGTACCTTACTCATTCTAGTTACCTAGGTTAGCAGGAACTTCCCATTTCCTTGTCTTCTTCCATTTCTTTGGCCCATGGTACTCCATTCTCTCTAGGAAACTTCAAAACATTGGGGCATTTTTAAGTATGCCTAGTCAGTCAATGAAAAAACATTACTTGAATACCTAAGTGCAAGTTCCTATGTTTGGCAGTGGGAAAACAAAGACAAAAATGCCTGCCATCAAGGAGCTTACATTCTGTCTGGGGAAACAATACATGAACATACATGCAACCAATACAAGGTTTGTACCATTAAATATAAAGTGATTTTTTAGGGCATGTGTGAAAGGAAGGTACTAGCAGTTGGAGAATTAGGAAATATGAAACAATCATTGAGTTGAGTCTTAAAGGAAGTTGGGATTCTAAGAGGTAGAAGAAATGATTCCAGGAATAGGGACTGGCCTGTACAAAGGTTTCAGATGGAATGTTGTATGTGAAGATGAGCAAAGGGTGTCAGTTTGACTACAGTGTAGAGTACATACAGGAGTAATGTAGAAGAAATCTGGAAAGATAGGCTTGAATTGTTGCAGAGAATTTTCTAGTGGCATGTTGTTTCAAGAATTTTCTTTTTTGTTCAGAGGAAGCTAAAGGGACACTGAAAAAAAAATAGTGAAAAGTCACTTTGGAAACACTGCTTTGAAATTGAATTTGAAGATAGTATCATGAATTCTGCCTCAGTACTTCTGATGTTATTAGTGCAAGTGGTATTAGAAAAAATTTGGAATCAATAGATTCCAGTCTTAGCTCTGAAACAACCTTAGTTTGGGGGTCCAGAGACATACCGGGGGAAGAGATGTAATCCGACTCTCTTGTCTATTTCCCCACCTTCTATCAGGAAATGCTTTTCTAACCAGGTGATTTTTGTATTAAGTTAATTGCATGGCAGAAAAATGAAAGACTTATTCACATAAACAAAACCTATAAATCTGGAGTCAAAATGTATCATGGGATATTAAAGTCACAAAAAGGACCAGGTCATGCATAGTGAGGTTGAGAACATGGCTACCGATTTGATTCTTGTAGTTCTTGTAGTGCTTTCATGGGAGTTACCCTTACCCTGTGGGGTTTCCAATTTCTAAACTCATCAGTGACCCTGCCCCTACTAAACACAACTCTCTAGACCCAGCTTGTAAGGATGAGAGAGTAAAATGACTTTTCAGCTTTCCTTTCATATACAGAAAACGTCCCATATCTGATATAGATCACTGTTTCTTATTTTTTCTCCATTTCTAAAATATATACTTTGTAGGGATCAAGATGAAAAGCTAAAACTTTAATTTGGGAATCCAAAGATAGAGAGACCAAAGGGATTATTGGATCATTTAACAGAAACAAGGCATTATAGTTATACAGGGCAAGTAGTTTCTAGTTCTACTGGAAAAATTTCAAAAATCATAAATACAGCTGTTATTTCATGCAGCTTTTTTTTCAAAATTTTTCTCTACCTTAGTAATTACGCATTGGCAGGTCATAAATTAGGTCCTTTTGCTGTTACCAACCTCTGTATGAAAAAGAGAGAGAGACAGAGAGACATAGAGAGAGAGACAGAGACAGAGAGACAGAGACAGAGAGACAGAGTTAGTCACACACACAGAGTGTCAATTAATAAACACTTATTAAGCCCTTTCTGTGTTCTAGGCACTGTGCTAAGCAATAGAGATACAAATAGAACAAAGAAATCAATGTCTGCCCTCAAGAAACTTTTAATCTAATGTGGGAAAACAACACATAACAGGAAGCTAGAAAGAAGAGTGAGAAGTGAAACATTTCCGAAGTGTGGTGGAAAAGTCGTAGAAGTTCCAAATCAGGGCAGGCAAATGAGAAATGAGATATTCTGAGCTGAACACCGCACTTAAATGGAGGTTTGGAGTTCCCCTCTTCTATCGGAAGGACAGAAGGTGGTGATGAGGTGGAGTATCCAGCCCGCTGAGATCTTGTAGGATAATGAGATTTCCCCTGTTGCTAAAGTAAGGCGGCAAATAGTGGGAGTGATCCAAGGCTGCGATTGGGCAGGGAGCATTTGGCAATGTGTTAAGGAGATTCAGAACTCAGGAGAAAAGAAGAGTGTGGAGTTGAACTGATTCACCAAGGGGTCAAGATAGGAAAAAGAGGAGGGACAAATGTAGGATTGATTGTCTAGGAGAAAACTGAGGAATTGACATATTGGAGATCACAGTGTGGATAAAGAGTAGAGTTTGGTAAGGGAAAGCAGAGGGCAAGGTGGAAAGAGAATGGATTTAGCAAACAATTGAGTTTATGCTGTTAACATATAACTATTTCTGTACTGAAAAAGAATCTTGGCAAAGAAGGAGGGAGATTTGTGTTTGTATTATATAGTAATTAGCAAAATGAAGGAGATCTCATGGAAAAGTTATGGATGTGTGTATATATATATACATATATATGTATATAATATGGCATATATATGTAATTTATGTGGATATGTATGTGTGTATGTGTTTGTGTAAACAAGAACCTGCTGCTATGATGAGGTCTTAAGTAAAGGCTGAGTAACAAGATCCATTGATCTTTGTCCTTGGTCCTCTTAAACTAATTTTTGAGCATCCAAGAATGGGAACAGATATGGTTTAATACTTGTAAATGTAATTTTGGACATGAAAGGACCTTGATGCATAAAGGTGACAAATAATAGGATGCCATAAAAGGCATTCTTAATACAGATGTTTATTTTCTGAGGAAGCTTGGACAATTTACTTAACCTTTCTGAGCCTCAGTTTCTCCATCTATAAAATGGAGTTACACTACCTCTCTCGTGAAATTGTGGTGAGGAAATAACTTTGCAAATATTAAATCAATGAGAACCATCGCTTGGTTCGCTAAATCAAATGTCAGTACATCAGCATTACTGCTGAGAGCCCAACTCCTTTGGGCTGCTCACTTTGTTCAAATTCTAAATGCACAATTTCCTAAAAGACTGTTTTAGGAAGACAAGCACTTATATGGAGGTCAGAAGAAACAGTACAAGAACACTCTCAAGGTCTCTCCTAAGAACTTTGGAATCAATTGTGAGACATGGGAGACATTAACATAGGACCACCCAGCATGATATGCCTACATCAAACAAGGTGCTATGCTTTAAAAGCAAAGCAAAGTGGTAGTAGCTCCAAAGAAATATAAGATATATAAATTTAGACACCTCTGCTCAAGATGTTCTTAGGGACTATTTGTGCCTGGCCTGTGGTAGAGTGTTCTGATCTCATATTGGCCTGATCAGCTACAGTTGCACACATCATATTTTCACCCTGACATAGTAATGTCATTTTGATCCCCTTCGAGAACAAAGGATAATAACCAGAAGGTCTTTATGAGTTGTTACAATTGGAAAAAAATCCCCTGGTGATAAACCTTATGGAAGTCAGCCTTTAGGCAGCCTTCCAGATTGATTCTCAGATGGAAGATGCACAGTTCTTGGGTATGCTCCTACCTGAAGTTATTCTACCTTGACTGAGTTTACCAGAGCTTATCCTCCACTGGTTTAGCTTTCAAGAAACCCATGTCACTTACATGTCACGATGAAAAATCAGCCCACAGCTCTAGGGAAGAGCAGTGAAACTCTTTTAATTAAACACATCAGCCAATCCCCCTTCACTCCCCCATCTTGAAAATTTTATTGAACAAAGAAAGTTTGACAGTTTCTGATCTCTTGAATCTTACTAACTTAGAAAATGCCTTCTAATGTCTGTGGAGAGGACAGTACAGCATAGATACACAGATAACTAAATGCACACTGAGCAGAGACATCTGTATCCAATATATAAAGAATTTTTCTTGAATACAAACAAAAGCATGAGTGTATACCATGAGGGGTTGAGAGCAAATGAGCATTTTCTGTGAAATTTCAGTGGTGTATAAGTTTACACAGGTTGCGTGCGGCTGATGGGAATCACAGCTGTTTGGCCTTGGGAACCTTCGCTCCATATGATTTGGGAATCAATTGCAAACACTTTGTGTTTTTTCCTTTTGAATAATAATAACAATGTTAACTCACATTTATATAGCACTTTAAGTTTACTGTGAGAGAAGCAAACATTGCAAGCTGGAATGAGCACTCAGTTTGGACTCAAAGTATATGGTTTGAATCTCAACTCTTAACTAATACATAACTTTAAGGAGATTATCTCTTCTCCATGGCCCTCAATTCCCTCATGTGTAAAATAAAGTTGAGACTGTCAGATGTAGTGGATGGACTGATCATTTTTGTTAAATTACCCTTCTTTCTTTGTTTCTTTCTCTCTCTTTTTCTTCCTTCCTTTCCCTTTCATTCTTTCTTATTTTCTTTCTTTCCTCCTTTCTTTTTTCTTCTTTCCTCTCTCTCCTTCTTTTCCTTTGTTCCTTCCTTCATTTCTCCCTTCCTTTCTGTCTTCCCTTCTTTCTCTCTCCCTCCTTCCTTCTCTCTCTTTTTAGGGATATTCAGTTGAGGAGGGAAACAAATGAAATTTTGTAAAAAATATCAATACAATTTTTAAAATAGAAGAATTTAAAAGAAAGCAAAAGTAGGAAAGTCAGTTCAAAGCATGACAATCAGGTAATAGTCATATAACAGAAAAAATACAAAATGTTGTACCTATGATATTGTGCTATTGATTGGGAAATTTTTATAAAAAGCAAAATATTGAGTGAGTAGGAGTAGTCAAAGCAGCAGCAGTAGTAGTAGTAGTAGTGATGATGATGATGATGAGTTTGGTCTAACTGATCTTGTGAGGTCCCTTCTAGTTCTGAACCCAAGAAACCTATAATGTCATTTTTAAGGACACACCCATATATATATACATACACATATAGATGTACAGACATTTATGTGCATATATATATATAAATAAACACAATGACCAAATATATATACATAGTATATACATGTATGAATATGTGTGTATATGTATATTTGATTAAATATGGCCTATATATAATTAAATATATAATTAAACATACAAACATATGTATTTTATTATTTCTATATTATATAAAATTATTCCATCAATGTACTATACTTTTTAATTATATGGTGTATCATAAAGTTATTTATCGAAGTATTGAATATATAATTTTATGCAATATAACATAACATATCATAGCATAACATAATATGATACATATGACCATCATAACGTCTAACTGGGTCTCTATCTCTATGTTCACAGCATATGTGTGTATATTATATATGTATATATTTCTAGGTTATGTATATCTATATGTGTGTTTATGTTTATGTTATATATACACATAAGTACACATATTTGTGTATATATTTGACATTGTATGTCTGTGTATACATACATGCATCCTGGCTCTGCCACATATATATAACTTTTATGGGAGAAAGAATGAAGCATTTATTAAGCACTATTACATATCAGGAACTGTGCTAACTGCTTTGTAAATATTATCTTTTTTGTCATCACAACAACCTTGTGAGATAGGCACTGTAATTATCTCTATTTTACAGATGAGAAAAGTGAGGTAAGCAGAAATTAAGCAACTTTTCCGGGATCCCACAGTTAGTAAGAAAACTAGATTTAAACTCAGGTTTTTCTGACTCTAGGTCTCACCTTCCATTCACTAGGTCACCTTGCTCCCTAATTGTACACATGTCCCCCTACACCTCATATTCCTCATTTGGCAAATAGAAAGGCATCCTGCCTCATCTTTGTCATGAAAATGCTATTTAAGCCTTTCCAAAATTAGAAAGTAGGGTTTCTAGAGAGAGATTCAAGGGATTTGGAGTGATTTCATTTGGAAAAAAAGATGCTTAATGTTATTTTTTTATTTCATGAAATATTGTTTCTATGGAAAAGCAAAAAAAAATATGGCTTTAATCTGTGGTAGCATCAAAATCTATAGAACTGGAGGAAGTAAATTCAAGACTGTATTATGATCTTGATTGTCTACATAACTTTCAGCAAGTCAGTTATCTGAATCACAGTGTTTTCTCATCTGTAAAAGAGGAATTTGGATTAGATGTTCTGTAAGGTCCTTGCGGCTCTAAATCTGAGATGCTGTATAATTATAATCTATGATATTCAGGCCAGCTTCCTGGGGCTAGGCTGGCATCTTATTTCATGCTTAGAACTCAAGCACTCACCATGGGACTTGGTACATAGTAGGAATGTAAGAATGTGTGAATACAAATAAAGGCAATATTTAAAAGGCAAAAAAAAATGGGTCAAACCAAATTTGAGTCAAACATGGTGGGCAGCATTGGTGTCAATCTATTCCTTTCTTTTTCTTAATAAACATTAAGCAATGGCATTGTCCTTTGCTCTTGTACAATCTGTTTCAATAACTGTCTGGAAAATATATATTTTGTGGGAGATTTCTTTAGGCATTTGTTGGGAAGTATCTTGAGTCAAAACAAAATGTCCAAGTTATTACAAAATATTGACAGTTGAACTGAATAACTAAGAAAATACTTAAAATACAGATTTAGTGAGGATTTGTGAGTTGTTAAGCATTAAAAAGTTTACTTTAGAATAATTGAGTGATCATCTCTTCTTAAATTACCCCTTTCCTACGTCCCCAAAATTTTTATATTCTATGATTTTCATCTCCAAATGAGACAGCGATTTCCTTTAGAGTATGAACTTTAGACTATTTCTAGAAAACTATAGAATTATTTCCCTATGCCCCAGGTCTTTGTAAGTTAAAAAAAATATCCTACCTATACAATGTAATACCTTATCCTACAGATTCCAGTTCGTTGCTTACTATTGTTTTACACAAGTTAATGGGAGAATGTTATTCTCTTTCATAGAAACAGTGAGTCCCTATCAAAGCTATAGAGGAATCAAGTGGATCTAGCAAATCAAAGAGAAAAATTAAAATTTGATAATTATAGGATATTGTTTCAGAGCTAGATGGAACTTGAGAGATTATAGTCATAAAATTACTGTGTATAACAAAATGTGGCTGAGCAGTAACTATGAATAATTATAAATGAATAACTATGAATAATTCACAGGAACATGAGAAGACATATGAATTGATGCAAAGTTAAGTAAGCAGAACTAGGAAGACAAAACATGACTACAACTATGGAAATGGGAAGATTATCAATAATAAATTTAAGCTCATAAGTGAATGCTATGTAATTACAATGACTAAGTTTTTTTCCTTCTAAAAAGATCAGAAAATTCACTTCCCTCCCTTCTTTTTAGAATGGAACTATGAGTTTGCAAAATCGAATGTGCCATCAGATTTTTTTTATTTGGTTAGTTTTTACTTCCTGGCTTTTTTCTCTCTTCTCTTTATTTTAGTCTTTGATACAAGGGATAGTTTTCAAGGAAAAGGTTGGATGTATTTGGAGGTGAAGCTAATGTTAAGTTAAAAAAGTATAAATAATTTTTAAAATGGTGTCATCCTGTGTCAAAGACTTAATAATAGTAAACTCCCAGGTACACTTCAGGGTATTTCCTTATGCATTTAGATCCTGGAGAAATTGGGAAAATATATGCATAACACTTCCCTTTCTCTTCTCTTCCACCTTCTGCCGCTACAAATATGTCCCCTTTTTAGGGGGCACCCTCTCTTAACACAGAATCACAGTCTCCTCATCATAATTTCCGAGGGTGCCTAAGATTCAGAAAGGTTAAGTAATCTGCTCATGGTCACACAGCTAGTAAGAAAGTGCTAGAGAAAATTGACATCTCATAAAATCTGGGAAGGAAATTTTAATTGAAAGGTCAAAGAAAACAAAGTGGCTCTCACCTCAGATATCTTGGAAAGATAAATTTGCCTTCCGAAGAGAAATTCTTAAGCAAAGATCTTTCAATTCAAAGATAGTTCAATTTAACCAGGGAAGTAGTGTCCCTGTTGCTCTCAAACATGCATCAGCTCTTGACATTTTTAAGTGGTTACAGTGGTATTGGTTATTACCCTCATCATAATTACCTGTGTGGTTCCTTGCAACTCTCAGCAGGTGGAATCAGGTGGCTTCCCCTCTTTTTTGATTGGGGTTCAGGACAAAATAAGAACCAATGTGTAATGGTGAAAAGAGGAAGATTTCAAACTTGATTTTGATGGACAATTAGAGCTGTTTAAAAGTGGAAAGGACTACTTTGAAAAGTGTCTCAGTCCTTTAAAAGTTTTCAAATGGAAGCTGATGTGTCAGCAATGTTCTAGAGGAGATGCCTATGCAAGTACAAGTTGAGCTAGATGACCCTGGAGCTCCTACCATTTCTGAGATTTTTAGAGTCTGTGCCTATAAAGTCCTTTACTACTGACTCCAAACACCCCTACTAACTTTATTTCACATTACATCCCTGTACTCTAAGACCAGGCCAAACTGGGTTATTCACAGACCCTAATCTCACACTGCCTCTGTGTATTCAAATTGGCCCAGCTTGCCTGAACGAGTCAGTCAGTCACTATCCCAAATTTCCCTGCTGTCCAAATGACTTCATAAACATTTGGCTCTCTGCCTGTCCTGGCCCATTTTCAAAATCTTTTGTAGCTAAAAGCATTTGTGTCTTGTAAAAAAAATTAACATGCAAAAATTCCCAAAGATCTGACATTGGTCATGGATGCATTTATATTGAAAGTTTTCAAAATGCTTAGACATTTTTCAGTTTTTGAATTTATATCTTTTTGTTCCAACACACTTTGTAGGGATGCTGTAAAGTTTATTTTCTAGTAACTCTTCAAATTGTAGTAGTTTTTGTATTTATTGATTCATTGATTCATTCGTTTAATGATTTAGATCAAAGCAAAGATTTTACAAAACTTTAAATTTGCATCCTCCAAATGCTGACAGAGCTCTAGAGTAACAGTCATTCTGTTATTAGAGATCTGCTATAGAATGATTTGGCTTGTTGGTTGTTGTTCTTCATTCTTAATGAGGACCAGAATGACATAACAATGTTACAGTAAAGTTATAAAGCGTCCAACTGTGGCTGATCAGAACAATACAAGTTCAGAATGTTCTATCATAGTTTGGGCACAAATAGTCCATGTGAACGTTTGGGCTGGATTCTCTAAACTGGTACATCTCACATTTCTTTGAGCTACTTCAGTTCTATTTTGCTTAAAGAGCACAGACCTTCTTTGATGTGGGCATCCCATCCTGGACTGTCTTGTGCCAATGTCTCCCATGTCATACAATCAATTCCAAAATTCTTAAGAGAGACCTTGAGAATGTCATTGTATCGCTTCTTCTGACCACCATGTGAGCACTTGCTCTGTGCAAGTTCTCTGTAAAATAGTCTTCGGAAAACTTACATTTGGCATTCAAACAATGTGGTCAGCCCATCATAGTTGTGCTCTCTGCAGTAGAGTTTGAAAGTTTGGCAGTTTATTTTGAGCAAGGACCTCAGTGTCTGGTATCTCATACTGCCAGATGATCTTCAGAATCTTTCTCAGACAATTCAAATGGAAATGATTCTACTTGGTACATGCACTACTCCTTGTTAATATCTGAATACATGTGAAGGGGGGACAAGTTCTTGTGGAATATGGGGTCATGGATGGGAAAAGGAAGAAGAAGAGGGATCTTGATAATCCTTATTATATAATGGAACAAAAATCTAAGTAATGGGTGATTAGTAACATCTTCCTCCTTATGTAAATACATTTCATAGAATTAGAAAAATGGATCTGAGGGCAACCCGAGCCCCATAGCTCATTAATATGAGATTTTTCTCCTCAGGTGTGGAATTCAGTGACTCAAACCAGCGTAAGGGGCAGAAGTGGATTTAGTGAGAAGTGAAAAGCTGGAGAAAAGAGAGATCTAGTGTTAGCAGTCTCTTTTTGTTCATTCTCTGGTTTCCAGCTTTGGGAGAGAAAGTAAGCAATGCTGTCCTTTCTTCAGGTTGCTGATGAGAGACAGAGATTCCAGGGAGAATAGATAAATAAGTTTGGTTTATTCAAATGGCCAACTAATGGTTCCACTTCTATTTCCAAGTTATAAAATCACAGAAAATCAGGGATGGGAGGAAACTTAAAGCTAACCTGGTCTATGAAACTTTTACTTTATCATAGGGGAATTGGCATACAATGTGGGGAATTGGTGTTTCTTCTAGCATTAGAGGGTGTGGCTTAAAGGAACAGGCTCAAGATGCAAGCCACTAGGTGGTCCTTGAAATTTACAATTCTATCTCAGTCTCAACTTCTATATTTACAGAATTAACATATGCCCAGCCTTTTCCTCCTAGAGCTCCTGGACTCCATATTTTAAATCTAAGCAGATAGGATATTTTAATAAAAAATTACTCAGAATTGCCTTGGCTCATGCTCTCTACCAACTTGGATTCCAAATCACCTCCCTTCCCAGTGTATCATTCCTTCCCTCCCCCCGCTCCAATTACTCATTCAACACATAGACTAGAATGTTTTTACTATGGTGAAAATGAAAAGTAAAGTGTTATAGCACTGACATCATAGTGCCTTGAGTGAAACTGCTCTCACCATGGTAGACTATAAATTTTCCATCAATACCCTTATCCTATCTTCTGTAATTTATCCTTATATTCTCACAGTGGTGCAAATGACTGAAAGTTGTTTTACTAAGCATTTTTGGTCTCAGATTCTTCTTTTCCCTATATTCAACAGCATTGTTCTACATTCACCATTCTGGTTGCTTTCCTATGGATAGGCATACCTTATCAATAACATATTTGGAAGACAAAAATAATAGGCTGATTTCTATTATTTGCAGAATCAAATAGAATATTCTCTGTTTGGCATTCAAATCTCTTCACAACCATTCTCTTTCCTGACTTTCTAGTCTCTTTATACTTTACTGCCCTCTACACATTCTACATTCTAACTATAATACTCTACTTTCTGTTCCTTGCATGTGACACTTTCCCATTTCTAGGCTTTTGTAATAGACAAAGCCTATCTCCTTGACTCTGTGTCTGTGCGGAGGGCAGAAGAGGTGGGTTGGTTATCCCCTCATGTTGGAATAACCTCTCTTCTTACCTCTTCCTAGTAATTTCCCTATCTTCTTTTAAAATTTAAGTCAAATTTGACCATCTGCAGGAGGTCTATCCTTATGTTCCATTTACTAGTAACTTTTCCTCCAAGATTATATTCTATCTACTCTTATGAATTTCTTGTATGCATGTAATTATTTACATGTTGTTTCCTCTGTAAGCAGGGAATGTTTCTGCTGGACTTTGTGTCTTCCGTGTTTAGCACAGTGTCTGACACATTAGTTGTTGTTCAATTGTGTCCAACT
Organism: Potorous gilbertii; assembly: GCA_028658325.1. Lineage (NCBI taxonomy): Eukaryota > Metazoa > Chordata > Mammalia > Diprotodontia > Potoroidae > Potorous > Potorous gilbertii. The sequence goes on from CM053769.1 coordinate 407,754,732, forward strand.
CTTTGTGATCCCATGGACCATAGCACACCAATACCACCCATGGAGTTTTCTTGGCAAACATACTGGAGTAGTTTGCCAATTCTGAGGGGATATAGGCTCTGGAAACCCCCTCCCCCCCTCCAAGTATCCCTAAACTTTCCCACATAATCAAGTCTCTGGCATTGATCTGAGACATCTACCCATTCCAGGAATCCTCTCAACTGGTCTTTCATTGTGGCCTATGCCCAATTTCCCAATTCTCTGTTCCCAGCCCTTCGTTGTCTATTACCTCCAGATTGCCCCTGACTAATTCTTACCCTTGATCCTATCTAGACCCCATTTCTCCCTTGACCACAAGGTGGTCCAGATCCCTGGAGTTCCTGGCCCTATCTCACACTCACCCCAGACTACTTGGTCAGTCCTAGATCTTTCCCAGTCTTTCTGTATATAAGATCCATCTTGCCTCCATTAAGGTGCTCAGATTCCTTAAGAGGCTAGCCAATGCTTAGATTCCTTAAGAGTCTGGCCAATATGGTCAATTTTTAGAAACACTCCCACCGAAAAACATAGGTGTTTTTAATAAGCCTTGTCTGTGTCTAAAAGAAGGCTTAGGTTGAATTCATTCAGGTAGGAGCTGCTTGTCACTATTTTGGGGTCCTTCTCCAGTAAATTAGGCAAAGATTTGCCCAATGGTCATACAGTTAGTGAGTATCTGAGGCCAGGTTTGAATTCAGGTCTTCCTTACTCTAGTCCCAGCCTTCTATC
>CM053769.1:407755975-407786121 GCA_028658325.1 Potorous gilbertii
TATATATATATATATATATATATATGGGTGTATGTGTGTATGTATATGTATGTTTGTATGTATATGTCTACATACACATATATGTGTATATGTGTGTATGTGTGTATGTATATATATATATATATACATATATATGTACATGGACAGAAGACACAGTGTAAGTTGAATATGAAGGGATAATGCCTAAAAAATAAAATTTACTGTTGAGTGGAACATATTAGGAGTAAAAGAAAGGGAGAGGTAGAATGTAGCAAATCATCTCACATAAAAGAGGCAACAAAGAGCTTTTACAATGAAAGGGAAGAAGGGTGGAATGAAAGGAAATAAATGAGCCTCACTCTCATGGGATTTAACTTTAGGAGGGTATAATATACACTATATGGAAATCTATTTTATCTTGCAGGTGGGCAGGGTGGAAGGGGATAGGAGAGGAAAGGTAATAGAAGAGATTGCAAATTGGAGAAAGGGGTGTTCAGAAGAAAATATTTTTTTGGGAGGACAGGTCAAGGGAGAGAATGGAATAAATGGAGGGCAGGATAGGACAGAGAGAAATATGGTTAGTTTTTTGCAACATAACTATTAGGGAAGTGTTCTGCATGTCTACACATGTATGACCTTTATTGAATTGTTTGTTTTCTCAATCAGGGTGAGTGGGGAGGGAGAAAGGGAGAGAATATGGAACTAAAAGCCTTAATAATGAATGTTAAAACTTGTTTTAGCATGCAACTGGAAAATAAGATGTACAGGCAATGATGTATAGATATATATTTTTCCCTACAGGAAAATAGAACGGAGATAGATGGAAGAAGGTGGTGAAATAGAAGGTAGGACAGACTGGACGAAGGGGTGGATGGGGCGCATACTGCCCTGGGGTGGAGGTGGGGAGAGATGGGGAGAAAATTTTGAATTCAAATTCTTGTGGAAGTGTATGTAGAGAACTGAAAAATAAATAAATTATATATTTAAAGAAATCTTAAAAAATAAATTAAACAGCTGTAGATAATAAAAAAAAATATTTGGGATTCTACCTGCTGAGTCAAACACAGGAATTTTATGGATATAATTCTAAAACACTTTTCATACAAATAAATTAAGATTTATCAGTTGCTCGTGGGTAGGCTGAGCAAATATAATTAAAATGACAGTTCTACCTAAATTAATTTACTTATTCAGTGTCATACCAAACTACCAAATATTTTATAGACCTAGAAAAAGTACAATAAAATTCATCTAGAAGAACAAAAGGTCGAGTATCAAGACAATCAAAAAAAAAAAAAGCAAAAAGGAAGGTGGTCTACTCATACCAGATCTAAAACTATGTTATAAAGCATCAATCATCTACTGTTTGGTACTGACTAAGAAATAGAATAGTGAATAAGTGGAATAGGTTAGGTATACAAGAAACACTAGTAAATGTCCATAGTAATCTACTTTTTGATAAACCTAAAGTCCCCATTTTTTTTGTAAAGAACTCAGTGTTTGACAAAAACTACCGGTAATATTGGAAAATAATATGGCAGAAATTAGGCATAGGCCAACATCTCATAGCATATATCAAAATAAGGTCAAAATGGGTCCATGATTTAGACATAAACGATGATACCATAAGCAAATTAGGAGAGTTAGGTATAGTTTACCTCAGATCTATGGAGAAGGGAAGACTTTATGACCAAAGATGAGATAGAAGAAATTATGAAATGTAAAATGGATAGTTTTGATTACATTAAAATCATAAAGGTTTTGCACAAACAAAATCGGTGCAAATAAGATTAGGAGGGAAGCAGAAAGATAGGAAATTATTTTTATGTCCAGTGTTTCTAAAATGTATAGAGAACTGAGTCAAATTTATAAGAATAAACGGCATTCCCCAATTGATAAATGGCTAAAGGATAAGAACCGAGAGTTTTCCATTGGAGAAATTGAAACTATCTATAGTCATATGAAAAGAAAATGTTCTAAATCATTATCGACTAGAGAAATGCAAATGAAAACAACCCTGAAGTCTCACCTTTCACCTATGAGATTGGTTAATATGACAGAAAGGAGAAATGATAAATGTTGGAGAAGATGCGTTGTTGGGGGAGTTGTGAACTTATGCCATCCTTCTGGAGGACCGTTTGAAACTATGCTCAATGGACTATAGAACTGTGCATACACTTTGATCCCACCTCACCACTACTAGGTCTTAAAGAGAACACAAGAAAGGGGGAAAGGAATAATGTATAGAAAAATATTTATGGTAGCTCTTTTTGTTCTGGCCAGGAATTGGAAACTGAGGGAATGCCCATCAATTGGGGAATGGCTGAACAAGTTGAGGTATATAAATATAATGGAATACTATTGTGACATAAAAAATGATGAGCTCGTGGCTTTCATAAAAACCTGGAAAGACTGACATGAACTGATGCTGAGTGAAGTGAACAGAACCAGGAGAACTCTGTACACAGTAATGCTATGAGGACCTTGGAGTCAAGGATTCCAGTGAAGCATGGAAGCCCTTGAGAAGTCAGGATTCTGAAATGTAAGCCTACGATATGGCTAGCTTTGAACTTGATAAGAGTATATGACACAGAACAACTGAGCTAAGCTATGATCCTATTCACCTTTCCCTCTCCAGAGATAGAGGTTGTGAAGGAGAGATTGTACCCCTGAGGTGTTTGTTGTAAGTGATGGTGGTTAAAAGGACAGAAATTTGTATGTTTATTCTGGCTATACTTTTGAAGCAAATTTTCTTTGTAAAAGTTAATCTAACTAATGTTTAAGTGGAATTGGGGTACTTCAACCCTTAAAATTAAGAGAAGACAATTGGAGAGGGCCCTTTGGATACCTAAGGGTATGGGAGAATGCTAGGGGAGAAGCAAAATGTAACAATACTTAGCCTTCAGGCATTCATAACCACTGCAAAAAGCAATTATTTTATCAACCAATTCAAGATTCCATAGCGCATTTTAAATAGAATAGAGATAGCTGCTAGACCCATGAATTTATTGGCATAGGGAACTCTTGGGTAAGGAAACTCCATCCATCAGTGCTGGTTGAAAGTTTCTCAGAAATTTGTGATTTGGAACTCAAAGTTTTAAAAATGAATGTTAAGATTTGTTTTTACATGTAAGCTGGGGAAAAAAATAAACTCAAAGAAGGGACCATATTGCATTTTTTTACAAATGAAATTTTGTGGCAATCCTACATCAAGACAGTTTATCAGTGACATTTTTCCAACTGCACATGCTCATATAGTGTCTGTGTCACATTTTGGTAATTCTCACAATATTTCAAACTTTTTCAATATTATCACATTGTTATGGTGATCTGTGATCAAGGCTCTTTGATGTTACTTTTATAATTATTTTGGGGTGCCATGAACTGCCCCCCAATAAGATGGCAAACAATCAGTAAATGTTGTGTATTCTGACTGCTTTGATGACCAGTCATTCTGTCTCTCTCCTTCTGCCTCCCTTTTTTCTGAAACACAATATTGAAATTAGGCCAATTAATAACTCTCCAATGGCTTCTAAATGTTCAAGTGAAAGGAAGCATCAGTTGAGGCAGCAAACTTTATTGTTGTTTTATTATTTTAAGAAATTTCCACAGCCACCCCAACCTTCAGCAACCACCACTCTAATCAGTCAGAGGCCCTTATCACTGAGGCAACACTGTCTGCCCGCACAAAGATTATGACTCACTGAAGGTTCAGATGAGAATTAGTATTGTTTTTAGCAATAAAGTAATCTTGAATTAAGGTAGGTACATTGTTTTTTAGACATAATATGTATACTGAATAGACAACAGAGTGTAAACCTAACTTTTATAGGTGTGTGTGTGTGTGTGTGTGTGTGTGTGTGTGTGTTTTTCATTGCCAAAGAAGACCATGCCATCAGAGGAATAATGACATGTCTTGCACTTGACTTTGTTTTGAGTGAGGGAGGGTTACGCAGGTCACCAGCTTCACTTCTCCTCCAGAGCCATCTGAATCCAGGGACCAGATGGTCATCAGGATGACTGGAGATGACCCAGGATGACGCAATTGGACACAAGGTCACACAGCTGGTGAGTATCAAGTGTCTGAAGTGAGATTTGAACTCAGGTCCTCCTGACTCCTGCACTGGTGCTCTATCTACTGCACCACTTCGCTGCCCAACTTTTACAGGTAGTAGAAAACCAAAAAAGAAAATCTGAATGATTATTTATTTTTATTGTGATATTTGTTTTCTTTGGCAGTCTGGAATGGCTTATAGTATCTATGAGTTTTGCCTATAGTAGTAGTGGTGGTGGTGGTAACAGTAATGGTAGTCGTAGTAGTAGTAGTGGTATAGTAATAATAATCTATTAATTCAATTAAACTCCTACCTACTACTTTTATTCAAGATTCTACCCTTTTTACTGTTAATATTAATGACAACACAGTTATTGTCCTTTGTTCTTGAAGAGGACCAAAATGACATCGCTATGACAGGGTCAAAGTACAGCGTGTCAGACTGGCTGATCTGACCAATATGATCCAGGAAGGCTTTACAAATAGTCAGGTACAAATAATATTTCATAGGAACATTTGGAGTTGAGATAATGTAGATAGAAACAGTGACCAAAGAGTTGAAATAACACTGATTGACTTTGTGAAGCCCTTGATGCACTAACGTCTCCCCTTACCACAACTTTCCCTTATCCTGGATCATAAAATTCCTTGTCCCCATCGCTCATCTTGGGGATTTCCTTATCTTGTGTCATTCATAATCCTCACTCTGTACTTTTATCTTGCAAGACTTCCACAAAGAAATCCTAAAATCATCCTGTATAAGTCTGGTCCTTTTCCTATATCACTGCCTTTATTTAGCTCCTTGCTAAATCTCAAGCCCACTGCTTTTCCAGTTCCCAATGGCTAAAGAGAAGGTCTAAGTGAATTCATTCACATTTTGAACCAGCTCTTCCATCTCTCTCTCTCTTCAACAAAGATGTCTCTAATATTTGCACATCTCACATTTCTTTTGAGCTACTGCAATTCTGCTTTGCTCATAGAGCACAGTGCCTTCTTTGATGTGGGCACAAGTTGGAGGATCCTTTGCTAGTGTCTCCCATGTCATGAAGTCAATTCCAAAGTTCTTTAGAGAGACCTTGAGAGTGTTCTTGTGCCACGTCTTCTGACCTCCGTGTGAGCATTTGCCTCCATAAAATAGTATTTTAGGAAAGAGCAGTTGAACAACATGGCCATCTCATCAGATTTCCTTCTTCTAACCATCATGTGAGAGCCTTCCCCACATGAGTTTTCTATAAAATAGTCTCTTAGGCAAGTATATGTTTGACATTCAAACAATGTGACCAGCCTATTAGAGTTGTGCTCTCTTTAAATGCTTGATAATTTGGCTGGAGAAAGGACCTCAGTGCCTACTACCTTATTTCTCCAGATGATCTTCGGAAACTTTCTAATACAATGCAAGTGGAAGTGATCCACTTTCTTGGAATGGTGCTGGTATATTGTCCAGGTTTCACAGGCATACAAGAATGAAGTTGGCACAATGGCTCTGTAGACCGGTGGTAGGCAGCCTAATATACACACTTTTCTTTAGAGCCTCCCAAACACTGAGCTGGCTCTGGAAATGTGTGTGTCAACCTCATCATTTATGTGTACAACCTTGGAAAATACACTGCCAAGGTAAGTGAACTTATCCACAGTATTCAACGTTTCTCCATTTGCTATAACCAATGGTTCCATATATGGGTGCTGGGGTTCTGGCTGGTAGAGAACCTGTGTTTTCTTTGGGTTAATTGCTAGGCGAAAATAAGCACAAGAAGCAGAGAATCAATCCATACTTCCTTGTATCTCAGTTTCAGAGGTTACATTGAAAACTCAATGATCTGCAAACTAAAAAATCATGCACCAACTCCTTCTACTTGACATATAGCCTTTTCAAGTTAAATAGTTTACCATTATTGAGGTGTTGAATAACAATATATTTCCTGGGTAAATCACTTAAAAATCCTCAGTTTGCCTTACTTTCTTCTTCTGTGATAATGGGGATCAGACTCCTGGGGTTGTTGTGAAGGTCAGATGAGACAGTATTTCCAAAGCCCTTCCCAAACCTTGAAGTGCTATGGAAAGGCGAGCGGTCATCATCACCATCATCATTATCTTCTTCATCATTCTTATTACTCTGACAGAACATTTCCCTCACAACAGCCATTTGCATTGGCCAATGCAAGTGCTATCAAAACAGAGTAATGGGAAGATCCTTGGACTCTGATTCAGGGCCTGGATTCAAATCCCAGTTCTGCTACCTATTAAATCTATAATCTGGGAAAACTTGATTAGTTCTCCTATGCCTATATTTCCCTGTCAGTAAAATGAGGGACTGGGGTGACCTGGGGACTAGAGAATGTAAAATCCCTTTTATTTATAAATCTATAGTCCTATCATCCACATGTAATGGTGAGGAGCCAGAGGATTGCTATCAAGATGAAGTGACTTTCCCAAGGTCACATAACTAGTTTCAGATAGCAGCGCTTTCATTCATTTAAATCTAGTATGCTTTCTACCACAATGCACCATTTCTACAGTGCAGTTTATTTTCTATATGGGATTGATGTGGATACAAAAGTTCCTTAAAGGTTGAGCTGCCCTTTCCCTGGTTCATCCTCTAAAGGCTCCCTAACGTCTCTTGATACAAAGGCACCCTAAGGGTTGAGTTCTCTTTCCCTGGTACCTTAAAGTCTCCCCTTATCTTGGAATACCATAAAACTTCCCCCTTATCCTGGACCAAGGAATTCCTTGTCCCCACCCCATCCTGAGGAATAGGATTTCTTTATGTCCCTTATATTGATTGTGTCCATCATTGTCCTCATCCTGTCTCTTTATCTTGCAAGACTTTTTTATCTTGCAAGACTTACCCTAGATTTCCAACCCCCATAAGGAAACCCTAAAATCTTCCTATATAAGTTTGACCTTTTTCTAATATCACTGCCTTTTGTTTAGCTCCTTGCTAAATTTTGGGTCCTCTGAGAAGGTCTAAGTGAATTCTTTTACATTACTCTCCCTTCTCTCTCTTCAACAGGGTGATTCATAGTAGACATAGTAGACATTTTGATGTTCTTGATCTAAGGGAAGCTAAACACAAACAAACAAGAAAATAAAGCAGGATGAAGTCTGGTGAAATAGAGATAATTCTGCCACCCAAGATCAGAGTGTAGTGTAAATAGCATCAGACTCAGAATAAGGAGACATGGATTTGACTTTGATACTTACTAAGTATTATTCTGGCATATTTTCCCCAGACCTCATTTTTTTTCATTGGAAAAATGTATGTGGAGAGCTTGGGGTAGGGGTGAGGGTGAGGGTGGAGCTAAGTTCCCTTCTAGTTTCAATTCCTATCACCTTATAACATAGTTTGTTTTTTCCCGCTTTTTTCATTTGACTTGGAAGGTGGGGGGAGTGGAGTGTGCCAAGAAGTTCCAAACTTGCTGCGCTATCTCTATCTGACATTTTGTGTATAATGCACCACCTACTATGTAGAGTGGAAAGAACACTACATTTGGGATCTGAAGGCCTCTTTGGAATCTACACTTTTGTTCTCTGTTAGCTGAACAACTTGGGACAAATCACTTACTCTTGTTGTGTTTTAAGATTATCTATAAGATTAGGTATAACATTTCTATAATTATATATCTATGTATATATATATATATATATATAATACTTATAGTTATATCTATAATATATAATTATATATATATATATATATATATAATATAATTTTCCCATGTATAAGATTAGGGGGATGTAAGAGGTTATCTCTAAGAACTCTTCCAGATTTACCAAATTTACTATGCTTTTTGTTTGGAAACCCTGACTCTAAGTTCTGACATTCTATATTTGATGATTCGAAGGGTTCTTCCATTGTTAACATTTTATTTTGTACTATCTCTAAACACCCTTTCCAACTCTGATAATCTGTGTTCTATGATCCTAAGGACCCTTTTTCTTCAATAATTCTGTGCCCTCTGGTTATAAGTAGGCCTTTAGTCCAAATTCCTATAATCATATGATACAATTATGCAAATGAGCATTAAACATGCTATTTGATCTCTTTTCATTAGCTTTCAAGTGCTTTTTTTAGCTGTTTTGCTAGGTCAATGGAATATGATGCTGAATGGGATTCATCTTTCCTCTCTCTGATTCTCCTTTCCCCTGCCTATGACTACATTTGATTTTCACTTTCAAAAATGAGGGCCTAGAGAACTCAGAAATAGACTCAGAGCAGAAGTTTCCTCTTAGAATTGGGGGTGGGGAAGGTTGCAGAGAGGAGTAGGAGGAGAAAGAGGAGAGAAAGAGACATGCTCACCCCGTTCCTGTTTAACTGTTCTCATTCTTGGCCTCCCTCTGTCCACTCTGTGACTCATTAAGAAACATGTAAAATCAATTCTGGCTTTTGCCAAAGGGCAAACATCGTTTCACTCAATGGCATGAAAATTGGAATTTTATTTTCTTTTTCAAAAATCTCCCTCCTGAGGAACTTTGAATAGGATGTAGGGGAATCGAACTCATAGCTGAAAACAAATGTTCTGTAAAGTGTTCATTTAAAAACTTGAAATCATTTACTCTTGCCAGAGCTGAATATGAATCCAACTATAAAATCATTTATGGGATTGCCTTGACCTCTTCGAAAAGAAAGAGAATGTGGAAAGCAAGCAAATTTTTTGTTGTCACCAAACAGATACACATTTGAATTAATGCTACATGTCTAATGAAATGAGTGAATCTGGTCATATTCATTAGCTTTCATTTCAGGTGTTGGCTGAAAGCATACCACCTCACGGAGTTGGGGGAGAATTTGGTTTTGTCTGAAAATGTATGTGATTAGTATGTGAAATCATATAACTGCATATGCTAGTTGATGGGATTCAGTAGAATGTTATAAGGTTGTAATAACACAGCAGCACTGTGGGCAAAGAACAAGTGCATCTGATCAGAGAATCACGTTCAGATTGTGATTCCTCCAAAGAGGAAATGTTGGAGGTCAAATGAGTCCAATCTGTATCTCAAGCAAGCAAGCAAGCAATAAACATTTATTAAGTGCCTACTATGGGACAGGCATTGTGTTTAAATACATTGTTGTTATTGCTTAGTTACATCCAACTCTTCAAAAACCCATTTGGGGTTTTCTTGAGAAAAATACTGAAGTGGTTTATCATTTCCTTCTCCAGTTCATTTTTACACATGAGGAAACTGAGACAAAAAGGATTAAGTGCTTTGCCTAGTGTCACACAGCTAGCAAGTGTTTGAGGCTAGATTTGAACTCAGGAAGTTGAATCTTCCTGACTCCAGGTCTGTCATTCTATCCATGATACCTTCTAGCTGCCTCAGGCTAAACACGGGGGGATACAGAAAGAGGAGAACTCTCAAGGAGTTTACAATCAAATAGTGGAGACAATATGCACACAAATATGTACAAAGCAAGCTATGTAGGAGATAAATAGGAAACAATAGAGTGAAGGCACTGGAATTAAGAGATATTGGGGAAGGCTTCCCATAGAAGGTAAGATTTTAGTTGGGACTTAAAGGAAGCCAGGGAGTTCAGCAATTGGAGTGGATGAGGGAGAAAATTCCAAGCATAAGGGAAAGCCAGAGGAAAAGCCCAGAGCCCAGAGATGGAGTGTCTTGTTCATGGAACAGTCAAGAGGTCAGTGTCAGTGGACTGAAGAGTTTGTGGTGCGATATAAATAAGAAAACTAGAAAGATAGATAGCACCCAGGTTATGAAGGGCTTTGAATACCAGATGGGGCATTGTGTGTTTGCTCCTAGAGATGATAGAAAGGCAGTGGGATTTACTAGTGTATTTGTGTGTGTGTGTGTGTGTGTGTGTGTGTGTGTGTGTGTGTGTGTGTGTGATAAGATCAGTGCTTTGAAAAAATAACTTCAGTGACTGAATGAAGGATGGTTTGAAATGGAAAGAGATTTGAAGCAGGGTATAGGATGACAAGGACCTATATTAGAGTAGTGATTGTGTTAATCTTGGCAACAGCTTGGATATAGGAAGAGAGAAATGGTGAGTAATCCCAGGATGACTTTCACCTTGAAAGTCTGAGGAGTTGGGAGGATGATATTGCCCTCCATAGTAATAGTGAAGATAGGAGAGGAGAATTTGGGGGAAAACAATTTCAGATTTCTGAAAGAGAGTTGAGGATGTGAGATTAGAGGTCAGCAGAGAGATTGGGACAGGATGATTTGAGAGTAGAGAGATGGTAGTTAAATTCATGGGAGCTGATGAGACCACCAAGTAAAATAGTATAGAAGGAGAAGAGAAGAGGTCCCAGGACAGAACTCTGAAGGGTTCCTATGATTAGAGGGCATGACCTAGAAGAGGGTCCAGCAAAGGATACAGACAAGGAATGATCAAACAGTTAGAAAGAGAACCAGGAAAGAGTGTCCTAAAAACCTAGAGAGAAGATAGTATCAAGGAAGAGAGTGATCAGTGATATCAGAGACTGTAGAGATGTCAAGGAGAATGAGTATTGAGAAAAGATCCAGTGTAACATAGCATGTACATATATACGTCACTACCCACTGAGGCAGCCAATTTCACCTGTGGACAGATCTAATTTTAGGAAGTTTTTCCTTATATTAATCTCAGTTCTGCCTTGTTGAAACTTTTATGCATTGGTCCTAGAATCATGTCACACATTCCCCTTCCTCCAATTTATCACATTCAATTCCACAAACACTTATTTAAAAAAAATTAAAATATTATGAGCAAATTGCTATACTCAATGCTGCAGAAAGATTCCAAGATGTACAAGATATGGTCATAACTTCCGGAAAGCTAAAGGATGATCAATGATTGATAAAAATCGACCTCTGTGTCTTGTTCTACTAATTCTAGTTCTACTAGTTTCAAACCAAGATCTTCCATTCATATGAAAACTCTCAAAATCATTTGACCCTAAGTAATTCATCTCCCTCAATGCTCATGAGCTCTGTCTCTAATCTATCTTGATTATGCTTAGGAATGTTCCTACCACAGACATGCCCCTCCTTACCTTTCAACTGAATATTCCTCAGGAGCTGGAATTCTTCATTATTATGAGTTCATATTGGTTAGTGTTCTTGTTAAAACTTAGCCACCACTGTCACCCTTCAAAAACAAAATGCTGTAATATTAATATGGTTTGACCAAGGCTGGAGGGAATAACATTACCATCTACTTTTGTCTAGACATTATACTATTCATTGCAGCCTAGAATGGCACTAAGGTCTTTTTTGCTACCATGTCATATTGCAACCCTAATAGTACAATAATGTTCTCTACATCTTTTATTGTCTTCACAGAAACTGCTATCTAACCATGTTTTCTCATAATGTAATTTTGAAGATGAATTTTTGAACCCAAATGTCAAGCTTTCCATTGAAACTTATTAAATTTCATATTATTTGTTTTGGCCCAGTGTTTTGGCTTATTATATCTTTTTGCATCAGGGTTCTTTCTTCTAGTGTATAAATAATTCCTCTAAACTTTGTTCCTTCTGACAATCTGATGCTTTCAGCTAAGACACCAATGAAAGATGTGGAAGAGCAAATTGCAAAGATTAGATCACTGGGTTTCTCCATGTGAGACTTAAGTCAGATTAAAATCTCATTAGTCACAATTAATTAGCCCAATAATTCAAATAGTTATTAGTCCATCTAATTGTATCTTCATCTATCATAGCTAATGTCCCTAGAATAATTTATTAAAGATACCGCATTAAAAGTTTTCCTCAAACCAAAGAACTAGATGTTCTTCTTATTTCACTCTCTTTAAATAATAAACTGCAGTGCCTTCATCCTTGTCTTCTCCAAGTTAACCATTCCCAGTTCATTCTATATATCCTTGTATAAAGCTGTGTGCTAGTAAATTTGACAAATTGTTCTACAAAATTTGGGATACATTTTTAAGTTTACTTTGAGTTTTTCTTAAATCTAGATGACCAACAAAACAGTAACTCATGCCCTGATTTATGTCATTGACTGTTCTCTGAGGTATAAATGTTCATGCTGACATCTCAGCAATAGGTTTTATAGCTCTAGCACATCCTTGATTTATGCTATGGTCAATGGTTCCCTGCCATTTAGGTCACACCTCCTCTCCTCCATGCACACACATACCTTAGATTTTCTGTCCTTAAATGTAAAGCTAAGAAGTGAAAGTAATAGACTTAAGAACTCTCTTTAATCTCTTGGGGTGTATAGCCTTAATAGCTCCCAGATTTGCATTGATATTCTCTTTGAGTAGTTGTCTTAGGGTTTACAGATGTAGAGGAAAGGAAAGAAAATGGATGAGCTACAATGGAGCTTGACTATTTCTTATTTCCTTCTCCTTCAAATGCATAATTCAATTCAAAATTTATTCAGCACTAAATTTTTCTCACAACAACCCAGTAAGTATTTTGTAGAAAGGGAAAACTGAGGCTCAGAAGGTTAAAGCAACTTGTGTGGTATCACATAGGTAATAAATGAGAGAGTTAAACTTCACATCCAGTTTTCTTGATTATTCAGTTGTCTTTCCATTATGCCAGACTTTCACTCCACAGAAGATTGACAAGAACAAGAATAAAAAGCATGGACTTTGAAGGATTATTTGTTGTAGAAAAATGAGTCTAATAAAGCCAGTAGGGCCCTCATGGCTATGGGCAATCCCCAAGAAGTGAAAATATCTTTACTACGCAGACCCCTCCCTTTTCAGGAATTTGTACTTCTTGCCTTTCCTGTGATTAGTTATGGCTTTTCTGTTATAATTTTTGAATTGTTTTTCTTTTCAGGAATGAATCCCTCTGGCTTAGGATGCATTTTTTCTAGAATACAGATTTGTCAGAAGCCCAATGAACTCAGTAAAGCATGAAAAGTCTTTCTTTTACTCAAGTTTTCCCATTTTCTCATTCTCCTTTATTTCCCAAAGCTGCTGAGGAGGATCTTTTCTGTCTGCCTTTTGCTTGTTCAGGAATATTTTGGAGTTCTGTACTCTACTTCTATAAGCTTCCTGTCTTCTGTGCATTTCTTGGTAGCTACCTTTGAAGTTCTGTGCTGTGAAGGACATAGGTGTCTCCCTTCCTTGTTCCCTGACTATGACCTGAAATAACCTACACGAACAACAAAATTATCAAAGGATTACTTAAAGATCTAGAAAAAATTAAACAAAATTCATCTGCAGGGAAAAGAAGTCAATAATAAAATAAATAATAATAAAAGTAAATAATGAAAAGCAGTAGAGAGGAAGGGATCTTAGGAACAGTACTCCTTGGATTATACTAGAAAGAAGAAATCAACAAAACTATTTGGTACTGATTTAAAAAAAAATTGACCAATGAAACAGATTAACTCTATCATCCAGAAGGAATTGGACATAATAGTTTCATGTTTGATAAAGCCAAGCTTTCCAGCTACTGGTATTAAGGACTTATTATTAAAGGAGAAGGGAAAGGGAAACCTTTCGAAACTGTAGATAAGGGAAGAGTACTTAACCAAACGATCATAAGAGAAGGTCATGGAATAGAAAATGGACAATTTTTGTTTTAGGAAAGTGAAAGCATTTTGCCTAAAGAAAATCAATGCATTTAGGATTAGAGGGAAGTGTGTTAAGTGGAGAAACTTTGCAGCAAATTTTTTCTGATAAAGATCTCATATCTTAGCTATATAAGGAGCTCATTCAAATTTATGAGAATAAGAATTCTTATAGTTAAAAGTAGATAAAAGGTCAAAGAATATGAATAGGCTATTCTCAAAAGAAGAAATGAAAGCCATGAAGAAATGCATGAAAAATGTCCCCCAATAGTAAAACTAAGAAAAAGATGTAAATTAAAACAATTTTGTGTTCCTACCTTATACCTATCAAATGGACAGATTTAACAGAAAAGGAAAATGACAATTATTAGGGGGATTTTGAAAGGTCTGGAATATGATTTTACTCTAGGTAAAATTATGATTAAAAAGCCATTTAAAAATTTAATATCTTATTTTTCCCCACTACATGTATAAACAATTTTAATAATCTCTTTTGTTCAAATCTTAAATTCCAAATCCTTCCCTCTCTCCCTCTACCACATTGAGAAGATAGAAGCTTTACATAGGTTATACATGTGTGGTCATGCAAAATACCTTTCCATATAAGTCATGCTTATACAGTCATTTTTAAAAGCATTTTGGAACTATATACCAAAAGTCACTAAACTGTGCATACCCTAGAGATATTACTATTAGGCACATACTCCAAAGATGTAAAAGAGGAAAACTACTCATACGTACAAAAGTATTCATAACAGTCTTTTATTATAGTAGAGAACTGACTCTATAGCTAAAGGACTAGCCAAGAGGGTACCCTATTAATTGAAAACTGTCTGGACAAATTATGGCACATGTATAAGATGGACTATCATTGTATTGTAAGAAATGGCACAAGGGATGGATTCAGAGAAACTTGGTAAGATTCTTATGAACTGATAGAGAATGAAGGTAAACTGAGCCAGGAGGACAATATACAGGGAAAATGACATTGTAAAGGAAAACAACTATCAAAAACTGATCAGTGAAAGGACTAGTCATGACTCTGGAAGACTGATGATGAATCATATTTCCCACCTCCTGGCAAAAAGCCTGTCATGTAGAATGAGTTATACAATTTCAGATATTACCAACTTGAGTATTTGTTTTGGTCAATCATGCATATATAAAATATTTTACATTCTGGTGTATGGTGTAATTTGGATAAAAAGATGTTTAAATATATAGATAATATTGACTTTGCGTGTGTGTTCATCCTTCAGTGCCAAAGAAGACCTTGTCATCAGAGCAATAATGACATGACTTGCACTTGACTTTGTTTTGAGGGAGGGAGGGCTGTGCAGGTCACCAGCCTCACTTCTCCTCCAGAGCCATCTGAATCCAGTGACCAGATATTCATCAGGATGCCTGGAGATGACCCAGAATGAGGCAATTGGGGTTAAGTGACTTGCCCAAGGTCACATAGCTAGTGAGTGTCAAGTGTCTAAAGGGACATTTGAACTCAAGTCCTCCTGACTCCTGCACTCATGCTCTATCCACTGCAGAGAAAGAATAGACTGGTCAAGGATTTAAGATTATGCAATAGATGGGTCAAGTGAAGGAACTGGAAATATTCAGCTTGGAGAAGAATAGATTAGTGGGAGGGGGAAAGGATAATTCTTCTTAAAGTGCCTGAAGAACTTATAGAGAAAAAAAAATAATTTTTACTGGTTGGTCACAGTGGATAGAACTAAGAGCAATAGTTGGAAGTTGTAGATAGGGAGGTTTCAACTCAGTTTTGAACTTTCTAACAATTATAACTATCCCCAAATGGAAAGGAGTTCCTCAGAATATACTAGGTTTCCTAAGACTAGAGTTCTTTAATTGAAAGATCAATGGCCCTTTGCTGGGGGATGTTTAGAAGTGGTATTTTTAGGTTAGGTCTTTGAATTCTAAAATTTTTTGTGTTTATGACTATAGTAATGGGGAGAAATGCAAAGATTGGAGATTATGCTGAAAATGAATAGAATTAGGAGTGAGAAAGATGGCAGCCTGACAGAACAAGAGATAGTGGTCAGAGAGGGAAATGACACACATCAAGATCAAGGAGAGGTAAACCTATAGCAAAATCTAAGTCATGATGACACTGTACTGGGAGAAGGGGAGAAGACTGAGGGCACAGAAATCTGGGAGGTTAATGAACTGTGAAGCTAGAGTATTCAAATTCATATCAATGGGAAGACTGGCAGGACTTAGTATGTAAAGAAAGATGGCTATCTTAAGTGGTAAACTACCTCCCAAAAGAAGAAGAGTGACTAGGATGGTGGTAGCAAAGTGAACCTGGACAAGTTTATCAATGCAGAGAAAATGAACCTCAGATTAAGGGAGGGGACTGAGTTATGTCAGCAGAGAAAGAGCCTCACAATGTGGCCCCTCAACCTTCCCTCTTCTACAGCTTTCTGAGGATCTATAAGCCTTCCTGCCTTACTATCTTTGGCAAAATCCTAACTATCTACTGCCACCAAAGTTTAGAATGAGGGTCTTTGTAAATCACCTCTGCCCCCAGTCAATTCCTATCAAAAAAAGAGTCCCAAAAAGTCATATTGACTGAGGTGATTTTTTTTTAAATTTGTTTAGAGGGAAGGATCCCCTTGAATCAAAACCAATGTCTCTTCAAAGGACACCTCTTCACTCATCTTCTAATCTGGGCGATCTTAGAACACTGTTGCTAGACTTCAGCAGAGGGATGAGCAGGCCTCCATCCTAGCAAGAAGAAACATGAGTAGATGCTTGATCGTACAATTAGCATGAAAGTAGTTAGTGTCACTCAGGGATTGTCTTCTGAAGATTCCTGTTAGACAGGGGAATGAATTCTCTCTGACCCCCTGTCTATCCTGTTGGACATAAGACTAGAGAAGACGTTTTCTTCTTTCTTGTCTTAGTCAATGGAGTTATCTGTTCTTCTTGGATTATTCATTCTTCTCTGGGGGCTGCATGGACCAACTCAAGAATTAATTGGCAAACCTTACATATTCTTTTCAGGATGGCAGTTCTGTAAAACTAATCAACACATCAATCAGTCCTGATAGTAAATATAATATTCTACTTTCATAATCGCCATCTCTTCAAAAGAAAGGAAGGAGGTACTTAAAAAATGCTTCTTTTCCAAAGCTAAACTTGGCCATAATAATTACATAGCATTGAACCTCAGTGTTGTATTTTTGTAGTAGTCATTATGGCTGTTCAAATTTACATTGTTGAAATTTTGTATACACTAGAATGTCATTGTTTCATTTTATCCTCATAGATTTAGGGCTGGGAGAGAATCTAGACGTCATTTAGTCTAATGCTTTTATTTTACTAATGAAGACACTGAGGCCCAGAGAAGTTAAATGGTTTATTCATGGTCACAAAGAAAGTGACACATTTGAGATCTGAAATGAAGTCTGCTGACTCCAAATTCAGTCTGTTTCCACAGCATTATGTGACTTATTTATCTTAACTTGGTTTCTGCTGGTTCTGTTGCTTATTCTATTTTTTTTAATATATAATTTATTATTTTTCAGTTCTCAACATTCATTTCCACAAGAATTGGAATTCAAAATTTTCTCCCCATCTCTCCCCACTTTCCACCCCAGGACAGCATGCACCCTATCCACCCTTTTCTCCAGTCTGTCCCCCCTCCCTCTTCCATCTGCTTCCCATCTATTTTCCTGTAGGGCAAAATAGATTTCTATACCCCATTGCCTGTATATCTTATTTTCCAGTTGGGTGCTAAAGCAATTTTTAACATTCATTATTAAAACCTTGAGTTCCATATTCTTTCCTTTCCTTTCCTCCCTCCCCACCTACCCTCATTGAGAAAACAAGGAATTCAATATAGGTCATAAATGTGTGATGATGTAAAACACTTCTGTAAAAGGACTGTTGCAGTCCTTACGTTGCAAAGGACTGACCACATTTCCCTGTGTCCTAATGTGGCCTCCATCTATTCCATTATCTCCTTTGACCTGTCCTCCCACAATAACATATGCTTCTGATTATCTCTTTCCCTAATTTGCTGCCCCTTCTATTATCTTCCCTCTCCTATCCCCTTCCTCCTTGCCTTCCTATAAGGTAAAATAGATTTCCTTACCAAATTGAGTGTGTTATTCCCTGAGTAAGCCAAATCCCATGAGAGGAAGGCTCACTTATTATCTTTCATCTCCTTCCTATTCCCCTCCATTGTAAAAGCTCTGTCTTGCCTCTTTTATGTGAGATAATTTACTACATTCTACCTCTCCCTTTTTCTTACTCCTAGACCATTCCATTCAATAGTAAATTTTATTTTTAGGTATTCTCCCTTCATATTGAGCTTACCCTGCACACTCTGTTTATATATATTTATATACATACACAATACACTCGTACACATACAAACCTACTTGTATACACATATGATATATACACATATATACCCATGCATACACATACATACATACATAAACATACATATATATGTATGTATATACATACACACATACATTCTCTCTAACTATTCTAATACTGTAAAACATCTCGTGAGTTACAAATAACATCTCTACATGCAGTAATGTAAACAGTTCAATTTTAAAGAGTTCCTCAAGGCTTCTATTTCCTATTTACCTTTTCATGTTTCTCTTGATTCTTGTATTTGAGAGTCAAATTTTCTATTCAGTTCTGATCTTTTCAACAAGAATACTTGAAAACCCTCTAATTCATTGAAATTCCATTTTTTTCACTGAAGTATTATACTCAGTTTTGCTGGGTAGGTAATTTTTTGTTTTAATCCTATGTCCTTTAACCTCTGGAATATCATATGTTCAGCCCTTTGATCCCTTAGTGTAGAAGCTGCTAAATCCTGTGTTATCTAGATTGCATTTCCACAATATTTAAATTGTTTCTTTATGGCTGCTTGTAATAGTTTTTCCTTGACCTGGGAACTCAGGAATATCACTACAATACTTCTAGGAGTATTTCTTTTGAGATATCTTTCAGGAGGTGATCTGTGAATTCTTTCCATTTCTCTTTTGCCTTCTGGTTCTGAAATATCAGGGCAGGTTTCCTTGATAATTTCTTGGAAGATGATGTCTAGGCTCTTTTTTTGATCATGGTTTTCAGGTGGATCAATAATTTTTAAATTGTCTCTCATGAATCTATTTATCAGGTCAGTTATTTTTCCAATGAGATATTTTACATTGTGTTTTATTTTTTCATTCTTTTGTTTTTGTTTTAAAATTTCTTGGTTTCTCATAAAGTCATTGGCTTCCATCTACTCCATTTTAATTTTTAAAGAACTATTTTATTCAGTGAGTTCTTGAAACTCCTTTTCAATTTGGCTAATTCTGCTTTTTAAAGCATTCTTCTCCTCATTAGCTTTTTGGACCTCTTTTGCCATTTGGGTTAGTTTATTTTTGAAGGTGTTATTTTTTTCAGCATTATTATTTTTGCTTTCATGATTTTCTTGCATCACTTTCATTTCTCTTCCTAATTTTTCCTCCACCTGTCTTACTTTATTTTCAAAATCCTTTTTGAGCTGTTCCATGGCCTGAGCCCATTTCATATTTTTTGGAGGCTTTGAATGCAGAACACTTTACCTTACCGTCTTCCTCTGATAGTATGGTTTTCTCTTCCTTATCCAAAAGGATGGGAGAAAATATCTTTCCACCAAAAAAGTAACCTTCTATAGTCTTATTTTTTTCCTCTTTTGGGACATTTTCCCAGCCAGTTACTTGACTTTTGAGTCTTTTTTCAAATGGATGGTATACTACTGTAGGTTTCAGAGATTTTGTGCAGTTGTTCTCTGAGTTGTCTCTAGGGACCTGTACATTCTCAGTTTCTCTAAGGTGGTACAATCAAGGGAGAGGAATTTGCTCCTCTCCTTGCCTATACTCTGGTCTGTGAGCAATCAAAAGCACTCTCTTCTGGCCTGGAACTGCGAGTAGGACTCCCTTTCCACGATAGTTACCAGCTCTGCCACTCCAGCACTCCTCCTCACCCCAGGACTTCCATTCAGAACTGAGACCCAGAGCAGCTGCTAAGTTCCCCCGGGTCTTTAGTCCAAGGGCTCCAAAAGTTAAAACTGCTGCTGCAGTGGCTGCTGCCGCCCTGGGGTTGGGACTGGGCAGAACCTTGCTCCTTTCTCACCCAGGTGATAAAGCTTTCTTACTGACTTTTAAGCTGTGTTTGGTGTTTGTGTGTTGAGAAATCCAGGAGCCACAGCTGCTACCCGTGACTTGGCGTTCTGAAGTCTGCTCTAGTCCTGTCCATGCCATGCATTTTGGTCCATGCTGGGCTGTACTCTTCTCTGGGCCCCATGGGATAGACCTTTGCTGTCTGCCTTCCAGGTTGTCTTGGGCTGAAAATCTGTTTTGCTCTTCCATTTTATGGCTTCTGCTGCTCTAGAATTTGTTTAGAGTCATTTTTATAGGCATTTTATGGGTTACAGGTGAGTCCTAGAGCAGGTCTGTCCTTCTACTCTGTCATCTTGGCTCTGCCCTCCCTGTTTATACTATTATTATGATTATTTTTTCTGTTAATAACTGGCATATTCCATGTCTTGACTCCTCTCACTTCTCCTACTATAACCTTAACTAATATGTTGATGGTAACATGTGTGTTTTTCCATTGCCAAAGAAGACCGTGCCATTAGAGAAATAATTTCATGATTTGTACTTGACTTTTTTTTTCAGTGAGGGAGGATTAGGCAGGTTCTCCTCCAGAGCCATCTGAATCCAGTGACCAGATATTCATCAGGATGACTGGAGATGACCCAGGATGAGGCAATTGGGGTTAAGTGACTTGCCCAAGGTCACACAGCTAGTGAGTGTCAAGTGTCTGAGGTGAGATTTGAACTCACGTCCTCCTGACTCCTGGACTGGTGCTCTATTCACTGAACCACTTACCTGCCCCTTCATGATAACATATTATGAATACAAAGTTACCAAGGTTACTCCTTGGTAACTATTTCTTCAAAATAATCATTTTGTTTTTGCCTAAAATGTACTTTCATTTCACCAAATTTCCAAGCAAGTCCCTTTACAAAGGACATTCCCTGAGAAAATATTTTCAAGTATTTATAGAAAGGAGGGACTTGTCTTTTAACTTTGGTAATATGGTAATGACAAATTTTGACCAAAGGGTTGTTTTTTTCTTTCTTAATATATCAGGGTTATTTCTCAAACAATGGAGGCCCATCCTCTGACTTGACTGGGCAGCTACTTGATCACTGCCTATCCACCTGCTGTTGTTGCCATTTTAAAATCCTTAGCTAACATATAAAAATGAAAATGGAAAGCAGGCAGATAATTCATAGACCTCTCCTGGCCTACTCTGTAGAATAACAAAGAATATAAGTATATAGAAGTCCTCTAGAAGGTGTTAAATGATAACATATTTTTCCTGAGAGTGCTAGAATTTCAAAAATGTTAGAAGATGGAAAGTGCATGAGAAGAAGTTATCTAGGTGAAAGGGTAGTTCATTAATGATAGGACGGAAGACTCCAAAAGATACCATGGAAATGGGAGGTCAGTGGAGAAAAGGGGTTATGAACCAGTATCTGTCAAGTTGTCAAAGCAAAGTGTTCTATCCCTTAACAAATGATGAAATTGAATGACATATTAGGGAAGCAGGAGGTAAGAATTTGCTGATCAGAGGACAAAGGACTCCATTCATTGGAGTATGTAGTTAATCAGAGTGACGGATCATTAGATTGCAGATTTACATCCAGGAGGGATCTTACAGGTGGTATAATGCAACCCTTTCATTGTACAGATAAAGAACCTAAGAATCAGAGAGGTTCAGTGACTTGCTTACAGTTATGTGGGCATAAAGCAACTGAAACCTGGATTTAAATGGATGTCTTCTAATTCCAAATACAGCATTGTGTGCACTGCATCTCTCTGTAAGGGATACTTGGATAGAGGTAGAAGTCAGCAAAGTTATATGGTCACTCTTCCACACAGCATATGCCAGGGGCTGCCTTGTTACTCGTTTATTCATCTCCATTACAATTGTGTCCTGGGCCATCTCCAGTCACCCTAATGAATATCTGGTCACTGAATCCAGATGGCTCAGGAGGAGAATGTAAGACTGGTGCCCTTGAGCAGCCCTCCCTCCCTCAAAAACAAAGTCAAGTGTAAGTCATGTCATCATTTCTCTGATGTCATGATTCTCTTTGAAAACAAAGGATAAACACAACCAGTGAGTAGACCGAGTTGCCTAAATGGGGACCCTACTAGCTGAGTAACTTCTTCCCTTCCCTTCTTTCTTATCTCCCCTAAAACTTTGGACCCCATGCACTTTGAAGCCCATAGATTGAACAGGAAAGGGTCCCTGCCCAACCTCCACTCAATGGCTGATTTTGAACCCTCTTGGCTTAGAATTAACATCAGTAGAAACAGTATCTCTTGGTAACAACAACTCTGAAGCTCCTGATTTATGAATGATTTACCTATTTGTTTTATCTTCTATTAAAGGAGCTATTCTGCTGACTACCTTTTAAAGAGGCCTATTCCTTGAATAGGCATGACCTCACTCTTAAGTGAGTACCTGAAGAGGTCTTAGCCTAAAAGGCCAAAGTTTCCCACTGCATTCTGGGCTGTCTCCAGTCATCCTGATGAATATCCTGTCTTTGGATCCAGATAGCTCAGGAGGAGGAAGTGAGACTAGTGAACTAGCACAGCCCTCCCTCACTCAAAACGAAGTCAAGTGAAAGTCATGTCATCATTTCTCCAATGTCATGGTCCTCTTCAAAAACACAGGATCAACACAACAACAACAGCAACAATGATGTGGCCCAGGCTAGTGTGGTTTCATGGAGGGGTTGAGGATCCCTCTTATCCCAGAAAGGGTAGCAAAGGTAATGACTTTTCTTTTGACCTAGGGGCATTGTGTGCAGTGTCCTTCCTGGGACCATTCCATTTTTGAACAGCTTTAATTATTATAAGTGGCAAAGGAGATTAGATGGGTCCTGTTTCTACTGTGTCTATCTCTGAGTGGTTCTCCCTTTACTAACTGGCACTGAGGATGGAAAGTTTGATGTCAATTATGCCTGGCAAGGTCCTGTCATGAAGACAACTGATGAGCTGAATAAAAGACTTGATTTCCTCTCACTGATTTTTTCCTACCCTCTTGCTAGCTGGAGAAGGAAATGGCAAACCACTTCAGTATCTTTGCCAAGGAAACGCTAAATAGGGTCACGATGAGTCAGACAATACTGAAAAGACTGAACAATATCGTTTCACTAATCTTTTCCCTCCCCCCAACAAAACCATTGATCTTCCCTCCCCGTTTCTTGGTCACTTACTTGGATTTGATTTTTTCTTAGGTCCAAACTTTTTTTTTTCCAGCACATGTTTTTCTAAGATGATAAAACACACACTCACAGAAACCCGCAAAAAATACACAACACTCTACTGGCAGGGGAACCAGGCCCATACTTCAACAGATGTTGAAGTGTCAGCACAACCACACGACCACCCGCCATCCAGGACATTCTTGGAGGTTTGCCATTTTGCACAAACACAAACTCCATCATGTGTACTCAGCCTGATGTTTTCCATCTTTTGGGTTCCTCCTCACCTCTCATGCCCTGAGCCCAGCCAAAGGACTCATGTCAAAGCTTAAACTTTGGTGGGATTTCTGCATTATTTATTGAAAAATTGCTTATATTTCTAAAGAAAATCTTGGATTAAAGTTCAGGCTTTGCAAAGGATGGACTTGACCTGATTTCCCCTGAAGCTGCCTTACTCCTCTCAGTGTTCTCCTTTTTCACTATTTTCCAACATACAATTTCCCTGGAAATCATTAGCAGAATCTTCCTGGTACTTACCCACTCTTTCCTTATGTATCTGCAGCATTACATTTCTCTCTCTCCTCTGAAGTCCATTGCTTGGTAGGTCATGCACTCAAATATTTAGTACCTTGATGAGTAATCATTGCACACTGTAGTTCTGCTGTTTATTCAGCTGTGGGTGCTCTCATAGGACTTTTTGGAGCAGAATGTGAAGCACTGAGGAGGTTACATAAGGGTAAAAAAATTCTCTTTCCAGACACAGAAGTTGTGCAGCCTTAGAATGCAAACCTTGAAGGGATCTCAGAACCATCAAACACAATGTTAGTACTAGAAGTGGCATTAGATCATAGAATATCAAAGATAAGAATAACTCACATTGGTGTGACTTTTTAAGGCTTGCAAGGCATTTTACTTAACTCTAACTGTGTAGTAGTTATTGCAAGCATTATTGCCCCATTTAACAGTTGATGGAACTGGTGTTCAGGGAAGTTGTATCTTTCCCAATGTCACATGGTTTATAAGCATCTGAAGTAGGTTTAAACTCATATTGATTATTTTTAATTTATCCAGTAAAGAGCTTATTTTATACAGTTGTTTGAATGTAGTCTTCCTCATCAGACTATGAACTCCTTGAGAACTGAGGATATATTCTGCCTTTCTTTGTGTTCACAGTTTAATATAGTACTTAGCATATAGTAGGTGCTTAACAGATGTCTATTGACTGACTGAGATTTTTGTACTCAAATTTTAATACTCTAGCTACTATGTCATATGACCTCCTCAGAGACGGGGAAGAACTGTCATAGGCTAATAGAGGGTGATGCAGAAGGAGCCTTGGAAATTATTTAATTCAACCTTAAATCTACAATCTTCAAATCTACAAAAGTTTGCAAAGGAGAAAGTGAACACAGAGAAATGAAATCACATGAAGCAGGGAAACATTTACTAAATGATTATTATTTTCTATATGGGGATGCTAATTGTTGTTGCTGTTTGTTCTTAGTTCTCAGAGAGGACCATGACATTGGGGGAAGGTGATGTCATGACTTGGAAGTGAATGGGATTTAAGTGAGGGAGGGCTATGAAAAGTCACCAGTCTCACTTTCTACACTGGAGCCATCTGGGTTCAGTGACAAGATATATAAAAATGAGATAATCCTTGCACTCAAGGAGTTTAAATTCTTAGATGGTGAGACACAACACATGGATGGCAGAATGTGAAGAGGCACCAGGTGATTTAATCTATAAGGTAATCAACTTTTATGACCACTCTAGAATCAGTGGTAGTATGTTAGTACTGATTTGTTTACTAAACCCAGAAGAATAGATAGAAAGGAATGGAGGTAGGCATGGTGATATTTGTGCACAGATGGAGGGTCAATGATAAGGTAGCTGTAGTACAGTGCTAGATGGAAAGTAAAGTTTGGTCTGGTCCAGCTATTTGGGTCTGGCTAAACATAGTAGGCTAATTGATTTCATGTTCATTCACTCACAATAAAGGCAGCATAGCCCATAATGAAAAGCCCCAAACTAAGGGGATTAACTCCTCCAGGGGAAGAGTTAGCAGTTCTGACAATTTGATTGGAGCTATGGTTCCAGGTGGAGAAAACTGGGAGCATTGGAAGGGAAGATGGTAAAGTGACTGGGGTAGAGGGCTAAATGGGATGTGAAATGACTTACAGGAAGTCACACAGGTAATGAGTATATTAAGGATTTGAACCCTACTATTTGAAATCTAGCACTCATGCTGATCAACAAAATGAGGAGAAAGTAACATGGAGTTGGAGAGAAACACATTAGGCCTTCAAAGAAGCATAATTGTTCTCAAACAATGCTTTCTCAACTGGAAATTGATACTGTTGGTCACTTTTTCACCCAGATTTTCTCTTCTCACTAGAGTTTCATGATAATGACTAAAGTTTTCTCTTTTCTTCCAGGTTTCAGGGTCCTACTTGTCAAGACATCTCCTTGTTCGCATCCTTTGATAGGTCTTCATTCATGTCACACTAACTCTGGGAGTTCCCTCAAGATTCTGTCTTGTATCTTCCTCCTTTCTCTCAACATTTTTTGTCTTGATGATTTCAGCAGTTTCCATGGGTTCAATGATCATCTCTGTGGTGATCCAAAAATCTATATTACATATAGTTTTGGTCTCTCTTTTCAGTAACAATCATCCTTCACCAAAAGTTTATTAGATACTTCTATTTAGATATACCATAGATTTCTCAAATGCCACATATTCAAAACTCATCATCATCCACATTACCCCATTGCCACCTCAAGCCCAATCCTTCCAAACTTCCCTTTTTTGTTTTAGGCCCTACTACCCATCTAGCCATCCAAACTATTCCATTATCCTTAATTTGCTTATATCTCACCCTTTATGTTTACATCATTCAAGGCATCAGTGTCACCATCACTACTCACTCAGTCATATGTCTAATGAATTAACAAATGGTGTTATCCTGACCTTCACAGCATGTCTCATGTATGCCTCCTTCTGTCCACTCACAGAGACACTGCCTTAGTTAAAACCGTCTTTGTCTACCACCAGGAGTACTGAATTAGCCTTTTAATAGGCCACCTGACTCAAGTCTCTCCTTAATCAAATCCATCCTCCATATAACTGCCAAGGTGATTTTTATTAAGCATGAGTCTAGCCATGTCACTACACCAATACTATCATCATGCACATAAACATAATAATCTTCAGTGATTCCCTATTATTTCCAGAATGAAATATAAATCCTTTGTTTGGCTTTGAAATCTCCTCACAACCTGACTCTCTTCCTACCTCCTCAGTTTTTTGTACTTTTCTCCCTTCTCAGCATTGTTTTATTAAATATTTAATTTTTCCTCATTATATGTTAAATGTTTTAAGATTTTTTTTAAATTTTGAGTTCCAAATTCTCTTTTTCCCTCCCTCCCCTCTCTTTAGCAATAAATAGTTTGACATAGGTTATACATTTGTAATCATAAAATATGTCCATATTAGTCATATTGTGAGAAAAAACATAGACTCCCTCCAAAAAATCAGGAAAAATATAAAGTGAAAAGTAGTATACTTCAATTCATTCAGACTCCATCAGCTCTTCTTCTGTAAGTGGATATCATTTTCATCATGGCCCTTTGGAATTATTTTGGATCATTGTATTGATGAAAACAACTAATTCATTCACAATTGATTATTATACAGGATTGTTATTACTGGGTATAATGTTTTCCTGTTTCTTTTGCTTCACTTTGCATCAGTTCATGTAAATCTTTTCAGCTTTTTCTGCCAGTATACTGTTTGTACTCTCTTAAAGAACAATAGTATTCCCTTACAATCATATACCACTTTTTCAGCCATTCCCCACTTACTGGGTACCCCAGAAATTTCCAGTTCTTTGATACCACACACACACACACACACATACACACACATATATACATACACAGCTGTTATAAATATTTTTGTAATATTTGTCCTTTTGCTTTTCCTTTGGTCTCTTTGGAGTAAAGAACTAACAGTGGTATTGCTGAGTCAAAGAGTATTTGTAGCTCTTTGAGTGTAGTTCCTAACTGATCTCCAGAATGGGTGGATCAGTTTCACAACTGCACCAACAATTCATTATTTTCAAACGTTCCTTCTAGTGCTTATTGTTGTCCTTTTCTGTCATATTGGCCAGTCTGATAAGTGCAAGATGATACTTCAGAGTTGTTTTAATTTGCATTTTTCTAATCAATAGTAATTTAGAGCATTTTTTCATATGACTAAAGATAGCTTTGATTTCTTTGCCCAAAAATTGTCTGTTCATATCTTTTGATCTTTTATCAATTGGAGAATGGATTGTATTCTTATAAATTTGATTCAGTTCTCTATACTTTGGGAAATGAGGTCTTTATCAGAGACATTTGCTGTAAATTTCCCTCCCCCAACTTTCTGATTCTCTTCTAATCTTGGCTGCTTTGGTTTACGATGTGCAAAGATGTTTAAATTTACTACAGTCAAAATTATCCATTTGACATCTTGTAATGATCTTTATTTCTTGCTGGGTCATAAATTCTTCCCTTATCTGTAAATCTTACAGGTAAATTATTCCATCATCCTTAATTTGCTTATATCTCACACTTTATGTTTACATCATGGACCATTTTGATTTTATCTTAGTATACAGTGTGGGTTGTTAGTGTATACCTAGTTTTTGCCAAACTGTTTTCAAATTTTCCCAGCAGTTTTTGAAGAATAGTGAGTTCTTGTCCCAAAAAGTTGGCTCTTTTTTTAAAGGTATTTATGAACCATTAAATGACTATGGTCATTTACTTCTGTGTATTTGTGTACTTAATCTATTCCAGTGATCCATCATTCTATTTCTTTGCCAATACCAAATTGTCTTGATGATTATTGCTTTGTAATACAGTTTGAGATGAGGTACAGCAGCAACTTTCATTCACATTTTTTCATTAATTCTCTTGATTGTCTTGACTTTTTATTCTTCCAGAAGAAATTTATTATTTTTTGTAGCCCTATAAAATAATATTTCATAGTTTGACATGGCACCAAATAAGTTAATTAAGGTAGAATTGTCATTTTATTATATTGCTCATGAGAAATTACCTATGAGCAAATCATTTTTCAGTTGTTTACATTTGACTTTATTTGTGTGAAAAGTGTTTTGAAAGTATGTTCTTATAGTTTCTGGGTTTGTCTCGGCAGGTAGAATTCCAAGTATTTGACCATTTGAAGTTATTTCAAATGGAACTTCTCTTTTTAACTCTTGCTGCTGGACTTTGTTAGTAATATGTGCAATGATGATTTATGTGGGTTTATGATATATTGCAACTTTGCTAAGGTTGTTATTTCAACTAGTTATTTTTAGTTGGTTCTCTAGGATTCTCTAGAATTTATCATATAATTTGTAAAGAGTGATTGTTTTGTTTCCTCATTGCCATTCTAATTCCTTGAATTTTATTTAAGTATAGCTAGCAATTAGAACATAATTTTGAATAGGTGATAATGGGCATCCTTGCTTCATCCGTGATCTTAATGGGATGACTTCTAGCTTATTGTCATTTTAGACAATGCTCACAGATGGTTTTAGATAGATCATTTTAAGGAAAGCCCTCAATGCTTTCTAGCGTTTTTAATAGGAAGGGCTATTGTATTTTGTCAAAAGCTTTTTCTGCATTTAATGAAATAATCGTGCACAATTTCTGTTGGTTTTGTTATTGATATGGTCAATTATGTTGATTGTTTTTCTAATGCTGAATCAGCTCTGCATTGCTGATATAAATTCCAGCAATATATGATCCTTGTGATATGTTGCTCTAATCTCCTTGCTAGTATTTTATTTAAAAATTTTGCATCCATATTTATTAGGGAAATTGGTTTATAGTTTTCTTTCTTTGTTTTTGCTCTTCTTGGTTTAGTTATTAAACCAAGTTTAGTTATTAGCACCATATTTAGGTCATAAAAGGAATTTGGAAGGACTCCTTCTTTGTCTACTTTCCCAAATAGTTTATACAATGTTGGAATTAATTATTCTTTAAATATTTGTTAGATTTCACTTGGGAATCCATCTGGTCCTAGGGAATTTTTCTTAGAAAGTTCATTAATGATTTGTTCAATTTATTTTTTCTAAGTAAGGGCTATTTCCTCTTCTATTAGTATAGGTAATTTATATTATTGTAAATATTCATCCATTTCACTTAGATTATTAGAGTTATTGACATATGATTGGATGAATTAGCTCCTAAAAAGTGTTTTAATTTCAACTTCCTTGGTGGTGACTTCACTTTTTCATTTTTGATACTGGTCATTGGGTTTTCTTATTTTCTTAAATTAAATTAGTCAATGGTTTATCTAGTTTTTTCTCATAAAACTAGGTATTAGTTTAGTTTATTTGTTCAGTGGTTTTCCTACTTTCAATTTTATTATTTACTTCTTTAATTTTCAGGATTTCCAATTTGGTTTTTAACTGGGGATTTAGAAATTTTTATTTCTCTAAAAAGTTGCATGTCTAATTTATTGGTCTGTCCTTTCTCCGTTTCAACTACAGAGAGCAACTTGGGCTGGTCATATTGTTTAATGTTTCCTAAAAGACTGTTTTATGGAGAACTCACACAATGCAGAAGCTCGCATGAAGGTCAGAAGAGGTAATACAAGGACACTCTTAAGGTCTCTCTGAAGACCCTTGGAATTGATTGCATCAGATGGGAGACACTGGCAAAGGAATGCCCTCAAAGAAGGTACTATGCACTATGAGCAAAGCAGAATTGCAGAAATGTGAGATGCACATTTTTAAAGACTTTTCCACTCCAAATGTTCATTTGTGCCCAAAGTGAGGTAGAGTCTTCTAAGCTCATACTGGTCTGATCAGTCCTAATTGAATATACTACATCTTGACTCCAACAGAGTAATGTTATTTTAGTCCTTGAGAACAAAGGAAAACATTCAACCAAAAAAACCAAACAAACAACCGTTTTGTTGTGTAAGCATTGAGAGATGCAAATTTTCCCCTATGTACTTCTTTGGCTGCATCTCATAAATTATATATTGTCTGACTGTTGTCATTCTTTTTAATGAAATTGTTGAGTAGTTCTATTTTTTTCTTTGATTTATTCATTTTTTAGGATTGGATTACTAATTTTCTAATTAATTTTATTCTGTTTTTATTGCATTATCATTTTTCTTTTTATTATTTTTTCTTTTTTTATGAATTTATTTAACTTTTTACATTCATTTTCACAAGATTTTGGGTTCCAAAATTTTCTCCCCATTAGTCCCCTCCCCCCTCCCCAATACACTGGACATTCTAATTACCCATATCACCAATCTGCCCTCTCTTCTGT
>CM053769.1:407786621-407825818 GCA_028658325.1 Potorous gilbertii
GTTTATGCAGAGATCTCTTGCAATGGAGATGCCGTGGAGCCCCTGCCCACCCCAGGAGTTTCCAGTGGAGCTGCCTCCACCTCGCCTCTGCCACAGCGGCCGCTTCCCAGGGGGTCCGAGTCCTGGAGATCCCCCGCTCCCCTCTCAGCCCGTCTCTCTCACTGACCTGTGCGTCTGTGGGTGGAGGGACCTTCTCGCCGCCCAGAGATTCAGGTCCCTGAGGCCTGCTTGGCTCTGCTCGCTCCTCTCAGTGCCGCGTGGCCGGGGCGGGGGAGGGGAGCGCTCGGCCGGGCAGGACTCCGCTCCCGTCTGGGGTACCTTTGCGGTCGGTTCTTCAGGGTTCTCTGCAACGGAAATCTCCTTCACTGTGTTGCTGCACGGCTTCCACTGTTCCAGAATTTGTCAGGAGTTCTTTTTACAGGAAATCTATGGGCTGTGGGTTCGGACCTAGCATAGGTGAGTCTTTCTACTCTGCCATCTTGGCTCCGCCTCCCCTTCTGGACTTTCTGAACCAGAGATGATCTTCTAGGAGATTTGACTTTCTCAATTTTTAAGTTCCAACCCTGAAGACTGCATTCTATTGACAGTTGATTGTAACATGTGATCCACTATACCCACCTAGCCCCAATCATACTTCACGATCTACTCTGGACATCTTCTTGCAGTCTACCCTGACTGTAGCTGCTAGATAACCCTCAACTGGAAGGTATATCTTGTTCTCCCTTCTCTTCCCCAGCACTTGAAGTTCTGAAATCACAGTAAAATCAATATTGTTGTTGCTTCTATGAATGGCACAGCAAACCTTATGACTCTACTCACCATCCTTGTGATTTTTAGATGCCTCTCTCCTGTGACTTTCTAAATCAAAATTCTCATATCTATCTATCTATCTATGTATATCTATCTATACTATCTATACATATATCTAGATATCTAGCTAGCTAGCTAGCTATATATATATATCTTCCATCCAAATGTTGGTTCTCCAAAAAAAATGTAAGCTCCATGAGATAAGAGGACTTGCCTATTTTTGGTATGTAAAAAGAAGGTTTCATTGATTGATTGACTGATTGATTAGTTTCTAAATTGGCCGGAATCTTTTCTGTTCTGAATTTTCTGCCTCTATTTCAGCTTCTCAGTTTTAATTACCCTGAAGAAATTCTTGAACATTTTTGGTCTAGTCTTTTGGTACACTCTTGAGTGGATGCAAACTCTACCTTAATTCCCCTGGGTGGAGCTCACCCATCTCACACATCTAGAGATTTACTTTAATCATTAGCACATGTCCAAATGATTTTCCAGTTATTCTTAATGGGGTATCCTCTGTTTTGCAGTCAGATGAAAAGGAAAGATGACTTAGAGAGAAGTGACTTGTTTGAGTTCAGCAGCTGATCTAGGACTAGACTGGGCATTTCAAAGACCTTTGTGCTTCCCACTGTATCTGAGGTCATGAAATTTGCCCACGTTCTTTCCTGTCTTAATGTTTACTACATACTTACCTTATGATAAAGGGATTAGTGTCCTAAAATTTAACCAGGTTGCTGGTTACAAGTTACTGGTTACAGGATTATTAAAATAATCTTGAAATTTGAAACTAGATTTCTTACTGTAACTCCTTACCATGATTTCTTTCTATTGATTTTCTAACAGCTTTTCAAAAAAGGGACTGATCAACCTTGATCATGTGAATTTTGATAAATCTCTACCCCTCTCCCTTCTCCCTACCAATCCTGTTCATGTTTTTTCACCAAGGTAAATGGGATAAAAGTGTATTTTTATAACTATCTCTTACATTTGGGGCATTTCATCAAAGGGAATTTACCCATTTAGAAATGAAAAGGTGCTGTATTGTATTTACAGATCTTCAGAATACATTAAAGGTGAAAAATATCATATTAACTTTATTTAATAATTGAGATTAGGCTCTCTCATATCAGGCAAAAGTATCCAGCATAAACAAAAGTTGGCTTTGTTAGGGCATGCCTTGACCTTGCAAAACAAGGCACTTCTAAAACAGAAGTTATGCAATGTGCCCTTTCAAAGTTGTAGAAAAAAGAAACTAAGCTGAAGGGAATGAACTTTTAGTGTCATTGAGGTTTCAAAATCATTTTAGTGGTTCTCTCCTCTCCCTTTTTTTCTCTCTCTCTCTTTGTTTCTTTCTCTCTCTTTCTTTCTACATCATTTTTGATACATATACATGTATTACGTATACATATGATAACATATATACACCCATAGGCTGTTCTTTAGTTACAGAGCAAATTCAATCATCATATAATGTCACATGGTAAAACTAAGCAATTTAAAGCATAGGTTGAGGGAAGTGGAGGTGTTTAATTTGCAGAACTATTAGGGAGTCATGTTTTCTTCAAGTAACTGAAGGACCACATTGTAGATGTTATGATGTGGACAAGGAAAGGCTCCCAGAAGGTGAGGTTAGATGAGATGATAGCTATCAGAAACCAAGAGAAACAACAAATCCCCAGTTTTGCTACATGAATTTATGCCTGGAAGTTTCTGTCTTACATA
This sequence comes from Potorous gilbertii, assembly GCA_028658325.1. Lineage (NCBI taxonomy): Eukaryota > Metazoa > Chordata > Mammalia > Diprotodontia > Potoroidae > Potorous > Potorous gilbertii. The sequence goes on from CM053769.1 coordinate 407,789,151, forward strand.
TCTTGTACAAATATGAGCTACCAGCAGCAACTTTAGCAGTATCAATGAAAAAGAGAAGATTTGGGAAAGAGTAGCTGAAATTGCCAAAAGGATGGAGGTGTTGCCATTCACACCTCTTGGTTCAGTCTCCTAGTCTGTTAAAGCAAGGAGTTGATGCAATTGATACTTGATCTCCTTTCTAGCTCTGGCATATTATGTTCTGTGATTTCTAAAATCCCTTCCAGATTTGATATTCTGTGTTCTATGATTCTAAGACCCTTTCCAGCTCAGGCAGAGCTGGAGAGAAAATAGAATCAGGCAAGTAGAATCAGGTGATTCTATTTGGGAAGAGTTGCAAAAAATCAACCCTCTTCCAACTTGAAAATCTTCATCCTCATAGTAACGGGAGATAGACTGAGCAGATATTCATGATTGGTCTGACCCAGTGCATCATTTCCTTCACTTTGGGAATCAATGCACTTAGGACCCCTTTTTAATGCTGGCAGGAGGGGACATGTTAAAACTGTGTCGTGGACTGGCCAGAAACAGCCACTATTTAACTGTGTAGAGTTGTGACATTCCAAGTTCTAAAATGTAGACCCACACCCAGGCAGTAAAGAAATGTGGCAAATGAGGCCCGGCTGCACTGAAGGTTGGTCTGGAGCCATTATCTCTCTGTAAGTGGGGTCTGTGTGCCAGCAAGCAAAGAAAACTGTGTACCCTTTGCTGCAAGAAGTTGTTTTGAAGCTTAAGTTAAGCACAAGAGAAAGTCTTCCAAGAATCTTGGTTCCCACCATCTGTGATCTCATTTTCTATAGTGTTCGAAAATAGATGTTTATGTTATGACCACTCATTGGCAAGAGAGAAGCCGAGTGGGCCCATGCAGGAGCAAGCGCCAGGGAGCCTGCATAAGGTTTACTGTAAAAACAGTGGGGATATTCTGTTAACTTGAAATCCCCAAATCAGTAAACATGCCAATTAAAAGTGTAATTAACTCAGGACTGAAAAATTCAGAACTGAATTGCTTTTCACAGTTGAGGATACTTTTTATTTACTTATCTCTTTGGGATGGAGGAAAGGGCTTTAGCTAAGAAAAAAATAGAGGGTAGGAAAACGAAATCATTAAAAGAGTACAGTCCTGGAATAGGAACTTCAGAGGTCATTTAGACTTCACCCTTAGCCAAAATTGAATCCCCACTATAACATCCTCATAAGATGACATTTAGTTTCTCCCTGAAGACATGCAGGGATGGGGAGCTCATTACTTCTAAGACAGCCTGTTCCATTGTTGTATACTTCCGATTATATGGAAACTCTTACTAATGTTGAATCAAAATCTATGTCTTTTCCCCCAATTCCCTTACACTTAGTTCTGAATCTGTCCTCTTAGGCCAAGTAGAACAATGTAAAACGTGTAACTAAGTGACTAAAGAATCAAGTTAAATTAAATTAAATTTAATTTCACAATTAAATGAGAAAAGACACACACATACACACATGCATGCATGCACACATACACATGCACATGCAAATTAATCTTTATAGAGATTATAAAGTCCTGGACTATAGAGGTTCTCTATACAGAGAATACAGAGGAAAGGAGACAAGATATTTGGCTTTCTGAAGGAGACAAGGAAATTAACTTTTATGAAGCAATTCAAGAAAAATACAGGGGAATATATTATTAAACGTAGGATAGTGTGGTATAGGGCCTTGATCAGAGTAAGGGCCCAATAAGCAGTTGCTATAGTGAATAATGATGATATGTACAATAATATAATATATACTATATGTGTTAAATAGGGTATACAAAATGCTAATAGTATTTACTATAGTAAAAATGATGATGATGATGGCTTACATTAATAAAGAAATTCTTTACCCTGCCATTTAAAGAGAAGTAATGTGTTTTTATAGCAGCAGGAGTAGTTGTTGTGGTTGTCGAATAATAGTTACAAATTACATTTATTCAGTGTGTCCCAAAAGTCTTAGTGCAATCAGAAGCCTCTATGTGTATGTGCATATGAAAATGTGCATGTAAATATATAGAACATTTGTTTGTCAAAAAGCATTTGCTATTTACTTTATGGGTAGGCTAAATGCTGGAGATATAAAGAAAGTCAACTAATAACAAGAATACTTAGGAAGACAGCATGTATATAACTAGGCATATATTAGATATATACAGAGGACAGGAAGGTAATATGAAAGGGCAAGGCCTGGGGGGTGGGAAAGCCTTCGTGGGATTTGAATTGAGTCTCAAAGGAAGTCAAAGAAACTAAGGGAGAAGATAGAGGTCAGAAAATTCTAGGACTAGAGACAGTCAGGGCAAAGGTAATGAAATGAGGGATGGATTTTAATCCCTGACCAATTGTTGATAGGCCAATGTAGCTGGATCAAAAAGCATGTGGAAGGAGGTAAAACTGGATAAGGAGGAAGGTTAGGAAGCTCTCTAAATGCCAAAGAGAGGAATTTATGTTTTATCCAGGAGACAAATGGGGACCACTGGAGCTCGGTGAGCATAGGGTAGACATGATCAGACATAGGCTTTACAAAAGTTATTTTAGCAGATGAATGGAGGATGAATCAAAATGGTCACAGACTTGGCATGAGATATTCATTAGAAGGATATAGCAGTGGTCTAGCTGAAAGGTGATAAGGGTCTGAACTAAGGATGTGGCTGTATATGTAGAGAAAAGGGTCTCAATAGATTGGATATATATGGTTTGTGTGGAAATGATAAGTCCCAGATAACATAGGAAGCCTGTGTGATGGGGGGATGATAACTCTCAATAGTAATAAGGAAGTTTGAAGTGGCAAAAACATCTCTTTGGCTGCCTATACACACACACACATATACACACACGTGTAAATATGTATTATATGCATACATATGTGTATACCTGTTTGTATGAGTATGTATGTGTATGCATACGTACACAAAATATACATATACATGCGCATGTGTATACATGTATCTGTGCATATTGTGTGCATGTATATATATTTGACACATATAATACACAATTATATGTGTCAAATATATGTATATGTATTATGTACACACATATATGTATGTATATGCATATATATGTGTATATATATATTTGTATGTACATACACAGTCTGTACAAAGTCATGATGGTAAGAGATGGAATATGATGTACAATGTATCAGTAATAGAAAGGAAATCAACCTGGCCACTGTGTACAGTGTGTGAGGGTAACGAAAATATAATCAGTCTAGAAATGTGGGCTGGAGACTGAACTGGATTTAATTGCCCAAAAGAGGAATTTATATTTTTATTTAAAGGCAATGAGGAGTCATAGAACCCTAATTAAAGGAGTGACATAGTAAGACATACTATTGGTAAAAAAATGTTTTTGTTGTCTGCATATAATTAATTATGCTAGCAATTTTTAAATTGTGATATTTTTGTTTTTTGTTTTCTTATATTTTATTTTCCCCAATTACATACTAAAACTATTTTTTTCAACACATAAAAAAGTTTTGAGTTCCAAATTTTATTCCTCCTTCCCTTGCCCCATCCCTGAGACTGAAAGCAATCCAATATAGATTTCACATGTAATTATGATAATTTTCCTAACGTTATATTCCTAATGTTAAAGAGTGGAACTCTTTATTGTTGTTTTTGTTTAGTTGTTTTCAGTCATGTCTGAGTCTTCATGAGCCATTTGGGAGCTTTCTTGGCAAGGACACTAGAGTGGTTTGTCATTTTCTTCTCTAGTTCATTTTACAGATAAGGAAATGAGGCAAACCAGGTTAACTGATTGGCTAGGGTCACACAGTGAGTAAGTGTCTGAGGCCAGCTTTGAGCTCAGGTCTTCCTGACTGTAGACCCAGCTCTCTATTTGCTATACCACTTAGCTGCTTGGTTATACAACTCTAACTTGGTTATAATGAATTCATTTTTAGAAATACTTCTGTAGTGTCTTAACTAATATTTTACTTTGTTTTGATTTTTTTTTGATTTTTTTTGTTGTTTTGATATTTTCCAGTGAAATTGGTATGAGTTCTCTTTCTCTATCCCTTTTTTCTCCACAATAAAAGTTTTATTAGGTATCAATTACTTTTTACAGGAGTTCAGAATCTGAGGGTTAGAAGTTAGTCTAAAGTTGCCAATCTCAACCCATAGAAAGGCATCTGTACTACATACATATCTACATACATATATACATACACGCATGCATACATACCTACATACATACGTGATTGTTCAGTCTCTGAAGACCTCTAAAGAGTGCGACCCCCTACCTCTCAAGGCAAGGCATTCCACTCTTGGACAGCTCTAATGATTAGGAACCTCTTCCTAATATCAAGCTTAAATCTACCTCATTCAGCATTACTGGTTCTACTCTATGGAGTCCAAAAGATCAAGTTTAATCCTTCTTTCTTATTACAGCACTTCAAATACTTGAAAACAATTATCAAGTCTCGCTGGAATCTTCTTGTCTCCAGGCTAAACATGCCCAGTATCTTCAAGGAATCCTCCTATGTCAGGAATTCAAGGCCTTTCACCATAGTGGTCATTCTCTGGGCTTTCTCCAGCTTGTCAATATCTTTAAAAAATGGAGACACCTAGAGTGATTATAATACTCCAGATGAGTTTTGACAAAAGACAATTAATTACCTCACCTATTCAGGAATTTATACCTTATCTTTTACAACTCAAATTGCATTAACTTTTCTTTTTGGCTGCCACATCATGCAACCAACTTACATTACATTAAATTATGTTATGTTATGTTATGTTGTGTTGTGTTGTGTTGCATTGTGTTGGCGTTATGGTATGCTGTCATATTATATTAATTTTATTATATTCATTATGTTATATTATTTGTTATGTTATCTTATATTGCATTATATTACCTCTTACATCACATCATATCATTTCATATTCTACATTATATGATATATTAATTCTATTATATGATATATGATATAACATTATATTATGTGATATTACATTAAGCTACATTACATTATATATGATGATCTGATATCATATCATTGTTTTTACCTAAGTAAAAGGTTACCTTTATTAATACTGAATTATATCTTATTAGATTTAATCTGATGCTAATTTAGCCAACAGAGATTCATTTGGATTCTTTGGACTCAGTTATCTAGAGTGTTAGTTGTCTTGATCAGTTTTGTGTCCTTTGCACATTTCACAGGCATACCATATAGGCCACCATCTAAAACATTGATAAAAATATTAAACACTTGAAAGCCAACAGTAGAGTTTTAAGGTGCTGCACTTACAAATCCATCACCTCTTCTTCTCCCCTAAGAGCACATTATGAGATACTTCAGCAAAAGTTTTATTGAGGGGGGCAGAGCTAAGATGATAGAGTAGAAAAATGCATATACTCTAGTGCTTCCCCCAGTGCCCACAAAATACCCGTAAAAAATGACTCTCAACAAATTCCAGAGCAGCAGAAGCCACAGAACAACAGGATGAAAGAGGTTTCCAGCCAAAGATAACCTGGTCAACAGGAAAGGCCTATCTCATGGGATGCTGAGCAGAGTGGAACCCAGCCCTGACTGTGGGCACTGGGAGGAACAGGACCTGAACAGCCCGTCAGGGCAGAATTCCCAACAGGGAGGGCCCCATAACCCTCAACCCCCAAGTGGCAAAGAAAGCTCCAAAGGTCACTGTGGCAAGGTTTTCCCAGCTGGGTGAGAGGGGAACAGAGTTCCCACAGCATTGGCCCCAGGTAGTGGCAGCAGTAGCAGCAGCAGGAGGTGGGCAGGCAGAAACAACTTGGGTCCACTGTCCAGACAGCTCAGCTTAAAGCCCCTGGCAGAATTGAGCAACTGATCTCAACTTCAGCCCTCAGTGATGGCCCTGCCTCCATCCAAAAGCCCTGATCTGAATCTCAGCCCTGACCATGGTCCTGGGGGGAGGAGGAGCACTAGGACCCTCCTCTTGACAAAGGATTCAGAAGTCAAGTAACTGCCTGGGAAAATGCCCAATAGAGGAAAAAAAAATTACCATAGAAGGTTACTTTCTTGGTGAACTGTTTTCTCCTTCCATCCTTTCAGATGAGGAAGAACAAGGCACACTGTCAGAGGAAGTCAAGGCTTCTGCCTCCAGTACCTGGAATGAATATGAAATGGGCTCAGGTCATAGAAGAACTTGAAAAGTGTGTCAGCAGCCTGCTAAAGGAGAACCAAAAAAATTCTAAGGAAAAAAGTACCTTTAAAAAGAGACTAACTCAATTGGAAAAAGAGGTCCAAAAAGCCAGTGAGGAGAAGAATACTTTAAAAAACAGAATTAGCCAAATGGAAAAGAAGGTTCAGAAGCTCACTGAACAAAATAGTTCTTTAAAAGAGAGAATCATATTCAGGGAAGTTAATGACTATGAGATAAACCAAGAAGTTAGAAAACAAAAACCAAAATATTGAAAACATAGAAGATAATGTGGAAAAACAACTTATCTGGAAAATAGATCCAGGAGAAACAATTTAAAAATTATGGGACTACCTGAAAGCCATGATCAAAAATAGAGCCTAGGCATTATCTTTCATGAAATTATCAAGAAAAATTGCCCTGATATTTTAGAACCAGAAGGCAAAATAAATATTTAAAGAATCCACCAATCACCTCCTGAAAGAAATACAAAAAGAAAAACTTCTAGAAATACTGTGTCCAAATTTCAGAACTGCCAGATCAAGGAGAAAATGTTGCAAGCAGCCAGAAAAACACAATTCAAATATTGTGGAAATACAATCAGGATAACACAGGATCTGGCAGCTTCTACATTAAGGGATTGAAGGGCTTGGAGTAGGATATTCTAGAAGTCAAGGGAACTGGGATTAAAACCAAGAATCACCTATCCAGCAAAACTGAATATAATACTTCAAGGGAATAAATAGTTATTTAATGATATAGAGGACTTAAACACCTTTGATGAAAAGACCATAACTGAAGAGAAAATTTGACTTTCAAATACAAGAATCAAGAGAAGCATGATAAGGTAAAAGGTAAACAAGAAAGAGAAATCATAAAGGACTTTCTAAAGCTGAACTGTTTACATTTCTATATGGAAAGATAATATTTGTAACTCTTGAGACTTTTCTCAGTATTTGGGTAGGTGAAGGGATTACACACACACACACACACACACACACACACACAGAGTACAGGTTGTGTTGAATCAGAAGATATGATATCCATAAAAAATAAAATAAAAATTAAAGGGTGAAGGAGAAAAGTACTGGGAGGAGAAAGGAAGAAATGAGATGGGGCAGGCTGTATAACTCATAAAAGAGGTAAGATCAATCTTGTTCAATGGAGGAGAAAAGGGAGAAGGTGAAAGGGTAAAAGTGAAGCTTACTCCCTTCACGTAGGGATTACAGAGGGAATAACATGTTAACTAAATTTGGTATGAAAATCTATCTTACACACAGGAAAGTAGGGGAGGAGGGGACAAATGGTGTGAGGGGCATGATAGAAGGGAGGGCAAATGGGAGAAGGGAGTAACTAGAAGTAAACACTTTTGAGAAGGGACAAGGTCAATGAGAGAATAAAAAGAGGGGGGGAAAGGGTAGGATAGAGGGCAATATAGTTAGTATTACACAACATGAATATTATGAAAGTCTTTTGCAAAATGATACATGGATAGCCTGTATTGAATTGCCTGCCTTCTCACTGGGGATGGTTAGGGAGGGAGGAAGGGAGAGAAGTTGGAATTCAAAGTATTAGAAATGAATGTTAAGCATTATTATCGCATATAACTGGGAAATACGAAACACAGGTAATGGGGTATAGAAATTTATCTTGGCCTAAAAGAAAAGAGAGAAGATGAGGATAAGGGAAGGGTGGGATGTGATAGAAGGGAAGGTACATTGAGGAAAGGTGTAATCAAAATGCAAATTATTACAGGGTGGCAGGAGGGGAGAGATGGCAAGAAAATTGAAACTCAAAATTTTGTGGAAATGAAATGAAATGTCAAAATCTAAAAATAAATAAATACAAAAATTAAAAAAAAAGTTTTACTGAAATCTAAGTAAACAATATCTGCAATATTCTCCTCATTCACCAGTTCTGTCATCCTTTCAAATAGGAAATGAACTTAGTCTCACATGACTGGCTCCGTGTTATCTCTTTGTGATCCTTTCTTGCTTTTCTAGATATTTATCAACCAATTCTTTTATGAGAGTTAGAATTTTGCCAGGAATCAAAGGCAAGTTTACATATTCTGTCCTCTTCCATTTTAAAATAAATTGGGACATATTCTTTTCTCTTCCATTTTAAAATCAGTTGAAACCTTTGCCATTCTCCTTATGGAAGGTAGGTAGTGTGGTGAATAGGGCTCTGGGCTTACAGTTAGGAAAATTCATCTTCCTGATTCCAAATCTGGCCTCAGATACTTACTAGCTATGTGACCTTGGGCAAGTTGCTTAACCCTGGTTGTCTCAGTTTCCTCATCTGTAAAATGAGCTGGAGAAGGGAAGATCATACCACTCCAGTATCTTTCCCAGGAAACCCAAAATAGGGTCATAAAGATTCTGATAGGACTGAAATGACTGAAAACAAGGAGTTAATTTGTACTTTAGGGCATCTAGGTGGCATAGTGGATATGGTGCTGAACTGAAAGTTAGGAAGATTCCACTTCTTGATATGAAATATGGCCTCAGATATTTACTAGCTGTGTGACCCTGTGCAAGTCACTTAACTCTATCTGCCTCAGTTCCCTTATCTGTAAAGAAGGAAATGGTAAAACACTGAAGTATCTTTGCCAAGAAAACCCCAAATGGGGTCACAAACAGGCATGACTGAAATGACTGAGCAAAACTTATGACACCCTGCATGATGGATCCACGATGAATCTTTGAACCATGGTCTTTCAAATAACCCTGACAATGGTTCTGCAATCAGAGCAACCAGACTAATCAGAACCCAACAATATAGGACCAGGTTAATCCAGGCCAGGTGACTTTATTTCATCAGACAGCTAAGCTCTATCTCTGTCTCCTTGTCTTGGACATCAACTTCTTTAAGTAATTTTTGTGCTATTATTTCCATTCATTTTTCTCTGTTGTCACTTATCATCATCCCAGAAATCCTAAGTAAAAGTCTTATCTCTTCTTTGATTCTTATTTCTCTTTCAGTATAATGAAAAAAGCCCTTTTTGTTGTTCTTAGCTTCCTTTGCCAACCTCAGCTTGTAAAGCTTTAGCATTCCTGTCACTATTTTTATAAGACTATTCCACATTCACATTCATCTTCTTTTACTTGGCTTTGATTCCATCATCTGTATATTTCTTTTAAAATCTAAGTTGTTTGGTGAGTTCCCTGTGGATCTACCTTGGTCTTCCCAATACATTCCATTTTCCTCCTCTTCGCAACTTTTTCCCTTTGCATTTTCTGAATTTTATTCTTGAAATTCATGGAACATTGTGAATGTCTTTCTGGGCTGATTTCTTCTGAAGTATCATGGGATTCTACCTGTCTTTCCTCGGAACTCTTTGAAATCTACTTTCCAAAAAATCTAGAGTGCATGCCATACTGTACCTTGTTTCTCTCTCTATCATAAATGATAGGATGAAGTTATAACTTCTCACAAATTTTCACATCTGTTCCTCACCGCTACAGAATCATATCCAGAGTAGAATTTTCTTTTTGGAAAGGATTGGGTTATCATTAAGACAAGTCAAAAAGATTTTAACTTCTCTGCTTTAGACCTAGAGAGAGCTCTTCAGACAAGAACCTCCCTACCTCACACATACCCAGGACTCACCATGTTCATACCAGACTTAGGGCAGACAACCAATCAGTTTGGTCCAGTTGCATTTCTGAGCTCCTAAGCTCAACTCATAAACTTCCTTCCCAGTAGCAGAGATATTAGGCATGTGCTACCATGACTCATCATTCAGTTTGTTGGATTTTCAGATATCTCATTAATAAAATGACCATAATGTCACCTCTACTACCTCCCTTATACATATTCATAAACTTTTGTCTATATAAATAGGATTTATTATTAATGATCGTGCTTATTTTCCAAAGCACCTAGGTGGCACGGTGCTGGACCTGAAGTTAAGAAAACTCATCTTCCTGAGTTCAAATGTGGTCTTAGGCACTTACAAGCTCTGTGAAACTAGGCAAATCATATTAATTTCAGTTTCTTCATCTGTAAAATGAGCTAGAGAAAGAAATGGCAAACCACTCCAGTATCTTTGCTAAGAAAATGCTAAATAGCACCATGAAGAGTCAGACACAACTACAAGATGACTGAACAAAAAAAGTTATTTTTTAATGAATCATGGCTTTCAGATTTATTAACTAACTTCCTATTCCTGATTATACTACATATTACTTATTTTAAAGTAACCATTTCATTCTTGCAAAGGTCCATCTCTTTTTTTTAAATCATCAATGTTGCTAGTTTCACCATGAAAAAAAATTCTTTATATTTATTTTGCATGTTTGTTGTGTTGGTTTAACTGTGCATAATACATAAATTTTGTTTCTAAAATATAATTTAAGCTTCTGGGGTGGTGGGGGCAAGTGTGGTTCACTGTATTGCCAAAGTCTTTGTATTGCCAAAGTCTTAATAAAATATTTGCTGGATGAACTAATGAGTGAAATGTGTCAGCTTAAGATGAAAAAAAAAATTGTAGAGACTACACAATGACTTTAAAAAATGAACTAATACAATCTCATTAAAATGTTCCACAAATCAATAATACTTAAAAATGTGCACATTAAGCCATATACCTCAGAATAGCAAAGATAACAGAAATTGAGAACAGTTCATTTTGGAGGCATTGTGAGATGAGAACTAGCAAAGATTCACCATACTGAATATCAGTTTGGAATTCCACAAGAAAGATTCGAAAACTCTTCATATGCACCATTAACCATCTACTTAGGAAATCAAAGACAGATACAAAGATTCAATACATATACCCCAAATCATTACAGCAACCCCCTTTGTGCTATTAAAGAACTGGAGAAAAATTATGTGCTCATTGACTGGGGATGACTGAACAAAAGTATAGTAGATGAATGTAATGGAAAATATTGAATAGTAAGAAATGATGAATACATCAGGAAAATATAGGCGAGTCTATTTGAACTGATACAGAGCAAAATAAACTGAACCAAGAGAACATACATAATAACTACAATAATGTAATTAAAAGATCATAAGAAAGAAGTTAAACTATGAGAAATTGAAAAAAATAATCCTAGAATCATGAAGGTGGGAGACTTTTAAGACCAAATGTTGTATACATTGTCTTGTGATTTTTTTTTTTGGTTGTTTTTCTTTTTCACCTGAGCAAGTTCTATTTAAAATGGGAATTGAAATGACTGTAACATAAAGACAAAAGGCATTTATAAAACGCATTAAAAATTTCAATGAGACCACCTCAGGACCTACTAAGGAAAATTATATTTATTCTTTTAGAAAATGGAGAGTATCTGAGGGTGAAAGGGTCTGACAGTGTCTTTTCAGATTCCTCCTTGTAATTGAATTAAATTGAAATCAAGTCAGTATAATAATTCTATTAAGATAAATTCAACTCAATAAACATCTATTCTAATTGGGGCCCCTGGTCCAGCTTGGGAGTAGATACAAAGATTACGGCTTTCCTTGGTGGTAAGAGTCCCAGCTTTGGAATTGGAAGGCCTAGCTATATATTTCAACTTGAGCAATATGGGTGGAATTTTCATGAGTGATCTCTATATTTCTTAAGCCTATAATTCAAATTATTTGGTTTTTAAGCTTTTATTATTTTACTGTTAAAAAGCGTTCTTGATTTCTTCATATTATCCTTACACTCCAATAACCCTCCCCTCCAAAGAGCCCTCTACCCCTTGTAATAAAGGGGGAAAAAATAAGTAAAACAGATTGAGCCACTCACCATGTCTAACAGTTTATTTAGTTTTCTGTGACTAAGGAAAAGAAAAGGATCAGAACTTTGCTAAGTTTTTTTCGCATAATTTTCTTTGCTCTGTTCTCTTCTCTTTCTGTCTTCTGAGTTTTTATTTTCTGATTCCTGATGTTTATCCTTTATGAAAAGAGAATTGTGGGATTGCAAATAGTCTCACTAATGCAATTCTTTCATTTTACAAATGAGAGAATTTAGGAACCTAATACTGGAATATTTAATTCTTTCATTTTACAAATGAGAGAATTTAGGACCCTAATACTGGAATATTTAAGAAACTTTGAAATCTATATGTGTTATGAAAAACCCAAACCTTGGCAACATATTTATAAAACCTCGCTACCAATATTTCCTATCAGTTTGACTTCAGGAGGGAAATGTGCCAGCAATTTACATTTTCCTGATTTTCCAGTACTTTTCAAAGGTAGCAAGGGGAGTTAGCTAGGGACAGAGGGCAATTTCTTTAGCAGCATTGGTTTCCTTTCTCTATGAATCCAAGAGAAGGAAAGAGCTATAATGATATGGCAGATTTGTGTATATTTTGTTGTAGATCCATAATTTCCTTCTTATGTGGACTTTCCAGAGTAGAAACCTACTGTCCTAATACAGCTCTCTGATTGTTCTGCAGTTCATAATCTCATGGACTGAGAGATGACATGACTTTCCCAGTCATACAGTCCAAGACTAACTTTCTAATTAGTATGCTACCTTGACACGTTTAGTACAATTGTACCCACTTAATATCTGGTATCAAAAGACAATCACTCGCATTGAAACTATGCACTCCATTCTGACTACTGAGCTGCTATTAGGTTGAGGACACGGGAATTGAGGAGATGTAAGCAAAGTGGAGAGTAAAAGCTGCACTCATTTTATCATGTGAGCTTGGTGAAATTGTGAATTGCATTGCAATGCAATGATGTTCTCATAATGTAAATACTACTGTAGCACCCAATGTACGAGCATTAGTATTAATAATAAGGACATCGTGCTGGCCATCAGGAAAATTGTCTTTCATGTCCATTGACTGATTTTCCTTACTGAGGATGGCTCCTGCATATTCTTTGTTCAGGAAGTAGCCACAAGTAACCACAGGATGGTAATTTAAATGAGGAGATCTTTCCTATTCATTAACAGGCCCATGTGACCTGCTTGGGTCACATGGAAGTCTGAATCACATAGAGCCTGTCTGAATGGGTGGAACAGGTAGAGGCAGAGCTAGAGCAGAGTTGAGAGGAAATTGGTCAGAGTGTAGTCAGAGTTAGGAAGGAGGCAGACAAACAGGCAACTAGGTAGTATGAGTGAAAGAATTTGTTTGTGGTTTTGTGTTTGAGGGAGCCCTGCTTGTGATTTGTATAATGGAGCTGGTTTGTAGAAAGCCTAGTAGGAAGAAGACTTAGGGATGGTGCTGTCCTCTGAATTGTTATTGTGTATAGATTATGATGGATTTGACTTTCTGGTGCCTGAATAAATGTTTTGGTTCTTTCTTCCATGTAGAGAGTCTGTTGTATTTTGTGATTCAGAATTGCACCAGGATATTTATGGTCACTATAGGCACTGCGAATATTGCTTTGGTGCTACAATGATGACTTTTTCTTAAGGATGAGGTTTAGCAGATTCCTATTTAGATACAGGATAAACTAGATGATTTCTGAGATCCTTCCTAATTCTTATATTCTATGAACTTTTAACAAACATCTTTGACTTGCTTTGCTGCTGCAACTGTTGGTTGATTAGTCAGGTTCAATGCTTCAAGAGTCCATTTTGGGTTTTTCTGGTGAAAATATAGGTGTGATTTGCATTTTCCTTTTCTAGCTCCTTTCACAGGCATGGAAACTGAGGCAAATAGGATTAAGTGACTTGCCAAGGTCACACAGTTAGCAAATATCTGAACTCAGGTTTTCCTGAATAGAGGCAACTGGGTGGTGCAGTGGATAATATAGTGGGTTTGGAGTCAGGAAGATTCATTCTCTTGAGTTCAAATCTCTCAGTCCTTTGAGAGTAGGCTTTTCTCTGTCTTGTGCAGGTTGGAAGTTCAGTGACCATTCATGGGCCCTACCTCACTATAGATTTCCATGGAAGCTTTGACCTGTTTCACTTCTGACCTAGGTCAGTTGATTCCTCTTTAAGTAACCAGGTGAGCCTCCTAGGGTCCCTATATGTGGGTCCCTTAGGACCATATAGCTACCTAAATTTGAGCCTATCATCAGTGTAAATAAATCCTACTGTAATTCAGGACCCCTCAATTTAAGCAATCCACCAGCCTCAGGCACCCCTAGTTGGAAGGATTAGACAACAGGCCTAGTCCCTGATCTTTCAGTTTTTCGGATTCTCTTTTTGTGATATCACTTTGTAATTTTTTGCATTTATTAATCTGAATGCAAATTATTATCTCTCACTAGAAAATAATAATTGATGGTGGGGACTTCTTATGTTTTTGTCTTTTATCTCCAGCACCTGGCACTACTTGCCAGATATCAGAAACTAAATCCATTCTTACTAAATGAATGAGTGAATGAATGAAAAATAAACCAATGAGTTAATTACTTAATTAACAAGTAAATAGATATATGCATACATAAATACATAAAGATTGTGAACATTCTCTGATCAATGATGATATGCAGAGTTTTGGGCTTAAATTAAGGTAATATACACAGTGAATAAAATGAAAGGAAGGAAAAAAGGAAGGAAATCTTGTATTTTTGTATTTATTGCAAAAGAGCCCTTACCTAGACCCTAGAATCACAGTATCAAAGGAAACTTAAAGATCATTTAATTCAATCAACAATCATTTATTAAGTAGTTTACAGTATCACATGCTAAGCATTGTATTAAAATTTCAAGACACAAATAAAATTTAAAAGTAAAGCAAAAATACACCTACTCTCAGAGATCTTAAATCCTAATGGAGGGGCAGGTGGGGATTCAAAATGCAAATAAGCAAGTATGTAAAAAATATTTCCATAGTAAATGGAAGACAATTTACAAATGAGGAAACTGAGCTCTAGAGAGGGTAAGTGATTTTCTCAAGAGTTGATATTGAAATCCATTTCACCTTTTGATTCTAAATCCAGTGAGGTTTTCCCCTAATATATCACAAGTTAGAACAGCCACTTATTAAGTGTCTACTATGGACTCTGGGATTGTAAAGAAAGAGAAAAACTAGTTGCTGCTCTCAAGGAGCTCATATAGTCTAATGGAGACAACATGTAACTAAGTCCAAATTATATACAAGATAAATTGGATATGATCAACAGATAATCAATCAGAATTAAGGGGGCATGGGAAACACTTCCTGACAAACTTGGAATTTAATCAGGGCCTTGAAGGAAGTCAAAGAAACTAGGAGATAGAGATGTGGAGGGAGAGAATCCCAAGCCCTGGAGAAAGCCAGTGAAACTGCCTAGTTTTGACATAAAATACTTTTTTTAAGGAACAGCAAGGAGGCCAATGTTGTTGGTTTCAAGTATGCAAGGGGAAGAAAAAGGCAAGCGGGGACAGGTTATAAAAGGCTTTAAAAAATAAAGAAAGGAGTTTATAGTTGACCCTGGTGTAACAGGGAAGTACTATAGTTTGTTGAGTAGGGAGATAACCTAATCAGACTGCACTTTAGGAAGATCACTTTGTAAGTAGAGTACAAACTGAAGTGATAAGATACTTGAGTTAGGGAGATCACCAAGAACTCTACTGGAAAAGTCCAAACACTAAATGATAGAACCAAGTGGTGATAGTGTCAGAATAGAAAAAGGGCATAAATGACAAATACCACAAAAGCAGAATCAGCAGGGCTTGGCAGCTGATTGAATATGGGGTGTGAAAGAGTGAGATTTGAAAAATGACATCTAGGTTACAAAGCTAGGCAATTGAGAGGAATGGGGAGTCCTCAAAAATAATAGGAAAGGTAGGAGGAAGGGTGTTGTGTTGTGTTTTTTAGGGAAAAGGTAATGTTCAGTTTTGTGCATTCGAGTTTATGATGTCTATAGGGTATTGAATTTGAAATATCAAATAGGCAGTTGGAGATGAGATCCTAGATGACAGAACAGAGATTAGGATTGGATGAATATATGTGAGAATCATCAGCATAGAGATGATAATTTAATCCATACTAGATGATGAGATTACTGAATAAAATAGTATAGAGGGAAAAGAGAAGAGGGCCCAAGACAAAATCCTGGAGGCACACACATGATTATTGGGCATGACTTAGAGGACTATCTAGCAAGGAGACTGAGGAGTAATACCTCAATCTCACTATTTACACATATCATCATCTCCAGTATATAGAGGATAGAACTGAATCTTAAGAAAGTTATCACATCTTACTCATAGTGAAATGTTTAGCAAGAGGTCAAGTAGAGATTTAAATTAGAATCTTCTCACTCCATGTTCAGTGCTTTCTACTGCCCTTTAAGTTACTCTTTAGTAAAGCTATAAACTCAGATTCTAAACTAGAAAAATGCTGCCCCATGATATCAGGAAGAAAAGGGCAGGACTCAGGAGTTCACTTATAAATTACTATTATTTTTTTCAGGCCTGATTTCAACATAGATGCAAATCAAAACCGCACACACATGCATACATATATATATACACACTCAATACACACATATGTATATATGTACATGTATATACACATATATTCATATATACAACATATATACATATGTGTGTGTATACAAACACATTGGCAGGGATGGGGGAGAGATAATTAAGTGACTTGCCCAAGGTCACATAGCTAGTGAATGTCTGCAACCAATTTGAACTCAGGTCCTCCTTACTTCAGGGTTAATGCTCTATCCACTATATTACTTAAATGAACTATTAATTGTCTTACACAAGTTTTTTAATTTTAATCTTTTAGTTCTAAATTTTTCCCTCCCTTTCTCCTTCCTCATCCATTGAGAAGGCAAGAAATAAAATATTCATTATACTTATGAAATCGTGTAAAACATATTTCCACATTAGCCTTGAGCAACTAATTTTCAACTTTGACTCAGGAGAGTTACTTGAGCCACTGAAAGTAAGAGCTTTGCACACAATCACACAATCAGTACGAGTCAGATGCATGCAGAACATGAATACAGCTCTTCCTGACCCCATGGTCAGGCCTCTCTCCACAATGCCATACTTCCTGTCTTTTAAATCATGCTATGCCCATATTAATCAAGGTACCCAAACAGAATTATAGACTTAGAGTTGAAAGAAATGTTAGTAGCAAATCTAGTCCAACTGCCTCATTTTTTCATATCAGGAAACTGATGACAAGGGTGTTTAGAATGACTTGCCCAATAAAATGTGACAAGTCTTCAAAGAGATAGGAATACCAGATCATTTTACTTGTCTCCTGAGGAACCTGTGTCCTGGCCAAGAAGCAATAGTTAGAACTGAACATGGAACAACTGATTGGTTTAAGATTGGGAAAAAGTATGACAAGACTGAATTCACCTTATTTATTTAACTTATATTCTGAGTACATCATGTGAAATGCCAAGCTGGATAAATCAAAAGCTGGAAATAAGGTTGCTGGGAGAAATACCAACGATCTCAGATATGCAGATGATACTTCTCTGAAGGCAGAGGAATTAAGAAGCTTCTTCAGGAGGGTGAAAGAGGAGAGTGTAAAAGCTGGCTTAAAACTTAAGAACAAAAAAAAAACTAAGATCTTGGCAACTGGTTCTGTCATATCCTGGCAAATGAAAGAGGAAGAAATGGAAGCAGTGTCAGATTTTATATTCTTGGGCTCTAAGATCACTGCAGATGGTGACTGCAGCCATGGAATTAAAAGATGCTTGGCTCCTTGGAAGAAAAGCTATGGCAAATCCAGACAGCATACTAAAAAGCAGAGACATCACCTTGTTGACAAAGGTTCATATAGTCAAAGCTATGGTTTTCCAGTAGCAATGTGGGAGCTGCACCATAAGGCAAGCTAAGCACCACAAAATCAACACTTGCAAATTGTAGTGCTGGAGAAGACTTTTGAGAGTCCCTTGAATAGCAAGGAGATCAAAATAGTCATTAACTAAAGAAATTAATTCAGGCTATTCATTGGACAGTCAAATACTGAAGCTGGAGCTTAAATACTTTGGCCACATAATGAGAAGACACAATTCAGTGAAAAAGACTGATGTTGGGATGGATTGAAGGCAAAAGGAAAAGGGAATGGCAAAGGATGAGATGGATATAGAGTCTCATGAAAACAATGAACATTAACTTGGACATATTTCAAAAGCTAGAATAGAAAAACCTGGCATTCCAAAGTCCATGAGATTATGACGAATTGGACACAACTGAATGACTGAATCACAAAAAAGATCTCAAAGTGACAGAACTAGTTGTGAATTCATGTTATCTACCTCCAGATCTAGTTTTCCATGATCCTTGCTTTCCCTGCTCCCTATTGGGTATGTGGCAAAACTCAACTTGACTGGAAAAAGGAGAGCAGTCAAGATGCCTCTGCCTTATCCTGGCTTCAGAAGGCAAAATTTAGGCTGACTTAAGTGCAAGTGAAGAAATTACTTAAGGAAACCCCAGGAAATCATGAAAGGAAATTTATATTTTCTGTTAATTCAATAACCTCTATTGATGTCTATTTTTGTTAACTAATTTATTCTTGATTTTTACAAATAGAAATATTAAAAACAAGACTCCCACTTCAAAGTGCTTCTCTCCCTCTCCCCTGGGTGTGCCTCAGATACTTCTCTTAATCCTTCAAGTTGCCCCACTTTATGTTCATTTTAACATTTGCCATATGTGTTTCTTTACTTCACCCTCATTATAGGGTCTGGCTTCTTATGCCAGAGTTAAAATAAATAGTCCCCAAAGCTAGGCATCATTCCCTTCCTGCCACTTTGCCTCACTTGCTGACAGTAAATTCCACAAAGCCTTAAAAAAAAGGAAAGAGAATGTTCCAACTGTGCACAGTCTCAGCAGCCAGGAGGTCACACATATTCTTTCCTTTCTATTCCTTTTTCTATTCCTTTCTCTAACTTTTTGAGTCACTTTCTCACATAGTGCTGTCTACCACCTGTGAACAACTTCCAGCATCTCTGAAAACTTCATTAATGCCCTCAGACCATTAGCTAGTTAGCTAGCTGCAGGGAATTAGGGAATTGGAGTTGTAGAGGATCCAATAAGAAACAATAAGCAATTAGTTGGGCAATATCCTCTCACCTACCTGGACAAAATTCCAATGTACTAGGCCACTGGGTGGAGTTTTAGGATTCAGAGCTGTCAGAAATAAATTTTTTTTTCACAAGATTCAGGATTTGGTGCTGGTAGGGGCTTTAGAAATTATTTAGTTCAACCCCATCATCTTATAGATTTGGAAATGGATGTTTGTGGCAAAGCCACCTCTTACCTGTATCTCCTGACTTCAAATGCAGTACCCTTTGCCCTTCATCATTATTTTTCAACCTTAAAAGACAAGAGTCTTAAATGTCAAAATAACAACTAGAACTTTATCCACTCAGGAAGTAGTGTATTTTCTAAGTAGGGGAACAACATGGCAAAAGGCAAGTTCTATTCAATGTAACTAGCAAGTATTTATTAAGCTTTTTAATATGTTAATTTAATAAATAAATATATAAATAAATATCTGTATTGCTCAAGGCTCAATGCTAAGTACTGAGGATTAAAAAAATGCAAAGGAATGAAAAAGTGACATTCTTCCTGTTTCATATATAATAAGGATATGCTAATGTTGAGAAGCAATTACATATGTTGAAAGACAGAATGTTATGGGCCAAAGATCTTCTGACAACATGTTGTAAGAAAATTTGAAGTTGGAGGAATTACTTTTAGCTGAAGGATCCAGGAACATTACACATAAGAGGTGGCAAATGAGTTGGTCCTGGAAAGAATAGAAGACTTTTAAATATCCAGTTCTTGTGACCTCTGACACAGAAATCATGTGAAAGGCTCAGAAGACATAATCAAATGTTCAACCCTCAGTCAAACCCTTCTTTCACTTGAATTCAAGTATCTCTGGAACCAATGCAACATTCACAGTGCCTATGGAAGATATGAACATACCAGTATAGTTCTGAATCTCAAAACATAACACTCTCCACACAGAAGACAGAACCAAAACCTTTATTCAAACAAGAGAAAGCCAAATCCTAACACCAGAAAATCATATCCATCATAGTAACAAAGAAATTTATACACAGTAAAAATTCAGGAGGCACTAACATCCCCAAGCCTTCCTTCTGTTAGGCTTCCCACAAACTGGCTCCCTAAAAGTAGTCACAAACAGGTTCCCTTAAATAAAATCACAAACAAGCTCTCCTACTTATAGTACTTGCTGCCTGCTCTCTCTTTCCCAGATCTAACTGCTCTGACTCACTTCTTGTTCCACCTCTTCCTGCTCAACCAGTTCAGTAAACTCCTCCCACCACAGACTCCACATGACTCAGACTTCTGTGTGACCCAGACATGTCACGTGGGCCTACTAATGGATGGAAAAGATCTTCCCATTTAAATTACCATTACGTTCAGCCCCAAAATCTTTTTGGGGCTGACATAGGTCAGTGGGACAACTGCTATCAACAGAACATAACAGATAACAGAAAATGAGCATATAAAACAATATCTCAAGGTGGGGCTTGAGCACAAGCACCTCATTACTCCCCCCTCAAACAAATGGGGCTGAAAATCCCTTGGGATAAGGAGATAAGGTCTTTTCTTCCATAACTACTTTCTACTGAAATTACATGTAGAGCTGTCCCTGCCCCAAGAGGTCCCATTTGAGGAGTCAGTTCATCAGGCAGCATCTAGAGCTTGATAGACACCAAGTCCAGGGGTTACATGTACAGGGAGTGACATCTAGCTTACACGATCAGTTATCTACAGGTGGAGGGTATTAAGCCTGCAGAAAACAAGTCTGACAAACAAGGTGAATAGACAAAAAGCCAAAAAGAAACAAGGAGAAAATAACTAGACGCAGGGTAGATATAGGGTCAGCTATTTTTCTGGAGTCCATGAAACCACTATCATAGCCTCATTTACTGTTGTTTACTGTTTTCTAATTTGCAGTTGCAGTTTTGGGTCATCAATCTGGCTACAGGTATACCTTCTTTAATCTGAACTGGGGCCTGGCCAACTTCTTATTCTCCCTACGGGTGTGAAGAACTTGGAAACAATGTTTCAGGGGGATCTGTAGGGGCAGTTCTTATTTTCCTACTCACTCTAATATCAAGGCCCTTTTCTCAAAACATTTTGTATAGTTCATTAGTTGGAATGGCATCTAATCTTCCAAAGTCTACCCCTGGTATCAATAGAGTAGTAAACAATTCTTTTCTTAGCAATCTATTTTGACTTTGAATCTGCTGGCTATTTACTCTTCTCTCTTGAGGAAATTTTTTTTCTCTGATTTTCATCATCCAAGATACCAACGAATCTCCCATCTTTTTAGTGAACAGATTCAAAATATCTGTGACCTCCTGCTGAATAAAATCTTTAATTACCTTCCCAAACACTGTGAGGTCCCCCAGATTTTGTTGCTTCCTTCTTTATATTGAATGAACTCATCTAACTTTGTTTCATTCTCCTCCCATGCATCCTCCTGGCCTCCATTTGGACCCCAGTCAAGCCCAGCCTTTGCAAAACCTGCATGCACCTACCTCTTGTTCCCCTTTTGCTTAGTTTCCTAGCTAAATGAATAGCTTTTTCTTCTACTACCTGAAACCATCTAGCTTGCTCCTCCAACCTTGAATACTGTAGCTTAGAAAGCTTCTCATACAACCCAGCTAATTCATTTTCCATCTGAATTTTCTCTTCCAGAGGCCTTTCTCTGCTCCTACACATATGTGTGAGTGATGGCTTGCCAATAAGGCCCATCCTTTCCTACATATCCCTGCCAGTTCTTTTACTGATTCTACTAGTATTCCCTGCTATCTTTCCAAATCTCTAGGTTCTCCTTTCTGTAGTCCCAGTTCCCAGTTTTCACAGAGCCCTATGCTTTTCGTCTATTCTCTTGCTAAGGAAGAATAAGGTAAATCCTCCCATCTGGGATATCGATTTCTCTCTCTAAAACCTTTCTGCTTCCAAATAGAGGTCTGATATTTCATGATCCCATCCTCATCACCAAATATAGCACCAATGCAATATTCACAGTGCCTACAGCAGCTGTGAATATGTCAGCACAATTCTGAATTGCAAAACATAACAGACTCTCCCCATGGAAGACAGAACCAAAACATTTATTCAAACAACAGAAAGTCAAATCCATCATAGCAACAAAGAAATTTATACACAATAACAATGCAGGGTCACTACCATCCCCATGCCTTCCCTCTGTTAGGCTTCCCACAAACCAGCTCCCTAAAACTAATCACAAACAGGTCCTCTTAAAATCACAAACAAGCTCTCCCACTTATGCTACTTGCTGCCTGCTCCCTCTTTCTCAGCTCTGACTGCTCTGACTCACTTCCTATTTCACCCCTTACTACCCTGCCAGTTCAGCAAACTTCTCCCACCACAGGCACCAGGTGACTCAGATTTCCATATGACCCAGGCATGTCACATGGGCCTATTAATGGATGGGAAAGCTCTTCTCATTTAATTATCATTACATATCATGGATCATGGCACAACAAGACTTTCTCAGACATTCACACTCAAGTCAAGAGAACATAGGAGACATATGGGATCTCTAGGCCCCTGGAATTATATCCATAAAGAATTTTTCCCATGTTCCCTTGTTTACCCTCCATCAGCACAGCTTGGCCACTAAAGCATCATGGCCTAGCCTAGCAACATTCTGGAGATCTGAGCTCTCTCTCTGTCTCTGTCTCTCTCTTTTATTGATGTCACAGAACTTTGGTTTCCTCATCTATCAAAAGTAGCAAATAAGTAGTTTTGTCAATCTTTGTCCTCTCTCCACCAACTTAGACTAAGTAGATGACTTTAAAATTCACAAAGTGGTGGCTATCTCAAAAAGGGGCTTTTCTAAACTTAACTAGGCTGGTCCTTGGACAACAGACATAGATTTCAACATCAGAGCCATACTTTAACCTGTTCCTACTTGACAAGCCATTCCAAGCCTTATTCTCTCTTGACCTAGGCCCCTTATAGACACTTCCAAACCAAGGTGAAACATCAGAGGATAATAGGGATAAGAATACAGGATTATAATCCTGCATGCCAAAGGATAGTAGGACTCTAGAGAGTAAAAATTCAAAGAAGGAGACTTAAGATCATAAAACAAAATGTCAGAGCTGAAAAAGGCCTTAGGATCATATAATGTGAAATATTATAGATGGAAGGCATCTTATGATCCTAAAACAGAATGTCAGAGCTAGAGGTGGCTGTAGAATTCTAGATAATGAAATGTTAGAAGTAGATGGGACCTTAGCATCATAGAACATGGAAAATCAAAGGTAAAAGGGGCCTTAGAACTACAAAATGCAGAATATAGAAATTGGGAAACAACCTTCGACAAAATTCCCTGGTTTTTCATGAAAGGAAACAGAATCTTAGAGAAGCTGAGAGAGTGCATATAAGAAAGAGTTAAAGTTGATATTTGAATCTAAATTCTCTCATTCCAAATGCAGGGCTCTTTGAAAAGTCAAGGAGAAAGATTGTATCTAAGGTGAGAGCTGGTATTGGAGGGGAAAACATGGTCAATATGAGAAATCCTCAAATTCTAAGAGATGGGTTTTAAGAAAGGTGGGTGCAGGTTTTAGCTGTGAGGTCTCAGTGTTGAATAATAGACATGAATTCAAATTAGGTAAAAATGTAATAAGAAATGTTTTGTACTCAAGTCCTCCTCTAATCCATTCAACTTTCATTCTCCTGCTGCTATCCTTTAGCCCCTCCATTTCAGTCAGTTTCAGATGAGAAATTGAAAGAAATGGAAAACTCCCTGTTCTTCATTCAGTCCCCTTCATTATTCTTTATGGAGTTTATTGGGAAATGGCTGCCTTGACACTCATGGGCTTCCACTGATCTATCTCCATGTAGAGGCCTCAATCCTCATGGACCAGAGTTCCTAGGTTGTTAACTTTCTCTTACTCAAAGCCTCCAGCCGCCAGGTGTTGTATGATTGCCAAATTTGTTTTCAGCCCCTGTTGGCTTTTCCTTACCAGTAAAGAATGCCGAACAACAAAAATACCAGATGATATTAATTTTTAGCTGCTGTGACAGCGGCTTTCCCTGGCTCAGGTGGTGGGTTATTCAAATATTTCCTGAAAAAACATTTGACATTACTTACACAAATCTTTATTCGATGAAGCAAATACAATACCTTGTTGGCCTCTTCAGTTCTGCATATATGTGTGTTTGTGAGTGTGTATGTATTTGTGTGTGTGTATGTGTGTATGTGTGTTGCAGACATCTGGAAAAATTGGCCAATGTCAAATTGAAGAATAGTCCCCAAGAGTCACATGGTCTTATCCAAGTTTCCTTTTCAAACCCACAGTGACTCTGTCCTCTGAAAATACACACTATGAGGTATGGGGAAAGGTTAATCAATGACCATTTCCATTATACATACTAGGTAGATCATGTTTATCTTTAAAAGGATCTCCCTCTTCCTTCCTTCTCTCCCACCTTTCATATCGTTGTTTGCATAGAGTCAATTCTGGGAAGTGAAGAGGGGGGACATTGGCCAAATTGAACCACAGAGTCTAAAATCAGCTCTTGGTTACTCATTTAACTTTTCCTAATTTTCTTTATGGACACAGAAGGTATATCTGTCACTGGGCTTTGTTTCCTTGTGGAATCTCTTCTGATAAGCCTTTTGTTCCTCTCATAAAACCAGAGTGTTATTTAACTCACTCACTTTTCATAGGATCTTAGGATTTAGCAGTGGAAGAGAACTTAGAAGTCATGGAATCAAAACTTTTCATTTGACAGATGAGGAAACTGAGGCCCTGAGAGGAGAAATAACAACCAAGATCACATAGTGAATCAGTGACATAGTTTTGGTTTAGGTTAGTGTTTTTACTCTAAATCTGACACTCTGTACCATTCCTTTCTTCCATATGATCTCATCCCTCTTGCCTCACATGGACTTCATGTTTAAGGAGGGATGCAACATTGGCATAAGTTGATCTGGACATTAGAGGTATTAAGTAGATAATATTCCCATAAATTGTCTTTATGGCATATTACTCCTTGTTTCTGAGAGGTCAGTGGTTGGTAATTGTGAGAAAAAAGTTTTTCTTTCCACATGTTTAACAGTGAAGTGGGCTTTAAAGCTAGGACATTTGAGTTGAAAAAGACAATTAGAGATTATCTACTCCAACCTCTTCATTTTACAGATGAGGAAAATGAGACCTAAACATGTCAAGTATCCTGTTAAATGTCACAAGGTGGACAAGTGGCAGAGTGGGGTCATCAGTGGCTTGGGAATTCTGTGAAAAGAAACACCCATCAAAGTATCCAAAGGGATGACTGTAGTGCTGTCAAATGGACACTGCAATCAGTAAACCTGGGTTTGAATTCTATCCCTTCTATTTTCTAGTTGTATGACCTTGGGCAAGTCAATTTATTTCAATGGACCTCAGTTTCCTCATTTGTCAAGTTAGAATAATAATACTTGTTCCCTGTAGCTCATGAGATTGTGAGGATCATATGAAATCATATGCATAAAACTCATTATAAAACAGTATGGAAATTATAGTTTTTATTAATACCAAAGTCAAGTGAAAATTACCTTCATCCCACTATTACAACCCTTGTGAAGACACTGGGAGCTGTATTTCTTCCCATATTTGGAAAAGAGAATGCCAATATTAGATGAGATCTTGAGGATGGATTCAAATACAAAGGAATTTTGGGGATCTCTCAGAAGAGAAGAAGGTCATGAGTCATTCCCTAACATATAGAACAACATCATTCATGGCTGCTGAATGCGTCAGGGCTGTGGCAGTGAATTACAACAACATCTTGCAGTCTTTTTTCTCCCAGCATCAACCTCCATGAGAGACCATGAGAGATGAATTCTAAGTCGACTACTAGGGGGCTTTATGAATGTTTAGGCACTAGTGCTAGCAGTTGGATCAGTGAAAGAAAACAAGGAAATATTATGAATATGTGGTCCTTTTCTCCATGCCCTTGCTGTACTTCAGTTGGGTACAACTCATATCCATTTCTAATTTTACAACATTTTATTAAGTATTTACAATGTGCCAGGGGCAGGTAGGTAGTACAGAAAATAGAGCACTGGGGCTGAAGTCAAAAAGACTCATTTTCCTGGATTCAAATCTGGTCTCAGACACTTACTAGATGTATGAAATCTGGGCAAGTCACTTAACTCTTTCTCAGATTTTCTCATCTATAAAATGAGCTGGAGGAAGAAATAGAAAACCACTGCAGTATTTTGTGGATGGAAACCCCAAATGGGGTCGTGAGTCAGACACAACTAAAAAATGACTGAACCTTGTCAACAATGTGTGCCAGATACTTTCCTAAGAATTTTGCAAATATTATGTCATTTGATATTCACAACAATCCTGTGAAGTAACTGCTATTAGGATCTAATTTTTTTCAGTTGAGGAAACTGAGGGAAAAACAAATTAAGTGATTTACCAGCTAGTGTCTGAGGCAGGGATGGGGAACCTGCAGTCTCCAGTCCACATGTGGCCCTCTAGGTCTTCAAGTGTGGCCTTTTGACTGAATCCAAACTTCATAGAATAAATCCCCTTAATAAAAGGATTTGTTATGTAAAACTTGGACTCATTAAAACAGTTATACACAAAGACTTAGAAGGCCACATGTAGCCTCAAGACCACAGGTTCCACATCCCTGACTGAGACAAGATTTTAATTCAGGTCTTTCCGACCCTAGGGCTTGTATTCTATCTACTCCACCTGAAAGCAGGGCTCATTTTAAATAAACACTCATGATTGACCTTGTCCTTATATTTATTTGGGTTCCTTTTTTTGAGACATGAGGATATAGGCTATCTCTTGGGGCTACAGAGGAGAGAATAACATTTCGTAGCACAGGGTGACACCCTAACCAAAGTCTATTTTTAGTCTATTTCTTCTCTCTCTCCCTAGAAGGCATAGAGTAATTTCATAACTACACTTCCAAGGGGAGAATTACTATGAACTCAGTCCATTTTAAAATCTGTTTCATCAGACAATAGTGTAATCTAGTGATTGAAAGTCATACTACTAAGAAGAGGGATATAGGTTATGGAAGAACTGGGAACATAGGAAACAGATTACCTTGATAAGAAATCTACTATAGGCTTAAAAATATACATAACCTTAAAACAATCATTCCTATTACATGTTAAGGTCTAAAAGAAAGTCTTCTGTGAAGAAACTGCTCACTATCCAATAATTTGGCTTTGCTTGCATCAGTTCTATGTGAGAAGCAAACTGCCGGTATGAAGGAAGGTGAAAGGTCAAGGAAATCAAGACTGTGGAAACCACTAATTCATTTTCATTCAATTGAATTCAACAAACATTTATTAAACATCTTCTTTATTCAGAACACATGGTCCCTGCTGAAATGAAGATCATAGTCTAAGTGGGGCACACAACATACACAAATAACTTTAGTTCATTTGATATAACATTTCTTGTTTCCCAACACAAAAAGTCATCAAAAATACGATTTTCAAAAGATATACAAACTATAAATCACTATAGGCTATCATTAATAGGAAGAGAGAGAAAAATAGTAAGAGAGATATACATTAAAATAGGTCTATGGCTTTACCTTATTGCATGAAAATGATAAAAAATTTAAAAAAGGTATGGGAATAATGCTGGAAGAGTTGTGGGAAGACAGGCACACAGTGATGCATTATTGCAATCTGAGAAGTGACCTAACTTTTCTAAGTTTAAATTTGGAATTATGTAAGAAAAGAGACTACACAGCCTTTCACACTGATCCCACCAATGAGCAAATACTTCATGCCTACCAACATTTTAGTTCTCCTATTAAAATGTAAATTCTGATGAATTTAACTTCTGAGACCCAAGATGGTAAAGAAGTAAATCCCTCTCACTGTCCCTTATTGACATCTAAAAACCCAGTTTTATATCTCTTAATGCTTACATGAATAAAATAGAGAAAAAGGAGATCATTGAATGCAGTATACAACTAAAAAACCTACAAAAAGAACAAATTAAAAATCCCCAATTAAATACCAAATTGGAAATAATGAAAACCAAAGAAGAGATTAACAAAATTGAAATTAAGAAAATTATTGAACTAATAAATAAAACTAACAGCTGGTTTTATAGGGAAAAAACCAATAAAATAGACAAAAGTGGTTAATTTGATTTAAAAAAGAAAAGAAAACCAAATTACCAGCACCAAAAATGAAAAGGGTGATTTCATCACCAAAAAAGAAGAAATTAAAATAGTAATTAGTAATTTTTTTGGCTAATGTGTGCCAATAAATTTGACAATCTTAGTGAAATAGATGAATAGTTATAAAAAGTATGTATTGCCCAGATTAACAAAAGACGAAATAAAATGTTTTTAAAAAATCCATTTCATTAAATATTGAATAAGCCATCAAACTAAGAAAAAAATCTCCAAGGCAAGATGAATGTAGAAATGAATTCTACCAAACAGTTAAAGAACAATTAATTCCAATAGCATTAAAAACTATTTGGGAAAATAGGCAAAGAAGTTCTACCAAATTCTTTTTTTTTTAACACAAATATGGTGCTTATACCTAAACCAAGAAGATCCAGTAAAGAAAGAAAATTATAAACCAATTTTCCTAATGAATATGGATGCAAAAATTTTAAATAAATTGTTAGCAAAGAGATTACAGAAACTTATATTGAGGCAAATACATTATGTCCAGGTATGATTTATACCAGAAATGCAGAACTGGTTCAATATTAAGAAAACCATCAGCATAACTGACCATAAGAAGAACAAAACTAACAGAAACCATAGGATTATCTCAATAGATGCAGAAAAAGCTTTTGAAAAATACAACACCTATTCCTATTGAAAGCACTGGAGAGTATAGGAATAAATGGAGTCTTCCTTAAAATGATAAGTATTATCTATGTAACACCATGAGCAAATATTATATGTAATTGATATAAACTAGGAGCATTTCCAATAAGATCAGGGGATGAAACAAAAATATCCATTATCACAACTATTATTCAATGTTATACTAGAAATGTTAGCTTTAGCAATAAGAGAAGAAAAATAAATTGAATACATGAGAATAGGTAAAGAGGAAATAAAACTATCACTCTACAGATAATACAAAAGCATACCTAGAGAATCCTAAAGAATTAAGTAAAAAAGTACTTGAAATAATAAACAACATAAGCAAAGAAAAATGCAGGATATAAAATAAACCCACATAAGTTATCAGCATTTTTATATGTTACTAACAAAGCCCAACAAGAAGAGATAGAAAGAGAAATTCCATTTTAAGTTACTGCAGATGTTATAAAATATTTCAGAGTCTACCTGCCAGAACAAACCCAGGAAATATATTAACACAATTACAAAGCACTTTTCATACAAATAAAGTCATATCTAAATAATTGGAAAAATTTAATTTGCTCAAGAGTAGGCTGAGCTAATACAATAAAAATGACAGTTCTACTTTAATTTATATATTCAGTCCCATACCAATCAAACTACCAAAAAATACTTTATGCACCTAGAAAAATAATAAAATTCATCTGGAAGAGCAAAGAGATCAGAATATCAGGGGAAGTAATGAAAAGAAATGCTAGGGAAGGTGGACTAGCCACACCAGATCTTAAATTGCATTATAAAGCAGCAATCATTGAAAGCACTTGGTACTGTCTAAGAAATAGAATGTTGGATCAGTGGAAAAGGTTAGGTACACAAGACATAATGGTCAATGATTATAACAATCTACTCTGATAAATCTAAAGATTTCAGCTAATGGGATAAGGACTCACTATTTAACAAAAATTGCTGGGAAAACTGGAAAACAGCATGGTAGAAAGTAGGCATAGACCAATATTTTACACTCTATACCAAGAAAAAGTCAAAATAGGTATACAATTTAGATATAGAGACTGGCATTATAAGCACACTAGGAGATCAAGGAATAGTTTTCCTGTCAGATCTATGGGAAAGGGAAGAATTTATGACTGAACAAGAGATAGAGAACACTATGAAATGCAAAGTGGATAATTTTGATTACATTAAATTAAATAAGTTTTACACAAAGTCAAACCAAGTCAGATTAGAGGGGAATCATAAAGCTAGGAAAAAAATTTTAAAACCAGTGCCTCCGATAAAGGCCTCATTTCTAAAAAGATCGGAAGATATGAACAGACTTTTTGTTTGTTTTATTTCTTAATTTAAATATTTAATTTGTCTTCAGATTTCAATATTTACTTTTATAAGTTTTAAATTTTCTCTCCTTCCCTTACCCTTCCCTCCTGAAAATGGCATACAATCTGATATGGGCTCTACACATATATTCCTATTGAACACATTTTCACATTAGTCTTGTTGCATAGAAGAATTATAACTAATGGAAGAAACCATGAGAAAGAAAACAAAAGAAAAAAAGTCTGCCTCTCTCTGCAATCCAAATCCACAGTTCTTTCTCTGAATGTGGCTCGCATTTTATGCCATGAATCCTTTGGAAAAGTTTTAGGTCCTTGCATTTCTGAGAATGACTAAGTATTAAAATCTTAGTCCTCACACACTCCAGCTATTACTATGTACAGTGTTCTCTTGGTTCTGCTTACTTCACTCAGCATCAGTTCATGTAAGTCTTTGCAGGTTTTCCCAAAGTCCATCTGCTCGTCATTTCTCATAGAACAATAGTATTCTGCTACATTCTTATACCACAACTTGTTCAGTCATTCCCCAATTAATGGGCATCCCCTCAATTTCTAGTTCTTGGCCACCACAAAAAGAGCTGCTATAAATATTTTTGTACATATGGGGCCTTTTCCCATTTTTATGATCTCCTTGAGATACAGTCCTAGAAGCTATATTGGTGGGTCAAAGGGTATGCACATTTTTATAGCACTTTGGATATAGTTCCAAATTGATCTCCAAAATCCTTGGATCAGCTCACAGGTCCACCATCAATGAATTAATGTTCCAAATTTCCAACATCTTCTCCAACATTTTCCTGTTTTGTCATGTTAGTCAATCTGATATGTGTGATGTGGTACTTAGAGTTGTTTTGATTTGCATCTCTCTAATCAGTAGTGATTTTGAGTAGTTTTTCTATGATTATAGATAGTTTTAATCTCTTCCTCTGAAAACTGCCTGTTCATATCCTTTGACCATTTATCAAGTGGGGAATGACTTGTATTCTTGTAAATTTTACTCAGTTCTCTATATATTTTAAAACTGAGGCCTTTATCACAAACACTAGTTGTAAAATATTCTTTCCCAGTTTTGCGATTCTCTTATAATCTTGGTTGCATTGGTTTTGTTTGTGTAAAAACTTTTCAATTTACTGTAATCAAAATTATCCAATTTGCATTTAATCATGTTCTCTATCTCTTTTTTTGGTTATAAATTGCTCCATTATCCATAAATCTGCCAGATAAACTATTTCTTTTTAGCCTAATTTGTTTATATTATCAGTTACTTTATCCAGATCATGTACCCATTTGGAATTTATTCTGGTATATGGTGTCAAATGTGGGTCTATGCCCAGTTTTTGCCATAGAATTTCCAGTTTTCCCAGCAGTTTTTGTCAAATGCTGGGTTCTTATTTCAGAAGCTAGAGTCTTTGGGTTTATCAAATAGATTGCTACAATCATTGACTACTGTGCCTTGTGTACCTACCCTATTCCACTGACCTACCTCTGTACTTCTTACACACTACCAAGTGGTTTTGATGATACCTGCTCTATAATACAATTTAAGATCTGATATGACCAGGCCACATTCCCTAGCATTTCTTTTCATTAATTCCCTTGATATTGTGGACCTTTTGTTCTTCCAGATGAATTTTGATATTATATTTTATAGTTCTATAAAATAGTTTTTTGATAGTTTGATATGTCACTGAATAAATAAATTAATTTAAGTAGAATTATCATTTTTATTATATTAGCTTGGCCTACCCATGAGCAACTGATGCTTTTACAATTATTGAGATCTGACTTTGTTTGTGCAAATATTGTTTTGTAATTGTGTTCATATAGTTCCCAGGTTTGTCTTGGCAGGTAGACTCCCAGATATTTTGTAATGTCTATAGTAATTTTAAATGAGATTTTCTCTTTCTATCTCTTCTTGTTGAGGTTTGTTAGTAATATATAGAAATTCAGATGATTAATGTGGGTTTATTTTGTATTCTACAATTTTGCTAAAATTGTTTATTATTTCAAGTAGTTTTTTATTTTATTCTCTAGGATTCTGTAAATTTAATCACATCATCTGTAAAGAATAACTTAGTTTCTTCTTTGCCTATTCTAATTCCTTCACTTTCTTCTCTTATTGTTAAAGCTAACATTTCTAGTACGATATTGCATATCAGTGGTGACAATGGATATCCTATTTTCACCCCCCTGTTGTATTGAAAAGGCATCTAGCTTATCTCCATTACATATAATGATTGCTGATGAATTTAGGGAGATGTACTTCTCATTTTGAGGAAGGCTCCATTTATTCCTGTACTCACTAGTGTTTTCAATAGAAGTGGGTATTGTATTTTGTCAAAAGTTTTTTCTGCATCTATTGAGATAATCATATGGTTTCTGTTAGTTTTGTTTCTGATATGATGAATTATGCTGATAATTTTCCTAATACTGAACCAGCCCTGCGTTCTTGTTATAAATCCTACATGATCAAAGTGATTCATGTGATAAGTTGCTGTTATCTTTTGGCTAATATTTTATTTAAAATTTTTGTATCTATATTCATTGGGGAAATTTGTCTATAATTTTCTTTCTCTGTTTTAGATTTTCCTGGTTTATATATCAGGACCATACTTTTTCTCATAGAAAGAATTTTGTGGGACTCCTTTGCCTATTTCCCCAAATAGTCTATATAGCACTGGAATTAACTGTTCTTTAAATATTTGATAAAATTTGCTTAAAAATCCATATGGCCCTGAAAAATGTTTCCTAGATAGTTCATCAATGACCTGTTCAGATTCTTTTTCTGAGATGGGGTTATTTAAGTGTTTTACATCCACTTCTGCTAATCTGGCTAATTTATATTTTGTAAATATTTGTCCATTTCACTTAGATTGTCAAAGTTATGGGTACAAAATGAGGCAAAATAATTTATAAGTATTGTTTCAATTTCCTCTTAAAGGGAAGTGAATTCACCCTTTTCACTTTTGATCCTGGTAATTTGGTTTTCTTCTTTCTTTTCTTAAAATCAAATTAGCCAAGGGTTTAACAATTTTATTGTCTTTTTTATGAAACCAACTCTTGGTTTTATTTATTAGTTCAATAATTTTCTTAATTTCATTTTTTACTGTTCTCTTTTTTGGTTTTCAGTGTTTCAAATTTGGTATTTGATTGCCAGTTTTCATTGTGTCCTTTTTCTAGCTTTTTCAGTTGCATGCCTAATTTTTTGATCCCCTCTTTCCCTATTTTATTCATGTAAGCATTCAGAGATATAAAACTTCCACAAAGAATCATTTTCACTGCATCCCATAAGTTTTGGTATGTTGTCTCATTATTTTTATTTTCTTGAATGATGTTGTTGATTGTTTCTATCATTTGTTGTTCGATCCACTCATTATTTAGGATTACATTATTTAGTGTCCAATTACTTTTTAGTCTACCTTTTACATGACCCTTTCTTGTGTATAATTTTTTTTTTGCCTCATGATCTAAAAAATAATGCATAGACTATTTCTGCCTTTCTGCACTGGATTGTGAGGTTTTATACCCTAACATATGGTCAATTTTTGTGTATGTGCCATGTAATGCTGAGAAAATGGTATATTCCTTTCTATCGCCATTAAATTTTCTCCAAAGATCTGTCATATCTACTTTTTCTAAAGCTATTTTCTTCCTTAACTTCTTTCTTGTTTATTCTGAGGTTAGATTTATCAAGTTCAGGGAGGGAGAGGTTGAGGTCCCCCACTAGTATAGTTTTGCTATAGTTTTATTTCTCCCTGTAATTTCATTAACTTCTCCTCTAAGAATTTGGATGCTATACCACTTGGTGGATATATGTTTAGTAATGATATTATTTCATTGTCTATGGTGTCTTTAGCAGGATATAGTTTCCTTCCTTCTCTCTTTTGATTAGATCTGTTTTCGTTTTTGCTTTGTCTAAGATTAGGATTCTACCCGAATTTTTTTTCTTCTTCAGCTGAAGTATAACATATTCTACTCTAGCTTTTTACCTTTAGCCTGTGTGTATCCATCTGCTTCAAATATGATTCCACCTCTCTTAAATTTGTTCAGATTCACTTTCTAGAGCTATATAAAGGAACCGTGAAAGAGCTCAGGTGAGTCCCTGCTTTCACTCCACCATCTTTGCTCTACCATGGAAAAGATAGTTTTCAGGTGAAGAAATTTAAGTTATATATAGTCAACAACAAAAGGGCTAAAATTAACTACTGATTAGAGAAAAAGAAATAAAAATGATTCTGAGGTGCTACATTGCACCAATCAGCTTGGTTAACAAGACAAAAAAATAAAATGTTGGAGAAGATGTGGGAAAATTGGAACACTAATACATTGTTGGTGGAGTTGTGAACTGATCCAACCATTCTGGAGAGTAATTAGGAACTATGTCTAAAGGGCTATAAAGCTGTACACAATTTGATCCAGCAAAATCACTACAGGGTCTATATATGAGAGAGATCATAAAAATGAGAAATGCTTTGATTTGAGAGCACAGGCCAGGAGAGTAGTAAACATCCATTCTTGGTCATACTACCTTGGAAGAAATGAAAATTTACAGATCCCTAGAAGTATCTTTGAAAACAGTTGCAGAAATCCCCTTGAGACAGTAGACCCTACACAATGGATGCAAAGTCCTACCTTAAAAAGTATGTAAAAGTCAAATTATTGGCTGGAAAAATGAGGAAAGAGTCAAAAATGAAACAAAAAATACTTTGGTGACAAAGAATATCAAAATATACAATCAGAAGATGACAACAAAGTCAAAGTTCCTACATCCAAAGCCTTCAAGAAAAATATGAATTGGTTGCAAGTCATGGAAGAGCAAATCAAGTAAGAGAAGGAGACGACAAATTGGTAAAAGAAATGATAGAGATGCAAGAAAATCATAAAAATCAGATCAACAGCTTGCTAAATGAGATACAGAAAATACCAAACCAAAATAAATAAAGAAATAAATAAATAACACCTTAAAATAGACTGATTCAAATGGCAAAAGAATTCTACAATGCCAATGAGGAGAAGAATTCCTTAAAAAATAGAATTGAACAAATGGAAAGGGAGATC
Source organism: Potorous gilbertii (assembly GCA_028658325.1). NCBI lineage: Eukaryota > Metazoa > Chordata > Mammalia > Diprotodontia > Potoroidae > Potorous > Potorous gilbertii. Next base: position 407,824,390 of record CM053769.1, read on the forward strand.
CTAAAGCTCACTGAAGAAAATACTTCCTTAAAAATCAGAATTGAGGGGGAGAAGCCAAGATGGCAGAGTAGAAAGATTCACATATGCTAGCTCCGAACCCACAGCCCATGAATTTCCTGTAAAAAGAACTTCCAACAAATTCTGGAGCATTGGAAGCCACGAAGCAATGGAGTGAAGGAGAAACCAATCCCAAAGGTCCACCGTGCACCAGACGGAGGTGGAGCCTAGCCCTTCCCTGGCCACATGGCACAGAGAGGAGCAGATCCGAACAGGCTACAGGGTCGGGATCTCCAGTGGCCACGAAGCCCCCCCCCCTACCCAAAGGCGCAACAGGTCAGCGAGAGAGACTTTTGGGCTGACCAAGAGGGGAGTGGGGTGTCTCCATAACTCAGGCTCCCTTGGGAGGAAGTGGCAGAGGCAGCAGGTGGCCAGAGGCTCCTGGAGCAGGCAGGAGCTGGGGTTCATTACTGAAGGTCTCCACATAAAGCCCCTGAGGGAAATGATGCTGGGAGGTGGCCCTGCCCCCACCTGAGCACCAGAACTCAAGCTCCCATTGAATAGCAGCTGTGCCTGCCACTGAAAGCCCTGAGGCTGGGGAGCAGCATTTGAATCTCAGACCCCAAGCACTAGTTGGGCAGATCTAGGCGAGGGTGGAGAGGAATCTCAGAAGTCAAGTAACTGCCTAGGAAAATGCCCAGAAAAGGGAAAAAAAATAAGACCATAGAAGGTTACTTTCTTGGTGAGAAGATGGTGCCTCCTTTCCTTTCTGATGAAGAAGGACAATGCTTACTATCAGGTAAAGACATAGGGGTCAAGGCCTTTGTATTCCAAACATCTGAAATGGATATCCAATGGACTCAGGCCATAGAAGAGCTCAAAAAGGATTTTGAAAATCAAGATAGACAGGTGGAGGAAAAACTGGGAAGAGAAATGAGAGAGATGCAAGAAAAGCATGAAAAATGGGTCAATACCTTAATAAAGGAGACCCAAAAAAAATGCTGAAGAAAATAACACCTTGAAAAATAGGGTAATTCAATTTGCAAAAGAGGCTCAAAAAGCGAATGAGGAGAAGAATGCTTTCAAAAGCAGAATTAGCCAAGTGGAAAAAGAGGTGCAAAAGCTCACTGAAGAAAATAGCTCTCTCAAAATTAGAATAGAACAGATGGAGGCTAATGACTTTCTGAGAAACCAAGAAATCACAAAACAAAACCAAAAGAATGAAAAAAAGGAAGATAATGTGAAATATCTCATTGGAAAAACAACTGACCTGGAAAATAGATCCAGGAGAGACAATTTAAAAATTATGGGACTACCTGAAAGCCATGATCAAAAAAAGAGCCTAGACATCATCCTTCATGAAATTGTCAAGGAGAATTGCCCTGATATTCTAGATCCAGAGGGCAAAAGAAGTATTCAAGGAGTCTATCGA
>CM053769.1:407826318-407866377 GCA_028658325.1 Potorous gilbertii
AAAAAAAAAAAAAAAAAAGAATTACCAAAATATGACACAGATGTTATGATCACATGCTGTTAATTATGATCACATGCCATTAGAAAAATGGATAGACTTGGATGACATAGATAGACTTGCTGGATGGAAGGTTGCCACAAACCTTCAATGTGTAAAAAAATGCAGTATCTGTGAGGCACAATAAAATGAGATATGCCTGTAAAATAAAAATTAAAATAAAAAAAAAACATGACTATTATGGAGGTGTTTTGCATGACTGAACATATGCAACCTGTATTAAATTCCTTGCCCTTCTCACTGAGGGCAGATTGGGAGGGAGGAAGGGATAGAATTTGGAACTCAAAGCTTTAAAAACCAGTGTTGAAAATTGTTTTTGCATGAAAAACTGGGAAATAAGATGTATTGACAATGGAGTGCAGAAATCTATCTTGCCCTACAGGAAAATAGAAGGGGAAGGTGATAAGCAAAGTGGGAGGGAATAGAAGGGAGGGCAGATTGGAGGTAGGATTAATCAGAAGGCTTGTTGTCTTGGAGTGGGTAGAAAGGTAAATATAGGAAGAACATTGGGAACTCAAAATCTTGTGAAAGTGTATGTTGAAAATCAAAAATAAATTAATAAAAAAGAAAAATAAATATATTAAGTGGAATTAAAGGAGTGAGTTATAAAAAATTTGCAGTTATAGAACAGAAACATAGAAGGAAAGTTAGCTACTTAGCACAAGAGTTATACAACCTTACTCAAGTAGTACTCTCCCTCAGTATTAGTATGGTCCCAACCAAGAAGTTACTACCTCTGTGAGTGAAAACAGAAATATCAAAACAAAGTTGAAAGATTGAAGAAATAGAATATGTAAGCCATCTCATTAAAAAAAAACTGACCTGGAAATAGATCAAAGAGAAATTATTTTAGAATTGTTGTTATTAAAATCATGACCACAAAAGAATCTGGATATAAAATCTCAAGAAATCATGAATTAAAACTACCTAGATATATGAAGACAAGATATCAAAGTGATAAAAGAAAAAAAATGTTGATTCCCTTTTGAGAGAAATCCATGTAACAATTTACAAGAACACCATAATCAAAATCTAGAGCTTTCATTTGTATTAGCAACCACACTAGCACACAGTGGTGACTGCTAGCGCAAGTTCTCTGATCTGCTTTTCTAAAGAAATGACAACTTTAAAGCGGTCAACAATCTTACTTTAATTACAGATAGGTAGAAAGAAATGAGTATGGAAAATTAAAACAGAGAGATTAGCATAGAGAATCAACAGACAGGGCTCCAATAGTCTGAACAAAGTAATACAACCACCTACATAAACCACCAGACTGGAGGAGGACCAACATCTGCATAATTGAGGGACTTTTAACAAATGGTTACTCAGAGTCCCATGCAGGGAATCAAAAGGTCCTTCTCATGAGCAAGGCCCTAAAGTTAAATACCAATCTCTAACTAATAGGCTCAGAGCCATAAGGCATCTGTACTCATGTGATTCAGCACAGCTTTGAATTACTGATGTTATCCTTCAGACATTTACAATTGGACCTGAGCCTAAGAAACTAAACTCCAGAAAAAAGACAACAACAAATCCCACATTTCTTATGCTAACACCAGTTAACGGAAATTATATTATGAGCATCCAAAATGAAAGAATTCAAGTACCATGTGAACCACAAACAGCATCACATATGATTTTTCAGTTATCAGGATAAAGGAGCAGAAAGCATAGAATACAATATTCCAAAGGGCAAGAGGTATGGGCCTACAATCAAGAATAACTTACCCAGTAAAACTGAACAAATCCTGTCATGGAAAAAAATTGACCTTTTATGAAATAGGGGATTTCTAAACATTCTATTCCAGTTAATGATCAGAGTTGCATAATAATTTTGTTATATGAACATAATAGAGAAACAGAAGCACACATGAGTGACAAAACAGAAGGGGCATTATAAAGATGAGCTGATTACATTCTAAGGCAGAGGGAGTGGATGTTCAAGTATTCACTTAGAACTCAAATGTCCTCAGGGTCATAGAGCAAGGCAAACAAAACAGAGCCTGGATCGGTTTTATATTTTGATTATCTTGAAAAAGGAAAGGAAAGTTGAGCAGATATTGGGAGTGGAGTGTGGAGGATAGAAAGGGAAAATCAAGATATGGAAGTAGAAGTCCCCACAACGAGGGAGGAATATGGAAAAGTAAGAGATCTTTAATCCAAATTAGTAAAGAAGACAATTTTTTAGCTAAAATGGGTGGAAACACAAAGAGTCAAAAGAGAGAAAGATTCAAAGAGAGAATATTTGTAAGTTATAAAAAAATTACAAGCTCATAAAGGTATATTGTTAATGTATTTTTGCTTAATTTGAAGATCTTTCCCGCTCATTAACAGACCCATGTGACCCACTTAAATCACATGGAAGCATAAGTCACATGTAATGGGAGGAGTTTGCTGAGCAGGTGGAAAAGGAAGAGTGGAGCAGATCTGGGAGGATGTTGGTGACAGCATTTAGAGCAGAGGAGAGAGAATACAAGCAGGCAAACAGCTAGGGTTGTGAGTGTTTGTGGGTAGGCCGCACTGGGGTTTGGGGTGGGGAAGGTTTGGGAATGGCATTGTCTCCTGTAGTTCTACTATGTATTGGCTTTTTGGTTACTATGATGGATTTCCCTTTCTGGTATTGGGATTTGGCTTTCTGTTGTCTGAATAAATGTTTTTCATCGACCTTCTATGAAGAATCTGTTTTACTTTGCAATTGAGAACAATGCTGGCATATTCATAGTCATTGCTGGAGCCGTGAATATTGCCTTGGCAATACAAAAGAGGATCATAAAGAACTCACTCTTTGCTCATTACACTCCTTTTCATAAAAAGTAAGTAGGGAAAAAATATATGAGAAAGATTATGAGAATATGAAAGAGAGAAATAATTAATAATCATATCGCTGAATATTAATGGAATGAACTAAAGCCCCCTCTTCAAAATGGAGGAGGATTCAGAATAGATTAGGAAGTAGAATCAATAATATATTGTTTATAAGCATAACATGAAGTAATTTTGGGCCAAGTCTCTGAGAGCCAGGTGCCTTCCACCAGAATTCTCTGATACCCTGAGGATTTGGGATGGGTTTCTCATTTCTGTCTTTGGCTAGTACCCTCAAATAATTTTACTCCCTCAGTTTTAGGAGTCCAAGCACCCCAGTTTTATTCAACCACCTAACAGATTAGTTTTTAATGTTTATTTCTTTAGTTTTCAACATTCGTTTCCACAACGTTTTGAGTTCCAAACTTTCTCCCCATATCTCCCCTCCCCCACCCTGTAATGCCTTGCATTCTGATTACCCTTTTCCACAATATGCCCTCCTTTCCCTTATCCACGTCTTCTCTCTTTTCTTGTAAGGCAAAATAGATTGAACTCTTCCATGGCCTGAGACCACTGCATACTTATTTTGGAGGTTTTGCATGCAGAAGGCTTGATTTTTAGGTCTTCCTCTGAAGACCTAAATTATTCCTCCTCCTCTGAAAGGATGAAAGAAAATGCCCACTCACCAAGAAAGTAACCTTCTATTGTATTATACTTTTTCCCTTTTGGGGGCATTTTCCCAGCCAGTTACTTGACTTTTGAGTTCTTTGTTAGGGTCAAGCTCAGGTCTGAGATTCAGATCAGCTGCTCAATTCTCCCAGGGGCTTTAGGTGGAGGGCTCCAAAAATGCAAGCCGCAGCTGCAGTGGCTGCTTCTGGGGTCCAGACCATACTCCCCTTTCATGAGTGACTGAGTCCACCCACTGACCTTTAAAGCTATCTGTGGCATTTGTGGATTGAGCAGGCTGGGAACTGTTGCTGTCAGTGGCTCACTGAAGTATGTTCAGGGTCCCATCCCTGCCATGTTGGGCTGCACTCCATGCTTCCTGGGTGTGCTGCATGTGTTCTGAGCTTCCTGGGCTAAGTCAGATAAGATTTTCATAGAAATGTTTACGTCTAAGATATAGTAAGAATACATATATAAAAATTTCTTCACCAACACTGTTGGGGAGGGTCATCTCATCTTTATATCATCCTGATCTCTGGGGAGAGGAAATGGACTTACATTTTAGCTCAGTTCCTATGTAGCATTTGTTCTTCCAAGTTTCAGGTTGTATTGTTAATGTATTTTTGCATAATGGAAAGCTCTGTCCCATCCATTAATAGGCCCATGTGACAGTCACATAAGTCCATGCTGGCAGGTAGTGAATAGGTGAATTGCCAAATAGGTGAAGCAGGAAGATTGGAGTGGAGGTGAGAGGAAATTGGATATAGCAATTAGAGCTTAAGGAGAGGAAGTAGCCAGCGAGTTGTGGGTGTTCATTTGTGGGAAGACCCTAGCAAGGTGAAGGAAGGCCCTAGCAGGGCACCTTGGGGATGGTGGTGCCTCTGCATTGTTATTGTGTGTAGATTTCTTTGTTGCTATGATGGATTTGACTTTCTGGTATCAGGATTCAGCTTTCGGGTGTTTAAATAAATGTTTTGGTTCTGTGTTCCAGGTGGAGCATCTGTTATATTTTGTGATTCAGAATTATGCTGGCATATTCATAGTCACCACAGGTACTATGAATATCAGGTTGGCTCTACAAAGTCCAAAACTCCTCTTGGGTTAGAAGCCAGGAACCCTGACATTTCAGGGATTTCTTTCTGGACTGTCTGCAATATCTGACCTGGAATCTTGAGCTCCAAGGCTCCCATGGCTAAAGATCTGCGATTCAGCACAGCACTCCCTGCACTTATAACTGAAAAGACAAATTAAACAGACCAATATCCCAAGAGGTTCTTTTAGGATCACAAGACCCAGCGAAGGAAGCGAACAGGTCTTGATTCTCATACTGCATAGTGTCACCTGCTGTGAATGAGTTATTCATCCATAGAAATGCCCGAAAGAGATCAGGACCATATATTAAAAGTAGTTTTTAAAATGGTAACTTTTCCAGTTCGATATTCAAAGGAAGGAAACTTCTCCCAACTACATAATAAGTTGCCTCTAAATATACATAATCGTATCCATTCTCCTGTCAACTAGAGGCAGCTTCCACATGGGTGCCTCCATCTTAAGTGATCTGGACATATGCCAAACTCCCATTGCACAAGAAACACATGTGCAATAAATGTTCACTTACAGTAAAAAATAATGGGTTAGAACAAAATTAATTATATTTCATCTGAAGTAAAAAAAATAAGGAAGAAGTAGCAATAATGACAGACTTTTTGTGGGTAAGCTGAGCCAATATAATAAAAATGACAACAATACTGTCTAAATTAGTTTACTTATTTGGTGCCATACCAAACAACTAAAGGATTACTTTATGTGACTAGAAAAAACAATAATGAGATTCATCTGGAGCAACAAAAGTTCAAGAAACTCAAGAGAAATAATGAAGAAAGTAGCAACGAACTGGGATCTAGCGAGCAGTACCAAATCAAACTCTGCCATAGTAGCCATCAAAACAATTCTGTACTGGTTATAAAATAGAAAGGTCAGTGAATGGACTAGAATAAATTCACAACATATGGAAGCAAAAAAAACCAAACCCTAACAAACCTAGTTACCTAGCATTTTACAAACCTAAAGACTGGTGACTGAGGCAAGGGCTCGCTATTTGACAAATCCTGTTAGGAAAATTGGATAGCACTGTGGTAGAAATTAAATTTATACCAAAACCTCATGCTGTATATTAAGATAAGCTACAAATGGATACAAGACCTAGATGAAAAAGTCACATAATAAACAAATCAGAAGATTCAGGAAATAATTAGACATGCCATCTCTTGACTCTGGGTTTTCTCTTTGACTATCTCTCCCCTTTCCCCGCCCCACACCTGCAATTTTCTCCCAGTTCATCCTTACCTACTGGCTCTCCTAGCTTCCTCCAAGTCCCAATAAAACCCTACCTTCTATAGGAAGTCTCTCCCTATTCATCTTAATTCTAATGTTTTTTTCCTCTTTTAATCATTTCCCATTTATCCTATATATTTGTACACATTTCTTTGTTTTTCTCCCCAATCAGAATTTTAACTCCTAGAGAACAGAGACTGCCTTTTACCCCTTTCTGTATTTTCAGTGTTTAGCACAGTGCCTGACACATAGTAGGCACTTATTAAAAGCCTACAGGCTGACTTACTATCATAAGTATGATAGGACAAGAGTTCACAACTAAACAAAGGATAGAAAGACTGAGATAAAATGGACAAATTTCAGTACATATTATAAAAAAGTTTTGAGACAAATAACACAATGTGGCTAAAGTTATAAGGGAGAAAGGAAATTGGTAAAAACAAATCTTTGCAGAAAACTTCTCTGATAAAGTTTTCATAGCCAATTTAAGGAATTCAATCAAATCTGTAAATTCACCGATTAATAAATGATCAAAAGATACCAAAAATAGTTCTTAAAGGAAGATATTCACACTGTCTATAGCTACTTTTTTTTCATTTCACCTCTGACCTTATTTAGAAGGCTTGTAGTTATCCCCATTGTAGATCATTCTTGTTCTTGATTTAGATAAAAACCATTTATCATTTTAAGAAAAGATCCATTTATTCCTATGATCTCTAGTGTTTTTAATAGGCATGGGTGTTGTATTTTGTCAAAAGCTTTTTCTGCATGTATTCATAAATCATATATTGTTGGTTGTTATTTATTATAATAATCAGTTTTTATTGATATGTTCAATAATTATCATAGTCTTCCTTATATTGATCTAGCACTACATTCCTGATATAAATCCACACTGGTAATAGCATATGATCTTTTTGATGTGATCTCCTTGCTGATATTTTATTTAAAAATCTTTCATTGATATTATTTATCTATAGCAATATTTTTCCTCTTTAAAATTATTTTTAAACATTAATTTTTTGAATTCCAAATTTTCTCCTCTTTCCAAGCACCTCCCTCACCCACTAAAAAGGCAAGCAATGTGATAAACATTATACATGCTAAATCATGCAAAACATTTCTATACTTGTTGGATTGCAGAAATAAAAAGAAAAGTACAGAAAGTGAGATAATTACAGTTTGTACTCTGAGTTCATCAGTTCTCTCTCTGGAGATGGATAACATTTTTCATTATAACTATTAACTCTGTGCATATTTCTGTTTCAACTGTGTTTCTTGTAAACAATATAATATTGGATCCTAGTTTTGAATTGATTTTACTACCTACTTTCATTCTGTAGATGAACACATCTCATTCCAGTTCACTATGATTACTGTGTATCTCTAGCCCATTCTCTTCTGTTTCTCCTCTTTCTTATTTCATCCCGTCCTTCCTCAAAAGTCTTTTGCTTCTAACTAGTGCTTCCCTTCCTCTATCCTTCTATCACCTCCCACCCAATGACATCCTCTTCCCCCACCATTTCCCTATTGGGTAAGATAGATTTATACATACATACAAACACATGTATGTACATATACATCTATAATATACATATATAAATATAGATGAACACACTGAATGTATGTGTATGTATGTGTGTGTATTCTTCCTTTTTTGAACCAATTTTTATGAGAGTAAGGTTTAAGGATTGCCCATCAACCCCCTCCCCCTCCCACTTTCCCCTCTACTATAAAAGTTCTTCCTTGCACATGTTTTATGTAAGAAAATTTTTGACCTTTCCACCTCTCCCTTCTTCTCTCTCCTGCTACATTCCACTTTTTTACACTTTCATTTTTTTTTTTTGGAAATTATTTCAACATAATTGACCCACACTCACTCCCTCTGTCTATGTCACCATATATTAACCATCCTAATAATGATACAGTTCTTAGGATTTACATGTATCACTTTCCCATATAAGAATGATAAAGTTCTTAGTTCTTGAGAGTTAGATGTATCATGTTCCCATACAGGAATAAAAACAATTTAACCTTATAGAGACTCATTTGACTTATCTTTTATATTTACCTGTTTAGGCTTCTCTTGAATCTTATGTCTGAATGTCAAATTTTCTATTCATCTCTGATATTTTTCATCAGAAATGCCTAAAAAACCTTTCTTTTATTACATATCCATTTTTTCCCCTGCATGATTTCTAGTATTCAGTTTTGCTAGAACATTTGTTCTTGGTTTTAGTCCTAGCTCCTTTGCCCTCTGGAATATCATATTCCAAGCTCTCTGATTCTTTAATATGGTGTATTGGTAATACATTTTTGCTTATTGATAATGTAATTTTGCTTCTTAATGGGCCATTAATAGGCCCATGTGACCTGCTTAAGTCACATGGAAGCCTAAGTCACATGAGTCTAAGTCACATGGAACAGGAACGGGTGGAACAGGAAGGATGGAACAGAAAGAGGCAGAACAGGAAGAACTGCGTTGAGAGGAAGTTATTCAGAGAGTAATCAGAGTTGGGAAAGTTAGTTGGCTAGCATGAGTGAGAGAACTTGTTTGTGATTTGTTTAAGGGAGTTGGTTTGTGGGAAGCCTAATAGAGGGAATGGTATTGCCCTCTGCATTGTTACTGTGTATAGATTTCTTTATTACTATGATGGATTTGACTTTCTGGCGTCTGAATAAAAGTTTTGGTTCTGTCTTTCATGGGGACAGTCTGTTGTATTTCACAATTCAGAACTCTCTGTACGAAAAATTTTATCTGACCTAGAAAAGAGATCAAGGAGAGAAAATTTAATAATTATTGGGCTATCTGAAAGCCATGATAAAAAAAATAGTCTAGGCAATATGTTAAAAAAAAATTATACAGGCAGGAAAACTCTCCTGATAAAATTTTTCGTACTTTCTGCTTTTTTCCCCCATTTTGACTCTTTTTTTCCTTAATGTTTCCTAGTGTCATTAGCTTCCACTTTTCCCATTCAAATTTTTAAGGAATCATTTTCTTTAGTGAGCTTTTGAACTTCTTCTTTCCATTTGTCAAATTCTACTTTTTAAGGAGTTCTTTTCTTTAGTGATTTTTTTTTGCCTCTTTTACCATTAGGCCATTTTTGTTTTTTAAAGAATTGTTTTCTTCAACACTTTTAGGCCTCCTGTTAATTCTCTTTTCATAATTTACTTTCATCACTCTTATTTATTTCTCCTATTTTTTCCTCTACCAATCATTTCTTTCTTTAACTCTTCCAGGAATTCTGGTCAGGCTTATGTTCAGTTTGTATGGTTGCCTGAGATTTTCCTTGTAGCTGTTTTCATGTTGTCTTCTGAGTTTGTGTCTTTGTTTTTCATGCCATCATAGTAGCTTTTTATGGTCAATTTCCTTTTTTTCTATTATTTTTGTTTCCTCACTTTGTTTAGGCTATTTATTGACTTTAAATTTTATGTCAAAAATGGGCTGTGATCACTTTAGTGTCAGGAGGTGCTGTTCCAAAATTCAGGTTCTTTCATGATGCTATTTTTGGAGCTAATTCTAGGGGTTTGCATGTTTTTAGTGTTTCAAAGATGGTGTGATTTGGAGAGAGGTGTGGTCACTGCTTTCTTGGTCAATTCTCTTCTTTTAACCCAGGAAGAGCCCCTATACCTCTGCAGTTGCAAGTTCTAGTGCTCCTCTCTGTGCTAGATTTGAAAGCTTGTGATTGAACACAAATGTTACTCTCCACTCTGGAACTGTGATACAGAACTATGTATAGGCAAATGTCTTGCCAAACAGTGCCAGACCCTGCACGCAGTCTCAGAAAAGTGTTCCTTGTAATCTTTTTCTGACCATTAGTCTAACTCTCATACTGTTTCTGAGGTGAGAGTTTCTGAAGCTGTTACTGAGACATCTTCTGCAGATCTCCTGAGTTGTTTTAGGCTACAAAAAATTGTGTCATCCTGACCTTTTATTGACTCCACAACTCCAGAATTTGATTTGAGGCATTATTTTAAAATTGTTTGAAGGGGACTGTTGGGAAAGTTTGGCTGGGTTGCTTCCTCTATTTCAACATCTAGGTGGATTACACCCCATCTTGGAGAAGTAGTCCTCTAGGGGCAGAGTTTTAAAATGCTTCAAATCATTAATAGATAAATAAAAATTAAAGCAACTCTGAGATTCCACCTCATAACCAGGAAAGTGAGAAAGTTGACCAAAAGGAAAAATGATAAATATTGAAGGGGCTTAGAGAAAATGGACACATTGATGCACTCTAGATAAAGCTATGAATTGGTTTAGCCATTCTGGAAAATAATTTGAAATGATGCTTCAAAAGCCTGAATTTTACATACCTTTGAATGTAGCAATATAATTGCTCAACCTATACCTTACAGAATTCAAGGAAAAGAAACAAAAAGTCCTACATGTGAAAAAAATCTTTATATTACACACAATGGTAAAGAACTGAGAAATAAAGAATTCCATCAATTAGAAAATGGCTGGTCAAATTATGTTATATAAATATATGGCATATAAATATAATGGAATATTATTATGTTTTAAGAAATGGTGAAGAGGACATTTTCAGAGAAGCCTGGAAGACTTGCATGAACTACGGTATAATGAAATGAATAGAATTCTGAAAACAATTTATACTGGAACTTCCACATTGTAAAAATGAACAACTTTTGAGACTGAAGAACACTAACCTGTCGCACTGTAATTCTAGGGAACAGATAATGAAGAATGTTACACTTCCCATAACAGAGAGATCATATGCAGAATGTCACATTGTTGGACATGACAAATATGGGAATTTGTTTTGCTTTATTATATTGATTTTTTATGAGATTTGTTTTTGCATTTTGTTTTACAAGTTGGGTTGAGAGGTCAGATGTCACAAAATGCTTGACAAATATAAAAAAAAAATTAAAAATAAAGATGAACTGGTCTAATCCTCTCATAGAATAAGTGGAAGGCCAGAGAGGAACTGTGACTGTTAAGTGTAGGTAACAGAAAGAATATCCAGCTTTGACTCCAGATTTAAAACTTTTTCCATTTCCATGCTGCCTTTAGGAGATAAAACAGCTGTCTAAAAAACTAGAACATCTGGACCAGGTCACTCCTCTTGAGTAGTCTTTTGTGCTGCTTGATGTTATTAGAAAACAAACAAAAAATACTATGTTCTCAGATAATGTCTGATTTGAAATTGGAATGTATTTAATTACCTTCCTTCAGAGAAAACAGAATTCCCCCAAAACCCATATGATAATTTCTAATATATTTCTAGACTAATTCTGCCTTCTGTCCTGTGAGGTTATACCAATGAAGATATTAATTTTACTGAATTTAATCAGGAATGCTATTTTATTACTGGGTCATAGAAGTGTGTGTGTGTGTGTGTGTGTGTGTAGTTTCCATTTGCTCTCTTCACCAGCTTCCTTCATTGACCTTGATACTTTCTTGAGGTGGATGCAGGAGTTTTACAGCTGGGCTACTGTTGGAAATAGAATCCCATGTCTGTGAAAATAAAGAATCTATAAGGAGGAGGGTAAGGTGGGGTGAGAAGAGTAATCATGCTGCTTTCAAAATTTCATGGCTTGGACAGAGTTTGCATCAGAGTTTTCTCTGAGTTTGTCTTCAGAAAAAAAACAACAACAACAAGAAATGGCTTTTGAAATGAGGAATAAGTGTATCACTGAAAAGAGCCTAAAGGAAATAAAATTGACAGTTTTGATTATAAAAAAATTAGTTTTTTTTAACAAATCCAATGCATTTAAAATTAGAAAATAAACAAGTAACCGCATATATGTGGAAATCTATGTGATAAATTCCTCTGATAAAAGGATATATGAGGAACTCATCCACATTTATCAGAATAAGAGCCATTCCCCAACTAATAAATGCTCAAAGAATATGAGAGCAGTTCTCAAAAAAAACCAAAACAAAACCTAAGCTATCTTATAACAATTTGAAAAAAAATACGCCAAATCACTAAGTATCAGAGAATTACAAATTAAAACAACTTGGAGCTTCTACTTCACACCATCAGATTGACAAAAAGACAAAAAAAGAAAAATGACTACAGTTAGAAGAGGCTTGGAAGTATTAACACAATGACACAGTTGGTACAATGGATAGAGTGCTGGGCCTAGAATTAGGAAGACATGAATTCAAATTTGGTCCCAGATGCTTACTAGTGATGTAAACCTGAACAAGTTGTTCATTCATCTTTGCCTGCCTCAGTACCCCCAATGCAAATGGAGATAATAGCACCTATATCCAAGGCTTGTTTTGAGGATCAAATTGGAATAATATTTTCAAAATGTTTAGCACAGTACCTGTCACATATCTAGGTGCTTAATAAATGCTTATTTCTTTTTTTTATCCATTTCTTCTTGTTCATTGGGGGGAGGGAAGAAGAAAATATGAATGCCTGTTAATTGGGAAAGGAATAAAATTAAATTTAAAAAGAAAGCATTGTTGTAATTATTTCATTATCAAATGGAATATTTGTTTTTATGATATACTCATCTGAAAGACAGAGGTGCACATATACAGATTCTTCACAAGGAAAAAACCTATGTAAACAGAGAATTCTCGATTTACATAGAATAATTGTTCCTGACCCGCAAAGGCTGCTCATGTCCCATCCAAATTTCTGGAAGTCCTTTTTTTTTTTGGATTTTTCAGTTCTTCAGAATGTTACTCTGTCAGGCACTCACCTATCTATAACACTTCAAGGGGTAGGGGAGGCTTCTGGTTGTCTTCAGCTGATTCTGATTTACTTTTTAGTAGGATCAATGATGCTGGCATTCAGAATACTTGTATCAACTATTTTTATCAGCTACTAAGGAGGGAGCAAAGCAGAAGTAAAGGCCTAGGAGAGTGCCAAGTACTAGGAGACCACAATCTTAACCCCATAATAAATTGCCAAATAACATAGACAATAATTCAACTGCAAATCCTTCACTGAATGTAGAGAGTTTTCTGTACTTAGTCATCTTTGATTATGACTCCTTGCTCTTATTCTCTCTAGTGTCATGAAGCAATAACTTCCTCTTCCCAAGTGCCTAACTTTATTTTCAGGAGGAATTTGGTCAGTTAACCAAACTGAGTGTCTTTTGGGAACAGTAGTACATTATTGATGGAACTGTGAATTTTTATAGCCCTTTTGAAAAGTTATTTGGCAATTGCACAAAGTAACTAATATGTCCACACCCTTTGACCCAGAGATTCCACTACAAGCATTAACCTCAAGGAGATCATTGGTTAAAAAACAAAACAAAGGCTCCACATACACCAAAATATTTTCCAACTTTGTATGACATTCTAGAACTTATGCTCAGCTGGTATTGCTTTCCAGAACTCACAGTCACTGTCATTTCATGAAAATGCACCAGATTTTAAAGTTCTAATCAATTTTAATCGTAAACATTAACATTTTCTTTCCAACCTTTCTTTTCTTTCTATTTACAGACTAAACTCATTCATAAAATATTAGACCTGGAAGAAAACAATTTACTTTTACAGAGGAAGAAATAGAGGTTCAGAAAGGGGAAATGACTTGTTTGAAGTCACTCAGAACATAGTCAAGAGAAAACACTGGTTCGCTCATGCTCAATTCAGCATTTCTTTCTATTGCATTGCCAGTCATTTGATCTAGGTGGGGCTGTACATCTGGTGAGATGACTGGTCCAGGACCCAATCCAGATCCACTAATTTGCCCTCCCATTACTTTTGTTTTATAAATTTGTCAGGACTAGCCAGGAATATAACCCCTACACTGGTGTCTTCCCTACTTCAATGAGAAATTAGGTAGAGTGATGAGCATTGAGACATGAAGAAAACTCATGCAAGAGTTGATAGTCTGAGACATTCACCCCTCTACAATGTTTACAAATTTGTCTTAGTGGGAGAGTATATTTAGAGTTGAATCAGTTCTAAAGGAGATGTTAGGCAACATATGTTTCATGTATTAGCAGAAAAAATTTGGGTCCCTGTCAGTATATGGTGTATATGTGTGTGTGTGCATGCATGTGTATTGTTATAAATTGTGCAAATTGTTGGGAATAGACACATCTGAAAAGAACTCTTCTTGGACTTATATCAAAGGCTGTATGCAAGAGTGGGTTTGGAGAGGGGTAGAGATAAGATGGCAGAGTAAAAGCAGGCACTCACTTGAACTAAATGCCTATAAAATTGCTATAAGCAAATTCTCAAGCTGCAGAATCCTCCAAAAGACAGAGTGAAAAAAAATTACAGCCCAAGATAACCCAGATGGTCTACAGGAAAGGTCTATTTTGCCAGGCTAGGAGAGGAACACCCCAGCAAGGTTTCAGGGGACTGAATTACTGGCAGCTGACACAGTTTTCAGACTCCTCAACCCAAAATACAAAAGACAACTTATAAGATCAGTGGGAAAGGTCTTTCAGACCTGAGTGAGAGATTAGCACAGTCCAATTCAGCTACAGTGCAGCCCCAGGTCAGCTGTGGAGATGGCAGCAGCTGCTTCCAGAGCTCTCAGTCCGCAGATGGTAAAGAGATTGAACAAGTGATCAGAAGGAGATTACAGGGATGTCTTTGCTGGCACTGAGGCAGGATTATGTTGCTTTGCATATATTTGGATCTGGGTCACACTCCTAGGTGGCAGTTTTGAGGTGAGGAGGAGGACTAGCATAGCAGAGCTTGTGATAGTAGTGGAGAAGAAACCCTCCAAGGCAGAAAATAGTGCTTCTGGTCATTCACTGACCAGAGTATAGCCCAGGAGTAGAATCAAAACTTCTTTAGACGACGTCACCTGAGAAGAGCTGAAAACTTAGAGATTTCTAGAACTACCTCTGAAAATAGCTGCACAAAACCTTTGAAGATTGGGATAGAGCATCCTCCACACTGGAAACAGAGCCCTACTTTAACAAAGAGTTAAAAAGTCAAGTAATTGGCTGGGAAAATGAACAAACAATGAGAAAAAAATCTGACTATAGAATCTTACTTTGGTGGCAAGAAAATCACAATATACAACCAGAAGAAGACCACAATGTCAAAGCTCCTACATCTAAAAACTCCAAGAAAAATATGAATTTGTTTCAGGACCTGGAAGAGCTCAAAAGGAATTTTGAAAATCAAGGAAGAGAAAAGAAAAGAAGAAAATCAAGTAAGAGAAGTAGAGGAAAGAATAGGAAGAGAAATGATAGTGATGCAAGAAAATCATGAAAAACAAGTCAAGAGCTTGCTAAAGGAGATGCAAAAGATACTGAAGAAAATAGCACCTTAAAGAACTGATTAATCCAAGTGACAAAAGAGGTCCAAAAAGCTAATGAGAAGAAGAATATCTTAAAAACCAGATCTGACCAGGGGAAAGAAGATCCACAAACTCACTGAAGAAAATATTTCCTTTAAAATTAGAATGGAGCAAATGAAAGTTAATGACTTCATAAAAAATTATAAAACAATACCAAAATGAATCAAGAAAATAGAAGGGAATGTGAAATATCTCATTGGAAAAACAACTGACATGGAAAATAGATTCAGAAGAAATAATTTAAACAATTTTGGACTATCTGAAAGCATGATCAACAAAAGAACCTAGACATTATATTTCAATGACTTATCAAGGAAAACTACCTTGACATTCTAGAACCAGAGGGTAAAACAGACATTAAAATAAACCATAGATCACCTCCTGAAAGAGATCACAAAATGAAAACTCCTAGGAATATTGTAGCCAAATTCCAGAGTTTTCAGATCAAGGAAAAATTATTGCAAACAGTCAGAAAGAAACAATTCAAGCATTGTGGAAACACAATCAGGATAATATAAGATTTAGTAGTTTCTACACCATGAAATCAGAGAACTTGGACTGTGATATTCCAGAGGTTAAGGGAGCTAGCATTAAAACCAAGAACTACCCACCCATAAAAACTGAGTATAATTAATGAGGGGGTAAAATTGATATTCAATGATGTAGAGGAATATAATGTATTCTAGAGAAGCCAGAGATAAATAGAAAAATGACTTTCAAATACAAGATTCAAGAGAAACATGAGAAGGTAAACAGGAAAGAGAAATCATAAGGGACTTATTAAAGTTGAACTGTTTACATTCTTACAAGGAAAGATGATATTTGTAACTCATGAGACTGTTCTCATTATTAGGGTAGTTGGAGGGCATACATACATACGTACATACATATATATATATACAGAGAGAGAGAGAGAGAGAGGATGGGAAGAGTTGAATATACAGGGAGTGGAGGGGAAGAGAGGAGAAGTGAGAGAGAATGAGTGAACCTTACTTTCATCAGATTTGGCTTAAGGAGGGAATAACATATGCATTCAATTGGGTATGGAAAGCTATCTTACCCTACAGGAAAGTAGAGGGGAAGGGGATAAAGGATGGGGATGATAGAAAGAAAGGCAAATGGAATCAGGGGTAATCAAAAGCAAAGATTTTTGAGGTGATACAGGGTCAAGGGAGAGAATAGAATAAATGGAACATTGTTAGGATGGAGGGAAATGTAATTAGTCTTTTACCACATGACTATTACAGCAGTATTTCACATGACTACACATGTATAATCTATATGAAATTGCTTGCCCTCTCAGTAAGGTTGGTGGGTAGGGATGGAAAGCGAGAATTTGGAACTTGAAGTTTAAAGAAAGAATATTAAAAATTATTTTTACATGTAGCTGAGAAAAGACACACAGGCAATGGAATATAGAAATCTAGATTACCCTACAGGAAAATAGAAGGGGAAGGGGATAAGAGAAGTGGGGGTAGGGGATGGTGATAGAAGGGAGGGAAGATTGGGGGAAGTAGATATCAAATTGTCTGCTATCATGGAGTGGAGATTTGGAACTCAATTTGGAGAAAATTTGGAACTCAAAATCTTGTGGCAGTGAAGGTTGAAAACTAAAATAAAAAATAAATTGAAATATGAACAAAAAAGAGAAAAGAGGGCATATAATTCCCTACCTATCACTTATAGTGAATTATAACTACGGAGGAAGAGATCATCCACTCAGACATGGTCATCATTAAGCTGAAATCAAATTTTTTCTTCCAAGTAGATTTTTTTTTAATTTTCCAAAACCTTCCCCCTCCCCCCACATGTATATATAGTACACATCCACATATATTTGTGTACATGTATGTAAATATATGTGGATAAACATACACATGTGTGTATGCCAATTTACAAGAGACAAAATGAAGTGAAGGGGATTATATGTGTGTGTGTGTGTATTTAAATCACTGAAATCTTAGGTATAAGTAGAAAAGAAGACAACATTTATGTGCACAGTCAGCAATTTATGTTAATACAACTTGTAATGAAATGGAATCTTAGGTATATTCTTCACCCACATTTTCACCACACTTTGTCTCTTTTTTAACTTGGAATTGATGGGTATGTATATGTATTATCTCTGTGTTAATTGTAGTTTGCAATTAGACTGAACATCATCCTAAAAGGGGTAAATGGATCTGTAATAGAACAGTTCTTCAAGCATTTCTGATTAAAAGACTAGAGCTAAGCAGAAATTTTGAAATGCAAACATAGGAGTCAAGTGAAACCTATAAAGCATCTGAGGAAATTGAATGGAATAAATCATAATGAAATGTTGGTTATAATAGACAGAATAAACACATATCCTTCAGATCTTCACTCTCTGTCTTCAAGAGACACAAAAGAAATTAAGACAAACATGGCTCTACTTTTTAAGGAGTTATTTTCTTCTGTGAATTTTTTTGCCTCTATTTCAATTTGGTTAATTCTGTTTTTTTAAGAGATTCTTCCCATTAGTGGATTTTTTTATATTTTCCCCCATTTGGTTAATTTTGCTTTTTAAAACATTCTTCTCCTTATTGGGTTTTTGCATGTCTTTTACCATTTGGCCTATTCTGTTTCTTATGATTTTTTTCTTCAGTAATTTTTGCCTCCTTTAACAAGATATTGACTCTTTTTCATGATTTTCTTGCATCATTTTTATTTTTCTTCCAATTTTTTCCTCTACATCTTTTACTAGATTTAAAAAATGTTTTTGAGCTCTTCTGTTGCCTGAGACAAACTTACACTTTTCTTTGAGGTTCTAGATGTAGATTATTTTCCTCTAAGTGTGTATTTTGATCTTCCTTGTAACCATAGTAACTTTCTTTGGTCAGAATTTTTTTTCTGTTGGTTGCTCATTTTCCATACTATTTCTTGACCTTTAAACTCTTTGATAAACTGGGGTTTTGCTTCAAGGATGGAGGGCACATTGTTCCAATCTTCAGAAATTTTGTGCAATTGTTTTCAGATACTTCTAGGGACCTATAAATTTTCAGTTCTTCCAAGATTGTATGAGTTAAGGAGATATGTGTTTACTATTCTCCTGACCCATGCTCTGGTCTGTGAGTCATCACAAGCACTATTTTCTGTCCTGGGACTGTGATGAGGGTCCCAACTGTGCTGATGCTGTAAGTTCTGGTATACTAGCACTCCTTCTCACCCTGCAACTGCTAGCCAAGACTATGAACCAAATACAAGTATGGGCAAAGCATCAGAGTCTTGCTCTAGTTCACCCAAAGGGATCCCTATAATGTCCTGATCAGTTGTTCTGCACTTTACCATCTGTGGGTGAGAGCTACCAAAGCAGTCACTGCTGCTGCTTCTGATTCTGCCACTCCCAGAGTCTACTGATGGTTTGCTGGGACTAGTCTGGACTGTTCTCCACTCTCACCCTGGTATAACAGATTTTTCCTGTTTACCTTCTAAATTGTCTTGAGCTGCTTTTGTGTGCATTCTGTCACTCCAGAATATATTTAGGGCATTATTTACAGGTGTTAAGTTTGGGGGAAAGTTCAGGCAAATCCCTGCCTCTTCTCCTCAATTTTGGATCTGCCTGTCCTGCCACTATATATGATTTCTAGCTGCTTAAGTTGGAAAGTTCTCTCTCTGACTTGATGCAAGGTGACCCTTGGGAGGAGGGAATCATGTTCTCAGGTTTTGTTTGTTTTTGTTTAGCTTAGTTTTTTTAAAATTTTATTTATTTATTTTTTGTTTTTCTGGGCCTGCTTTTTCCTCAGTATAGTTAGGAGGTTGAATAGATGCTCCCAAACAGTTCTTATATGTTATGGTTCTGTGACTCTAAGCTTCCTTCAAGAACTAGGATTATATGATTCATTCAACTAGAAAACATTAAAACTAGTTCTAAGATACATAATGCCTCTGTCCATTCATACATTCCTTGGAAATTAATAGAATTTGTCTTTGATTCAATCATTTCAGTGAGAGGAAAAGAGACAATCTAAGTTGTTTTTCAGTCACAGAGTATTGAGTAAATTAAGCAAGTAGGAGGGAGTAGGAGATTTTGGTGAGGGCAAACATGTGTAATTCCTTATAAATTTTCATTTACAACATGAGATGAAGCTACTTGACCTTTAAGCTAATGTTCAAACTCAACCACTAACAATGAGTCCTGAAAGAGTTGTGGAGAGAAAGGGAGCCGACTTGACTAGCCAGTGGGTGTTGGAAGCAGAGAAACCTGTGATTCATTCAAGTCATGTCTCCCCTAGGCACATGTAGCCAGAGAAAACCTTCCCACAACCCTTAATATTCACCTACAGAGGGAGGAACTGGCTGCTAAAGAAATAATCCATAGGAAGATAGGCTGAATTTTTCCAGGCCAGTTCCACTTTCGTCCCTGGCCCTGAGGCAGCAAGGTTTGGATGGAAGAACTAGAGCTTTTGGGATAAGAACTCACTATTTGATAAAAACTGCTAGAAAAACTAGAAAACAATATGGAAGAAACTAGGCATAGACCAACATCTTATACTGTTTACCAAGATAAAGTCAAAATGGGTACATGATTTTGACATAAGGGATGATACCATAAGCAAATCAGGAAAGCAAGGAATAATTTACCTGTCAAAGCTGCAGAGAAGGAAAAATTTTTGACCAAGCAGAAGATAAAAATCATTAGATTTGAAATAAATGCTTTTGATTAAAGAGTTTTTGCACAAACAATACTAATACAACCAAGATTAGAAGTAAAGTAAAAATTGGGGAATTTTTTTTAATAGCAAGTATCTCTGACAAAGATCTCATTTCTCAAATATATAAAGAACTGAGTCAAATTTATGAGAATACAAGTCATACCCTAATTAATAACTAGTCAAAGGATATGAACAGGCAGTTTTCAGATGAAGAAACCGAAACTATCTATAATAATATATAAATGCTCTAAATAACTGTTGATTAGACAAATGCAAATTAAAACAATTCTGAGGTACTACCTCATACCTATCAGAATGATTAATATGACAGAAAAGAAAGATAATAAATATTGGAGGGGATGTGGGAAAACTGGGACATTGGTGGAGTTGTGAATTCACTTTGGAACTGATGGGGTGCTTTGGTACATGTGCTTGGACCCCAATTCTAAAATCATATTTCTCTTTAAAAACCACATTTCTCTCTAGCCTCAAAACACTGTATCAGACAGTCTCCTTCTAGCTCAAGAACAGCCTGTCCCAGCAGGAACCATTTTCTCTCTTTCTGCCACACTTAGAGCCAGCTGCATACTGACTGAACTGGCTGTGCACTGGGTCACAACGACATGTACTACTCACTGACCAATAATATTTATCCTAGGTTTAGATGTATGGGTACTCACTTTCATTTATCTTGTCTAACAAGACATTGATGAGAGCAGCCTGCCATTGCTTGGTCAGCTCAGACCATTGGTTGAATTAGTGATGTTTCAGGCCTCTAATCACATCTCCAAGTTATCCTCCCCCAGGCTATTTCCTGATGAATTTTGAGTAAAATACCTGTGCAGTAGATACTAAATATGCATGTTCCTTTAAGATCTAACCACTCCTTAACCATTCCCTAATTCCACCCCCAAAACACCGAGTTAGCATACTTGACACTTGTCTTGCCATATTATAATTTATATAAACTTTGTCTATAATTCCTTTAAGTCACAGGTTCCTTAAGAACTCGTGCCCACTGGAAAGTATAATAATAAACTTTTGTGCCTACTTGACTTAAAATTGCTTGAGTCCTGTGAATTCATTCCAGACTAGTTTGCCAGGGATCTCTAGACGTTCCTGTACCTTTCCGGACCCTCATCATAAATATGCCCAAAGATCAACCAAATTGTGAATACCTTTTGATTCAGTAATATCATTATTTGGTGCGTATCTGAAAGATGATTTTTAAAAAAAGGGAAAAGGGTCTACTTGTCGAAAAATATTTGTAGCAGCCTTTTTTTGTGGTGGCTAAAAATTGGAAATTGAAGAAATATCCATCAATTTGGGGATGGCTGAATAAATTGTGGTGTATGATTATAATGGAATATTCTTGTACTATAAGAAATGATGAGTTGGATGATTTCAGAAAAACCTATACTTACATGAACAGGTACAAAGTGAAGTGAGCAGAACCAAGAGAATATTATATATGGCAACAGCAGTACTATACAATGATCAGCTGTGGATGACTTAGATATTCTCAGAAATACAGTGATCCAAAACAATTTCCAAGAACTCATTATTTAAAATGCTATTCAAATCAAGAGAAGGAACTGATGGAATCTGAATGCAGATCAAAGCATATTATTTTTTATTTTCTTAATTTCTGTTTGTGTTTTCCCCCTTTGCTCCATCTTCTTTTGCAACATGACTGATATGGAAATATGTTTTACATGATTATAAATGTATAGCCTATATCAAATTGCTTACTATCCAAGGAAGGGGGGATGTAAGGGAGGAAGAGAAAAAATTTGGGAAGTCTGAATTTTTTTTAATCATGTTAAAAATTCTCTTTGCAATTGGAAAAAATAATTTGGGAAACTGTGAAAAATAAAATATTAAAAAAACAAAAAATAATTAAGGGTGACAACTAAATAAAACAAAAATAGGGTGGGGGGAAGAGATTGGCCATGAGACAGGAGAAGCTACCTATTTGGTAAATTTTAAAGGGAGAGAGAACTTTTGCTCTCTCTTCAGTTTATGTACTTTGGTGCTTGGACTTCTCTCCTGAATTTCTTCAAGGGGTTCACCATATTTCTTTCCACCATCCCCCAAATTTCCTTCTGTCCCCCGTAGCAGCAACTACTTGCATATGAAAGTAAAACTAGTCTAGATGAACATGAAACTGAATCTCAAGTCTCTGGCTCCTCTAACTCTTTTGTGTCACACAGATGATAACCTTACTATGATTTTGCCATGTTCTATCAGTGAGTGAGACAGAGAGAGCACATATTTCAATATAATTCTTTCTATTATCCTAACAGTCAAACCCTATCCTATTCCACAATCAAGTCAATTCAATTCAATGGGGTTATACAAAAATGGATGAGGGAGGAACAATAAAAAAAAAACTTTGGATTCCTTTTCTCAGTACCTACAATATCTTTTCCCTACAGAAATATCATGCCTCAGCCATTAAAAGTAAATATCCTTTCCTCTCCAATGGATATAGCAGTTCTTACTTTCAGGTCTCTGTAAAAGTCATTCCCTCTGCCTAGTAAAACTCTGTGCTGTCTTCTCAATCAATCTGTCCTCCTCCTTCTTTCAAAGTTTGTCTCAAAATTCACTACTTCCAGATAACCTTCACAGACTAATGTAATTTGCATGATTTCACATTTTTTTTAATTTTACAAACTCATCAGTATTTATGAATGATAAACAAAATGGTATAATACAAAGCACATGGTATTTAGATAGTAGTGTGCTGATAAATGTTTAGCAACTGGCTCTCTGGGGCAAGAACATACCCAGGGTACACTTTTAAATTTAATCTTCATTATTAACATTTTCTCCATCATTTTCTTAAGTCTAGAAAATCGAGAAAACAATCAATCAAACTCTGATTTATTGAGTTTGCCCATTTCTGAGGTGTAAATGTTAACACTGAAAATTTAGTAAACAGACTTCAAGAGTTGATATGAACCGGCTCGAGTACACCCCTGTGTAAGGACCAAACGAGACAGTAATTACCAAGTGCTTCAGCACTTTACATGTGCCTGGCACATAATAAGTGCTATTTAAATATTAGCTATTATCATAATTATAAGCCAATTTGATAACCCCACCATCTGTCGTCACCAAGTTATTGATACAATTGTTGAAGAGTTAGGGCATACTCTCTCTAAGCTGACATAGAAAAATTAATTTGTACTCTTTGTGCCTGGCATTCAATCAGTTCTTCATACCCCTAACTGTACTGTCATCTTGCCCACATCTCTTCAGCCTGTCCACAAGAATAGCATGAAATACTTGGCCAGAGTCCCTATGAAATCTTAATATACTATTACTAGGACATTCCCCTGGTCTACTCTTCTAGTAAATCAGAGTAAAAAATGAAATGTGGTTAGTCTGGAATGCAGGTTCATTGTGATCACACTTCACAGTCTAAGTGAAAACAACTAAACTCTTTAATGATCCCTTATTTTTTGGTCATATAACAACTTCAAGCTCACTAGTATATTTTCAAGATTCTGATCTTTTTCCTTTTTTGAAAATTACAGCAATTTTGTCCTTCTGCAGTCCTATGCCTCCTGTCCTGTTCTCCATGATGTTTCCAAAACACTAAAAACAGCCTTAAAATAGCATTGGCTAATACTTTTAGTACACTAGGATGAAATTTATCTGGGTCTTATGACTTGAATTCATTGAGAGTAGTTAGATAATTATTTACCCTCTCTTTAGTTTTCTTGAATTTTAACTCCTTGATAACTTTTTTTCCTTATCCTTTTCAATCTGGGATCATCCTTCATGAGAGGGAAAATGAAAGCAAAATTGGAGCTGAGTAGACTTCTTAGGATCTATAATCATCATTCTATTACTGAAAGGGTTCTATCCTTTCATTTTCCTCTTTTTCTCAACACAAGTCACTTTTTTGTGAGTATCTTTAATATTTATTGCTAACCTTAGCTCATTCTCAGCTTTAATATCCCTCAAAAGACTATGGTGTTTATCAGATAGGCCCTCAGAGAAAATTTTACAAATAAGGAAACTGGAACCCAGCAAGAGTCATATTATGACTTGCCTAATTAAGTGTCAGACCTCAAACTAAAGTCTTCTGACTCCAAAGCTATTAGTTCCAATTTCTCAATTAAACACACATTCTTCTCTATCCTATTATAGTTTGTGAGTTCAAAAAGGTATCAACCAGTTAGAAATTGTTAGTGCATCTTTGATAAGGGCTCCCAAACAGATAAGCAAGTTGATAGATATAGATGGATAGAAAGAAAAAATAACCATTACTATATGTCAAACATTGTTCTGATCATGAAGGATGCAAATATGAAAACAAATAAGCAAACATAATGGTCCCAACTCTCAGGGAGCTTACTTTCTAGTAAAGGAAGACAAAAGATAAAGGGTAGTTAAGAAAGTGGGTACCAACATGAAAGTAGCCAGTTGGTAGGGGAATAGAGCAGTCTGGAGAGTGAATTAAACTGGAAGTGAAGTCAACAGCATGGCTGAGATTCACTCAAGACAGAAAGAATGTTAGCCAGGGTCCTATCAATCTGGAGATCATTCCCTGAGAAGTCATGCAGAGATGGGCAAGGCAGCCGATGGTGAGATGACAAAGTCTAAAGTGAATTGAACTGAGAGTGAAATAGGAATACAGAATTGATCAAAAGTGGGTGAGATAGCATTGAACTTCTCATTATTCTACCTGATGTTTCAAGATGCTCATAATAGCTAATAATACCTAAGATTTATATAACACAATGTGCCAGGCACTGTGCTAAGCACTGTGCTATCATCTCATTTGATAATTGAGTCCTCACAACCAACAAAATGTTGGTCCTCACAACAACCCTGGGAGGTAAGTGTTAGTATTATCCCATTTTATAGATGAGGAAACTGAAGCAAACAGAGATTATTTTTTAAAAGTTACTCATCTGGGACTACACACTTAGTGTCTGAGGACGTATTTGAACCAGGCCTAGTACTCTGTCTATTGTACCACCTTACTGAGTAGTAGTAGTAGTGGTAAATTACAGTAACATCAATGGCTGTTAATAATATAGTAATAGCCGCAGCAACAGTGATTATGGTAGTGGTGGCAATGGTAGTAACAGTCATAGTACTGATGTTTCTATAACTGCTAACATAATCTCATTTTCCCTTTATGCCAGAAAGTTGGGGAGAATTTGTTTAGTTTTCTTTTAGTCTGGCTTCCCCAGAATTCTTCCTTTGCATTGCCAAGTGTCTGTTCTACTAGCCAGAACTATTAATGGAAGCCCTAAGAGTCTTGCTCCACACCCATTTGTTCTTGGCAAATACTCCAATTTTGTGTTTCACATCTGAAAAGGAACTCGCAGTACTGGATGGTTGTTTGTACCAGCAAATTTAATTCTTCCAACAGGAGGTTGGCTTTCATCTGTTAGTACTCAAGAGTCTGTATTGGTAACCCAGGATTGTCTCAACCTACAGAGAGAGTAGGAGGAGAAAACAAGATCTGTGTTAGCAGAAGACACAGAACCTAGAATGTCAGACTGGAAAAGACCTTAGAAATATAAAACAAGTAATGTTGGAGGTGAATATGGAGTTAGAATCATGAAACATAGAATGTTGGAGATGGAAGGGACATTAGATTCACAACATAGAAAGCCAGAGCCAAGGTTAGATGAAGACTTCAAATCATAGCAAATAGAATATCAAAAGTGGAAGCACATCAAGATCATCTAGTCCTTCATCTTCCATGCAGAAAGAACCCATAAGGGGAAATAATTTTCCATCAATTTATTGGCAGAGTCAAAATGATAACTCAGAGGTCCATATCAATAGCCAGAAACTATTTCCCCCCTGGTTGGTCTCTCAACTTCTTCTAATGTACCAGAGATGGTCTTCCTCCATAGTTTCTCATGTAGAATATCTTGGCTGATTTGATCAGCCATATTGAGTGGGCCTGATCCAATGGTGTGTTGGTAAATAACCAACTTTCCAGGGAGAAAAAATGCATGCATAGAATATTTTTAAGTTTAATCTGTAGTATTAACCATTTCTTTCTTGCTTTATTGATAGACATTCAAGAAAACAATAAGTCAAGTCCTGAGTTCTGATATTTGTCAACTTCCAAGGTGAATTTGCTCACACTGAAAAGTTAACAATTGGCTCTCATGAAGCAATATGAGCTGCCTCCAGCACATCCTTGGTTGTGCTGGATAATATCATTACATATTGTTGTGGGGATGAAGAAGGGGAAGAATAACTGTTACAATGCCTATTAACCCTCTCTAAATTTTCTACTCTACTTTTTCTCTTTCTCAAAGGAATCAACTATATATAGTCAGTTAGCTGCTCCATCATCTACATGAGAGTTGAAATGCTTGAAAATCACTTGATTTCAAAGCTATTTTTGTGATGTTATCTTTTCCATTATTGCTTTAATTACTTTTTATGTAGCAATAAAATGGTTCTTAGAAAAGGAATGTGTCATGAAAGAATGAATAACATATATTCAGGTTTCATATATAGTCTTAATGAAATCTTTGAATAGGAAGTGGTTATACAAAGTCAAATTTAATCTCTCTAGACTTCAGAATCCTCATCATTAAGATGAGGGGAGTCAGATTAAATATCTTCTAAGTGCTTCCCTGATTCAAATCTGTGTATGTTCCTATGACCTTATCTGAGCTCCTAATTAGTGTGAGAATCCTTTTATGGTCTTATGTCTTTCTATGATCCATCTTCTTCCTGTCTTCCATGACACTGCCTTTCATGGTTTGTTTTATAATTTTCTGGTTATTTTGTCAATGTCTTTCATTCAAATGTTGTGCTAAAGACGGAGTCTGAGGACAAGTAAGAGGTGGTAGGGAGAGATGATTAGGAGGATTTGCAAGTGCTGAAGAGATCATTTTCATTATGGTGGTGGAAACAAAAGTCATATTGCAATATGAAACAGAGTGAGTGATTGGGAAGTGAAGAATTGGGGTCATCAAGTGCAAACTATTCTTTGTAGAAGTTCGGCAGTGAATAAACAAAGTCAAACTATCAAGAGGAGGTATTGAGATTAAAGGAAAGCTTAAAAAAGGGAAGATTGATTATGTTTTTAGGCTTAAAGGAAAGAATTGGTGGAGACAAAGCTAGTGGATATACATGGAAAAAGGAGGTATGAGAGATGGAGCAAAGCCATAGAAATGGAAGGAGATATAATCAAAGGAAGAAGTAGAGTGACTATCTTTAGCAAATTAAATTCATTTAAGTACAATGAAGAGTTGATTGAGTATTTACTCAATATTATGTTAAAGGAACTATCTTGGATTTTGAGAATAAAAAGAGAAAAATGTCAACCCCATTCCTTAAGAAACTTACTTCCTCCTGAGGGTTGGAAAAGGGGTAAAATACATATGCAAATAAGAAAGATAAAAATTGAAAAGGGAAAAGAAGAGATCTAAGCATTCTAAGAGTATTTGAGGGAAGGAAGTGCTTTATAAACTTTAAAGCATTGTAGAGAGTGTCCCAAAAGTCCTAGGACAGGTTTAAGTTTTGTTAGCTTAAAACTGCAGTAAGATTTTTGGAGCACCATGTATAAATGTCAATAGTTATCATTACTGTACTACTGAGCAGAAGTAGGGAGGGGATTGTCCCGCTATCCTAACCACAGTTAGGATATGTGCCTAGTACAATATATTTTAGGAAGGTTGGTTTGGAAGTCATCAAACCGTAAGGTGTAGTTGAAAGAACTGGGAGAGTTAATTTGGAGAAGGGAAAACTGAAACTGGTCTTCAAATTCTTAAAGGTCTATTTCATAGAAAGGAGATTTGATTTATTTTATATGGCTTTGGGAGGAAGAATTAGGATCAATGACTGAGGATAATTTATGGGAAGACAGAATTTTATCATTATGTAAAGAAAAATTTTCTAGCAACTATAACTGTTCAAAAGAAGAACAGGTTGCCTTATGAGGTAATGAGTTCCCTATCACTTGAGGTCTTAAAGTGGAAGCTGGTTGACAATTTGTCAACTGTGTTATCAAAGAGATTCCTGCTCAAGCAAGAATTCTACTAAATGTCCTTTGCACCCTCTTTCAATGCTACGATGCTATGAAAAATAAATTGCATACTTAACAAAATTTGATAGGATCCCATTGAATTCCCTTGTATGACTTTTTTGCCTCTTAAAATAAGCCCAGCAACAGAGTGGATCCAAACCCTACAGAAACAGAACAAAACTCTAATCAGGAACACTCTATGTTTTAAAAATTATGTCCTTTGGCGGCTCCTCTGGCATGGAATTGGAAACCACTAACAAATTGCTGGTGGTAAAATGTCGTATGGACATTGTTTCTTGCAAAATATTGGAAATAACTATTGAATCATTACCCAACAGTTAAGCAAGTCCCTGTTTACAGTAAGTATTAGCCCAACTCTCGGACACCGTGTGCTACATGTTATATATTCACTCCCTGTGGCTCCAAATTCCTCAATGGTCATTTGGATAAAGAAAGTAAAACATAAACCCAATGAATGAGGCATTTTTTTTTCCTCCCTTCTCAACCAGCTGGAAATCTCTAACCAGCAGGAAATGTTTATTGCCAAAATCCCACTAAATACAGGATCCCAGAACATATGGACTTTTGTGTCTAAAATCAGGCTTAATCCTGCCATTTTAAAGATGAGAAAATGAGACCCTCTGAGGGGCTAGGACTTTCTAACCTTACATATCATTTCAAGGAAAGAGCTAATACTACAACCTGGGACAAATAAATCGCCACTCATACATGATGTTATAGACAGAATGGATTAGAAGTCCTAGCTGAGTTCACATCCTTGATTCAACATTTTAGGTGACTTTAGATAAGCCATTTATCTTTTCTGCATCTGTTTTCAACACTCCAAGATAAAAGGAGCTGAGTTGTGTCACCTTTCAAGTTTCTTTTAGCTTTACATTTATGATTCTCTGAGGTTAAAGGTAGATCATGGTATAGTTGAAAGAGCACCTTAGTGCAAGTCTAAGTTCTACTCTTATTGCTTATATGAACCTGGACAATTAATTTCCTCTCCATGTGTCTTATTTCCTAATTTGTAAAATTAGGGGGCTGTACTAGATCAGGGATTGTTTAACTGAGGTTGTAAACCTGGTTTTAAAAAAATATTTTAGTAACTATTTCAATATAATTGGTTTCTTTTGCAACCTATGCCTTTCATTTTATATATTTAAAAATTATTCTGAGAAGGGATCTCTAGGCAATACCGTACTGTCAAAGGAATCCATGATACAAAAAAGTTGAGCAAGCCTGAACAAGGTGATCTCTAAAGTCCTTTCGAGCTTAAATATTATTTGATTTTATAGTACTCTTTAACTGTGAGGTGCTGTGATTCTAGCAACAGGATAGATTGTTCCCTTTCTTGTTTGGCCAGCTTCCATTATTAGGAAACTCTTCTTTCCACTGACCTGATATTGCCCTTCTTCATATAACTTCATCTTTCTGCTCTTGCATCATGTTGAATGATACCATAGTTAATAATCCAATATCAATATTAAAGTTATATACTTTATTAAAATTATATTATTACATGCTATATGATTATGCATTATATTAAAGTTATGAAGTTATATGTTTTAGCATCTAAATTCATAAAGACAAAATTAATTTAATTATAAGAAGATAGAGGGAGTAATACATTAGTGTTAGGAAACTTTAATGCCCCCATCTCTCAATTTTGGACAAATCTAAACGGAAAAATAAACCAAAGTGAAGATATAGAATTAGATAATTTCTGGAAAAACTGGAATTGAAGTACTTATACCATCTAAATAGTATTACTAATTAATATGTATATTTCTAAGTACTACATGGAAATTTTACCATGTAGAAGGAGGCATAAATATTGCAAATATATATATAAAATAATGACAAAATAGTAAATGTATTCTTTGCAGAGTATAAGAAAATTAAAATAGTAATCTATTCATGAAGCACACACAAAAAAAGACTCACACCAAAATGTAAACTTAATAAGAAATCCTAAATAATTTTGAGCCAAAGAATGAATCATAAAAATAATTATTAATTATGTGAAAATTACTATGATGATGAAATTATACCAAAATACTGGGATAGGGCTAAGGTAGACTTTTGGGGAAATTTTATATTTTCATAACTATACATTTAAAAAAATATATTAAATAAAGAATCATTGATGAAAAGATTAAAGATTAATGAAGACTAAAAACTTTATCCTAAGAATTGGGTAGATAATAAATAAATTCTAGAAACAATAGATAATTTCATCAAAGAAAATGGTGACAACAGTAACAAAACAGACTGAATTTCATGAGAGGCAACTAAAGCAGCTTTTAGAGACAAAGTTATGTCTTTAAATCTTTTCATCAACAAAAGAGAAAAGGAACACATGAGTGAATTGGGCATGCAATTAAAAATCTAGAAAATCAGTCATTAAAAAATTCTCATTAAACATCAAAATACAAATGCTAAAAATTAAAAATTTGACAAAATTTATAGCAAAAATATTCCATCAAAATAATAAACCAAGAGGTCTTTTTAGAAAAAACAAATGAAAAAAGAAAAAGTAAATCAAAAACTCAAAAGAGAATTCACTACAAATGAAGAAGAAATAAAAGACAATATTATGAATTCTTTAGGCCAACTATATGCCAGTAAAAGTCATAAATTAAATACATATTTATGAAAATATGAAAATTTCAGATTAAGCAGGCAAGAGATATCATATATATATGTGCATATGCATACATGCATATATATTAATCTCACTAAAATACTTAAACAAACCATCAACAAATCTTCAAAGAATGAAATTCCAATATCAGATGAATGAACAAATGAATTGAATAAAATATTTAAAGAATAAATAATTTAATTTAATTAAAGAACAATTAATTTCAATATTACAAACTACTGACAAAAATAGAAAGAATAGTACCAAATTCTTCCTATAATACAAATATGGTCCTGTTACTTAGACTAGAAAAAAATCTAAACAGAGGAAGAAAAATATAAACTGATACTCCTAATTAATATCAATACAAAAGTTTTAAGTATTAATATGTAAGCAACGTATCAAAATTATTATGTCATGACCAGGTTGGAGGTATACACACACATACATATATATGTATCTTACATTTATGAAGGATTAATTCAATATAAACAATACTATAAGCAGAAGATTATATTAATAACAATTACAACAAAAGTCTTTATTAATAGCACAACAAAATAAAGTTTTTGAAAAAAACATAATGCCTATTTCTGTTGAAAAATAATACCAGAAAGTATAGGAATAAATTAATCTCTGCTTAATATGATAAGTAGCATTCATTTAATTCTAAGAGTCAGCATTATATGTATTGGATGAGCTAGAATAATTTCCAATAAGATCAGGGGTAAAACAACAATGTACTTTTGCATCACCACTATTTTATATGCTAGCTATATTAATAAGGTAAGTAAAAGAAATATGCATAGTCAAAGAGGTGACAAAGTTATTGCTTATTTGCAAATGATATGTTGGCTTATTTAAGTAACTGTAGAGAGTTAACTAAAGAGTAACTGAAATAATGAATAACTTCAGCAAAGTATCAGGATATAAAACAAATCCACATAAATAATCAGCATTTCTGTACCTTATCATAAAACTCATCAGGTTGAGATAGAGAAATTCCATTTAAATAATTTTTTGATATATAAACTATTTAGGAGTCATCCTGCAAATACATTCATAGGAAATCTACAAATACCTCTATAAAGACATTCTTCACACAAATAAAGATATCTGAATAATTGGAGAAATAGTAATTTCTTCTTGGTCGACCAAGTCAATATAATAAAAATGATGGTACTACTTATACAGTATTCTAAGGTTTATATAACTCTTTTCATATTTTATCCCCATTTGGTCCTTATGACAAGTCTATGAGGGGAAGGTAGGTGGTGCCATGGAAAGTGCAAGAGTCAGGAGGACCTGAGTTCATATGTCACCTCAGATACTTGACACTCACTAGCTGTGTGACCATGGGCAAGTCATTTAAATCCATCTTGCCTCATCCTGGGTCATCTCCAGTCCTCTTGATGAATATCTGATCACTGGATTCAGGTGGCTCTGTAGGACAAGTGAGGTTGGTGACCTGCACAGCCTTCCCTCACTCAAAACAAAGTCAAGTGCAAGTCATGTCATTATTTCTCTGATGGCATGGTCTTCTTTGGCAATTAAAGATGAATACACATCATTATTTTTCACTCTTTAAAGATAAGAAAACTGAGGCTAAAAGAGGTTAAGAGACTTGGGTGACAAGATCACATAACTGCTAAACGTATTAGGATTTTAACTCTAGTCTTCTGTCTAAATACAACGTTATATCCACCACTGTATCTTACAACCTAATTACTAGCTAGAAAAAATTAACAATGAAATTCATCCAGAGTAACAAAAGGTCAACAATCTCAAAGGTAATTATAAAAGAAAACTGAGAAGTAAAGAAGTCTCACAATACTAGCTCTGAGACTATAGAAGGCAATAATAATCAAAGCAATATGACTGTGGTGAAAAAAATGGAGGTCAATCAGGAGAACAGAATGGAAACATGCCATATAGAAGCAAATAGATCTAGTTTCCTAGTGTGTGATATACCCAAAGGAATCAACTGCTAGGATAAAAACTCACTATTCAATAAAAAGTGATGGAAAACAGTGTAGCAAAAATTTGATTTACACCAACATCTTATACAATATATACCACATATGCTCCAAATTGATACGTAACTGATACAAAAGGTCATAAAATAAAAAAAAAATAAGGAACAAGGAAGAGATTTCCCTTGGACTCTCTTGATAGAGGAAGTGTTAATGAATAGAGGATAGAGAGCATTACAAAAGATAAAATAAATTATTTTGATTGATTATATAAAATTAAACAGTTTTTTCACAAACAAAATAATGCAGTTAATATTAGAAGGTAACATTTCTGGACATAGTCAATACGAGGATTTGTTTTGATAGAATGAACATATTCATTCAAATTCTTTCTTTTTTTCAGTTGTGGAGGAAAAGAAAAGGAGACAAAATAAATACTTAATTGAAAAAATGAACATTAAAAGAAAAGGAATGATTATTAAGTAAAGATAAAAGGCAAAATAAGAGAAATATATGTGTGCATTATGTAATATATAATATGCAACATACATACAAGCATATACATAGATCTATTTATACATAGATGTATACATATATGTATTTAATATGCACTTGTACATGAAAATACAGGTGTATGTATTTAACATATGTGTATTTATAATAATTGAATACATATGCACATACATGCATATATACATAAAACTAGAATTCAGATATTCTGACTCTTGCTTTAAGGATCATTGTACTTCTGGCTTTCTTTGACTCATCTTCCAGTTCTTTTCAAGAGTCAACAGCTTTACAAATTTGTACTCATACACTAAAGCACAGTTGGTGGAGTTGTGAACTGATCCAACAATTCTGAAGAGCAATTTGGAACTTTGCCTAAAGAGCTATCAAATTATGCATATACTTTGATTCAGCAATACCACCACTGAATCAAAGAGATCATTTACAAAAGAGGGGAAAGGATCCATTTGTACAAAAATATTTATTGTAGCTCTTTTTGTGGTGGCTAAAAACTGGAAATGGAGGGAGTATCCATCAAATGGGGAATGGCTGAACAAATTGAAGTATATGATTGTAATGGAATATTATTGTGCTATAAGAAATGATAAGCTGGATGATTTCAGGAAAAAAAGAAACCTGGGAAGACTTGCATGAACTCAGGTAAAGTGAAGTGAGCAGAAAGAGAACAATATACACAGTAAAAGCAACATTTTACAGTGAGCATTGCTGTTCTCAGCAGTACATTGAGTCAAGACAATTCCAAAGGACTCATGATAAAAATGCTACCTGCTTCCAGGAAAAAAAAACTGATGGTGTCTGAATACAAACTGAAGCATACCATTTTTCTTTTTCTTCCTTCTTTTCTTCTGTCCTTCATTTTTTCCATCCTTCCTTCCATCTTTCCATCCTTCTTCCCTCCCTCTTTCCCTCCCTCCATCCTTCCCTTCCTTCCTTCTCTCCTTCCTCCTCCCTCCCTTCCTTCCTCTCTCTCTTTCTTTCTTTTTTCTTTCTCTTTCACAAAGTGACTAATGTAGATGTGTTTTAAATGATTCCATAAGTACAGCCCATATCAGACTGCTTACCATTTCAGGAAAGAGGAAAAGGGAAGGAAGGATAGAATTTGGAACTTAAAACTTACAAAAAAAAATCTTTAAAACCCCCAAAATTATGTTTACTTGTTTGTAATCAAGGTTTAGTCACTCAAAGATATTGAACAGAAAAAGAAGGGGAATGAGAAATGTTGAGAGAAGATAAAGGAATTCTGAATTGCATTTAAATGTTATGACTAGTTTGGAATAATCTTATTCAAATTCTTATCTTAAATTGTTGATTTCATTTTAAATTAATCAAGTTAAAAGATTTATTGAATCTCTAGCTGTAATTTTCTTCTGAATTAGTGCTAAAATATTTTCCAAGGGAAAGTATCTGCTTCTACCTATTCCACTCCTGCTTTGTTGATGCTCCACCTTGGACTGATTGGTCTTTTCCTTTTGTGTTTACTGACTTTCAGTCTTCTGCTTGCCCTTACGAGTGGGTTTTCCTTGCTCTCTCCTTGGTCTCCTTCCAAGAGTCTCTCCTTGGTCCTTTTGTCTTTTATTTAATTCTTGGTGGTCTTACTTACTTCTATGGCAGATGGAATTGTGTTAGATAGAATGCTGCCTTTGGTGTCAGGAAGACTTTTTTTTCTAAAAATACAACATTTCTTGGTTCAAAATCCAATAATCGACCCAGTATCCTGTCACCTAGATACAGGAGTGTGATATTTACAATTGGATCTTTAAAAGCAAGTGCATTTAACATTCATTTATATTTATTAACTGCATTATTTATAAACATTTTCTCTATCACTTAAATCTAGATAATAAAAACCCTCAATACACCAAATCCTAATCTGTGGCATTTGTCGATATCTGAAGTATAAATTCTTATACTAAATTTTTAACTATGGTTTCTTGTAAGCTTGTACAAACAAGTTCCAGCACACTCTTGATATATGGGTGCCACTGCTATTTCATACTCCCCATTACCAAATCTTCATTCCCCAAACAAGTAGTCTTCCCAAATTTTCTTTTTTTTTTCCAGTGGCACCTTCATGTGCTATCTTGTGAAGGATTAGGCTTGTTTTCTGTGGCTCCAGGAAGTAGAACTGAGAGAGGAGGAGCCAAGATGGAGGAGTAGAAAGACACATATATGCTAGCTCCTGAATCCACAACCTATAAAATACCTGTAAGGAGGAACTCCCAACAAGTTCTGGAGCAAAGGAAGCCCTGAAACGATGGAGTGGAGGAGATTTCTGTTCCAGAGAGACCAGAAAAACCGACACCAGGGGTCTGTCGAGCACTGGACGCAGAGCGGAGCCCAGCCCTGCCCTGGTCACGTGGCCCTGTTAGGAGCGGATCCGGGTGGGCTTCCAGGAGGGAATCTCCAGCAGCCACGTGGTTCCCTCTGCCCATGGGTGCAAAGGTCAGTGAGAGGGCCTGTTTGGCTTGGCAAGAGGGGAGCGGGGTGTTTCCATAACTCGGGCCCCCTCGGGAGGCAGTAGCTGACGGGCTCCCAAAGCAGGCAGGAGCCCGGATCCATTGTTGAAGGTCTCCACATAAACCTCCTGAGGGAACTGAGCCCTGTAAGGTGGCCCTGCCCCCACCTGAGCACTTGAATTTAATCTCACATTGACTAGCAGCCCTGCCTCCGCTGAAAGCCCTGAGGCTGAGAAGCAGCATTTGAATCTTAGACCCTAAACACTAGCTGGGTGGATCTGGAGGCGAGATGGGTGTGGAAAGGAATCTTAGAAGTCAAGTAACTGGCTGGGAAAATGCCCAGAAAAGGGAAAAAAAAGTAAGACCATACAAGGTTACTTTCTTGGTGAACATATATTTCCTCCTTTCCTTTCAGATGAGGAAGAACAATGCTTACCATCAGGGAAAGACATAGAGGTCAAGGCCTCTGTATCCCAAACATCTGAAATAAATATTCAATGGGCTCAGGCCATGGAAACTCTCAAAAAGGATTTTGAAAATCAAGTTAGACAGGTGGAGGAAAAACTGGGAAGAGAAATGAGAGAGATGCAAGAAAAGCATGAAAAACAGAAAGTAGAACTGAACCTAATTGTTACAAATTATATCAGCTCAATATATGAAATAGCTTTCTAGCAATTAGAACAATCCAAACTAGAGTGGGCTTCCTCAGGAGATAATGAATTTCCTGTTATAAAGATCTTCAGTTAGAAAATGGATTACTA
Source organism: Potorous gilbertii (assembly GCA_028658325.1). Lineage (NCBI taxonomy): Eukaryota > Metazoa > Chordata > Mammalia > Diprotodontia > Potoroidae > Potorous > Potorous gilbertii. The sequence goes on from CM053769.1 coordinate 407,862,508, forward strand.
CTCATATGGGGGTAGGGGTTGTCATAGAAGAATTTCATGAATCAGGAATGATCTGGGCTCACTCCTGGGCTCACTTATAACTCCATGATTCTACTACTTCAATGCCAACAAAGTCAGTCTCTCTTGAACTCTCATCACAGAAATTCCTTGATTTATCTATTCCAGTCCAAAAGGAGCAATAACATGTGTGACTACAGGGGAGTAGGGGCCTTAGTTGGTTTGATGGAGGGGAAGAATATTTGTGGTCACTCAAAAGAGAGTAGGTACTTTGGTCTCAATTCTAAAATAAGAGCACTAAAAATTGTGGTTGCAGGAGAGTGGGAGACCTGGGCAAAGTCGTTGGACTAGAAAGAGTGCTAGTGTTGGTGACTACACAGGAAAAAAGTCCATTTCTAGATAAAGACCAGAGCAGAGGTCAGTGACCATGTATCTCTGTAGATCATACCACCTTGGAAGCACTGAAAACCTATAGACTCCAAGAGCTAGCTCAGAAAACAACATGATACAAGGCCTAAAGCTTGAGACGTGCTCACTCAACCCTAGGAGCAGAATACAACTTTAACATAAAGTTCCAAAACGAGAAACAGGCTATAAACAAAATGAGCAAACAACAACAAAAACACAACCTAACCATAACAGGTTACTACAGTGATGGAAAAAATCAAGATAAAAATGCAAAAGAAGAAAACAATGTAAAAACTTTCATGCCTGAAGTCTCAAAGCAAAATGAGAATTGGTCTCAGGACACAGAAAAATTCCTGGAAGAGCTCAAAAAGGATTTTAAAAATCAAAGGAGGTAAAGGGAAAAGTGGGAAAATAAATGAGAGTGAAGCAACAAAATTATGAAAAGAGAGTTTAGTTCAAGTAAAGGAGGCACCAAAAATACTGAAATCAGTAACAACTTTGAAAACAGAACTGGTCAAATGGTAAAAAAAAAAGCAAAAAAAAAATCCATTAAAGAAAAGAATGACTTAAAAAACAGAATTGGCCATGTGGAAAAGGAGGTATAAAATATCATTGAAGAAAATAATTCCTTAAAAATTAGAATTAGGAGTTTGTTTTTCAGATTTTCAATAATGTCTGACTCTTTGTGACTCCATAGACCATAATATACCAGGTCCTTCAATCTTTCACTATTTCCCAAAGTCTATCCAAGGTTATGTTCATTGTTTCCATGACACTAACTATCCATCATATTCTCTGTCATTCCCTTCTCCTTTTGCTTTCAATCTTTCCCAAAATCAGGGTGTTTCCCAATGAGTCATATCTTCTCATTATGTGGTTGAAGTATTAAAGCTTCAGGTTTAGTATTTGTCCTTCAAATGAAGAGTCAGCATTATTTTTTAAATATTGACTGATTTGATCTTTTTGCTGTCCAAGGAACTCTCAAAAGTCTTCTTCACAATTTGAAAGTTTTGATTCAGCAATGTTTAGCTTTCCTTATAATCTAATTCTCACAGCTGCATAATGCTACTGGAAAAATCATAGCTGAACTATACAGATCTGTGTTGAAAAGGTGATATCTCCACTTTTGAGTATATTGTCCATTAGTTATTTGCCATACCTTTCCTGCTGGGGAGCAAATGTTTTGATATGGTTGTTTTAATTTTATGTTGTTTTAATTTTATGTCTCCAGTCATTGTCTGTAGTGATCTTTGAGCACAAGAATATAAAATCTGACATTGCTTCTACTTCTCCATTTGTCAGGAAGTGAGGGGACCAGTTGTTATTATTTTAGTTGTTTTTTAATTCAAGGAAGCTTTTACACTTGTCTCTTTACCCTCTTGACTCTTCCTGGTTTAGGTATCAGCACCATATTTTCATCATAAAAACAATTTGGGAGGACTCCACCAATTTTACCAAGTAGTCTTGAAATTAACTGTTCTTTGACTGTTTGATAGAATTCACTTGTAAATCCATCTAATCCTAGAAATTTTTTTCTAGGGAGTTCATTAATGACTTATTCAACTTCTTTTTCTGAGATGGAGACATTTAAGCATTTTAATTCCTCTTCTGTTCATCTGGTCAATTTATATTTTTTTTAAATATTCATCCATTTCACTAAGACTGTAAAATTCGTGAGCATATAGTGAGGTAAAAGCAATTTCTAATTATTGTTTTAATTTCCTCTTCAATGGAGGTGAATTTACCCTTTTCATTTTTGATACTGGTAATTTGTTTTTTTTTTTAATCAGATCGACAAAAAGTTTATCAATTTTATTGTTTTTTTCCATTAAACTAGTTCTTAGTTTTATTTATTACTCAATAATTTCTCAATTTCAATCTTATCAATCTCTCTTTTGGTTATGAGTATTTCTAATTTGGTATTTAATTGGGAATTTTCAATGTGTCCTTTTTCTAGCTTTGTCAGTTAAATGTCCAATTCATTGATCTCCTCTTTCTCTATTTCATTCATATAAGCATTCAGAGATATAAAACTTGCCCTAAGAACTGCCATAAGTTTTGTTAAGTTGTCTCATTTTTGTCATTCTCTTGAATGAAGTTATTGGTTGTTTCTATCATTTGTTGTTTGACCCACTCATTCTTTAAGATTAGGTTATTTAATTTCCAATTAATTTTTGATCTATCTTTCCATGACCCTTTATTACATATAATTTTTGTTGTTATCATGATCTGAAAAGGATGTATTTAATACTTCTGCCTTTCTGTATTGGATTTTGAGGTTTTTATGCCCTAATACATGGTCAATTTTTGTGTTTGTGCCATATACCACTAGAAAATGTATATTCCTTTCTATTCTCATACAATTTTCTTTCTTTTCTTTATTGTATTTACATTCATTTATTTAAGTTTTCAACATTCATTTCCACAAAATTTTGGGTTCCAAATTTTCTCCCCATTTCTCCCCTCCCCTCACCCCAAAACACCAAGAATTCTAATTACCCCTATCACCAATCTGTCCTCCCAACATCCCTTCCTTCCCTTATCCCCATCTTCCCTTTTGTCCCGAAAGGCAAGGTAAATTTCTATACCTCATTACCTGTATTTCTTATTTCCTAGTTGCAAGAACAATACTCAACAGTTGTTCCTAAAACTTTGAGTTCCAGTTTCTCTTCATCCCTTCCTCCCCACCCATTCCCTTTGGGAAGGCAAGTAATTCAATATAGGCCATATCTGTGTAGTTTAGCAAATGACTTCCATAATAGTCATGTTGTATAACTATATTTCCTTCCATCTTATCCTGCCCCCTGTTTCTTCTATTCTCTCTTTTGATCCTATCCCTCCCCAAAAGTGGTCCCTCCTCCCACTGCCCTTGCTTCCATTATCCCCCCCACCCTGCTTATCCCCTTTCCCCCCACTATTCTGTATTGTAAGATAGGTTTTCATACCAAAACGAGTGTGCATTTTATTCCTTCTTTTAGTTGAATGTGAAGAGAGTAAGCTTCATGTTTTTTCTCTTACCTCCCCTCTTTTTCCCTCCACTGATAAGTCTTTTACTTGCCTCTTTTATGAGAGATAATTTGCCCCATTCCATTTCTCCCTTTCTCCTCCCAATATATTTCTCTCTCACTGCTTAATTTCATTATTTTAAGATATGATCCCATCCTATTCAATTCACCCCGTGCTCTCTGTCTCTCTCTCTGTGTGTGTGTATGTGTGTGTGTGTGTATGTGTGTAATCCCACCAACTACACAGATACTGAAAAAAGTTTCAAGAGTTACAAATATTGTCTTTCCATGTAGGAATGTAAACAGTTCAACTTTAGTAAGTCCCTTATGACTTCTCTTTGCTGTTTACCTTTTCATGCTTCTCTTGATTCTTGGGTTTGAAAGTCAAATTTTCTTTCCAGCTCTGGTCTTTTCATCAAGAATGCTTGAAAGTTCTTTATTTCATTGAAAGACCATTTTT
>CM053769.1:407866877-407922175 GCA_028658325.1 Potorous gilbertii
TAGATCTTGTGTTATCCTGATTGTATTTCCACAATACTGGAATTGCTTCTTTCTAGGTGCTTGCAATATTTTCTCCTTGACCTGGGAACTCTGGAATTTGGCCACAATGTTCCTAGGAGTTTCTCTTTTTGGATCTCTTTCATGACGTGATAGGTGGATTATTTCAATATTTATTTTGCCCGCTGGTTCTAGAACATCAGGGCAATTTTCCTTGACAATTTCATGAAAGATGATGTCTAGGCTCTGTTTTTCATCATGGCTTTCAGGTAGTCCCATGATTTTTAAATCATCTCCCCTGGATCTATTTTCCAGGTCAGTTGTTTTTCCAATGAGATATTTCACATTAACTTCCATTTTTTCATTCTTTTGATTTGGTTTTGTGATTTCTTGGCTTCTCATAAATTCATTATCCTCCATCTGTTCCATTCTAATTTTTAAAAAGCTATTTTCTTCAGTGAACTTTTGAACCTCATTTTCCTTTTGGTTATTCAGTGTGAGACAAAGACCAGCTCACTCAGGGCCTCCATACAAGGTGGAGGCAAGATTCAGCTCCTCAGTGCCCCCAGGGTTTTTACACTCCAACAACAGAGCGTTAGGTATGGGCTGCTGTGAAGCCTCTGTGGCTGCTGTCTGCTGCTGGAGCTATGGGAAGGCCCTTTTCCTTTCCTGGCCAGCTGAAAAAATCCCATCACTGACCTTTGGCACCTGTGGGTTGAGGGATCAGAGAACCTGCTACTGCTGGGACTGGAGATTCTGCCCTCAAGGGCTGTTTGGGGAGCTGTGCACCATGCTCTGCTCCACTTCCGGTGTAACAGACGTTTCCCGTGGGCCTTTCTGGTCACCCTTGGCTGGAAATCTCCTCTACTCTGTTGTTCTCCACTTCTGCTGCTCCAGATTTTGTTGAGAGTCCCTCTCTACAGGTGTTTCATGGGCTGTGAGTGTGGAGACCCTGCATATGTGTGTCTTTCTACTCTGCATCTTGGCTCTGCCTCTTCATTCAATTTTCTACAGAGGTCTATCTATCATGTCTACCTTTCCCAGAATTCTATTAACTTCCTCAACTTCTTTCTTGTTTATTTTGAGGTTAGGTTTATCAAGTTCAGAGAGGGGGAGGTTAAGGTCCCCTAGCAGTATAATTTTGGTGTCTATTCCTTCCTGTAATTTCTTTAACTTCATCTCTAAGAATTTGGATGCTCTGCCCCTTGGTGCATATGTGTTTAGTAAAGGTTTTACTTCATTGTCTATGGTGTCTTTTTAAAAGGATATAGTTTCTTTCCTTATCTCCTTTGATTAGATGTTTTTGCTTTTGCCTTGTCTAAAATTAGGATTGCTACCCCTGCTTTCTTTTTAGTGCAACTGAAGCATAATATGTTCCGTTCCAACCTTTGACCTTTATTTTGTGTGTATCCCTTTGTTTCAAATGCATTTTTGTAAATAAAATATTGTAGAATTATGATTTTTAATCCATTCTGCTCTCTGCTTCTATTCCATTGCCATTCACAGTTATGACATGTTTCCTTCTCTCCATCCTATTCACCCCCCAGTTATGATTTTATTTCTCCTTTCTCCCTTTTCCTCCTCAAAAGAGTTTTGCTTTTGACCACTGCCTCCCTCAGTCTTCTCTCCCTTCTATCAGTCTCACTCCCTTTTTTTGCCTTTTCCCTTACTACTCCTTCTCTCCCTTCTAATCACCATTCCTTTTCTTTCCCCTTTCCCATCCTACTGTCTGTAGTGCAAGTTATACTATACTTAACTGAGAATGTTATTTCTTTCTTGAACCTAATCTGATAAGAATAAAACTCTCAATGCTCATCTCCCTCCCTTGTTTCCCTCTTCTGTAATATGCTTTTGTGCCTCTTCCTGTGATGGAATTTACCTTTCTTTGTCTTGTCCTTTCCTCTTCTCTCTTCACCCCCCCCCCAATTAGGCCTTCATCATCACATCAGTTAATTTATGCCCACACCCTCTGTCTATGTATATCCCTTCTAAATGTTGTGACAAATATGCAATTCTCAAGACTAACAAGTATTATCTTCCCACATAGGGATGCAAACAGTTTGTCCATATTGAATAACTAGACTCCCCCCCTTTTTACTCCCTGTTTATCTTTTGATTCTTCTCTTGAGTCTTATGTTTGAAGATTAAATTTTCTATTGAGCTCTGACCTTTTCATCAGGAATGTCTGGAAATCCCTTATTTCTTTGAAGGTCCATCTCCTTGCCAGAAAGTTTATGTTCAGTTTTGCTGGGTAACTGATCCTTGCTGGTAGTCCAAGCTCCTTTGCCTTATGGAATATCATAGTTTAATCCTTCCAATCTTTAAATTTAAAAACTGCAAGGCCTTGTGTGATCGTGACTGTAGTTCTTCAATAATTGAATTGTTCCTTTCTAGCTGCTTGACCTTATATTCTCCTTGACCTGATAATTCTGGAATTTGGCAATATTATTCTTTGGTGTTTTCTATTTGAGATCTCTTTCAGGAAGTAATTGGTGGATTCTTTCCATGATTATTTTACTCTCCAGATCTAGGACCTCAGGGCAGTTTTCCTGAAGGTTTTTTTAGAAGATACTGTCTAAGCTCTTGTTTTCATTGTGGATTTATGGTAGACCAATAATTCTTAAGATTTTCTCTACTGGATCTATTTATCAAGTCAGTTGTTTTTCCAATGAGGTATTTTATATATTTTTTTCTATTTCTTCATTCTTTAAATTTTGTTGGACTGATTCTTGATGCTTCATAGTGTCATTAATTTCTTCTTGCCCAATTCTAATTTTTAACAAATTGTTTTCTTCAGTTAGCTTTTGTACCTCCTTTTAAAAAGTGGTATTTTCTCCAGTTAAGTTTGTTATCTCCTTATCCATTTGGCCAATTTTACTTTTTAAGAAACTGATTGTATTTTTAAAAAGCATAGGTCACCCAAGAGATCATAAAAATGGGAAAGAGTCCCACATGTACAAAAATATTTAGAGCAGCTCCCTTTGTGGTGGCCAAAAACTGGAAATCAAGGGGATTCCCATCAATTGGGGAATGGCTGAATAAACTGTGGCATATGAATGTAATGGCATACTATTGTGCTATAAGAAATGATGAACAGGAGGACTTCAGAGAGGCCTGGAAAGACTCATATAAACTCAGGCACAGGGAACTCTGTCCCACATTTCTTGTGCCAGGAGCTAGGGTCCTGGTTACTAGCTTTGTGTTCTGTGGTGTCTGGTTCTTTCAACTAGAAGCTATCTAATGCTGCAACTCAGTATCTGCTGCTGAACTGGCTGATGTGTGTCAAGGCCAAGTGAGAGAGAGAGTGATTTTGCCTAAGGGATCTTGTTTTTGGGGAGGCCTGATTGAGAGAAGGCTTGGGGATGGCAGATTCCCTGCATTGCTAATGTGTATAGATTTCTTTGTTACTATGATGGATTTGACTTTCTGGTGTTTGAATAAATGTCTTGGTTTTGTCTTTGAAGAAGATAATTTATATTTTGTAATTTACCTTGGAAATAAGTATGTGTATTCATAGCAACTGCTTTGAGTATTGCATTGGCATTACAACAGCATAAAATACCTAAGAGTATATCTGCTAAGGCAAACTCCAGAACTATATGGACACAATTACAAAACACTTTTCACACAAAGTCAGGTTTTAAAAATTGAAGAAAAATTAATTGTTCATATAACTTGTTCATTGGCCATACCAATATAATGATGACTCTACCTAAACTAATGTGCTTACTTAATGTCATCTTTGTAAAACTACAAAAATTATTTTATTGAACTAGAAAAAATAATAAAATTAATTTAAAGAACAAAAGGTCAAGAATTTCAAAGCAATTAATGGGAAAAAATAGGAGGTCTTAAACTGTGTTGTAAGGTCTTAATTATCACAATTATCTAGCACTGCCTAAGGATTAGAATGGTGGGTTGGTGAAATCAAATAGTACCATTACAGTAACTGTGTTTGATAAACACAAATATTTAACCTTTTGGGACAACATTAATAACCATAACATTTGGTTTAAAAAAAAGCAGCAAAACTGGAAAGCAATCTGGTAGAAACTAGGTATAGAGAAATATTTTTACATATCTACCAAGAAAAGTTCAAAATTGATACATAACTTAAACATGAAGGGAGATATAAGTAAATTAGAAGAACATACAGAAAACTACTTTCATATTTATGGACAGTAGAAGAATTTTTGACTAATCAAGAGATAAAGAGCACTGTGGAATATAAAAGAGACAATTACATTAAATTTAAAAAAAATTTATACAGATAAAATCAATGTACACAAAATTAGAAGGAGAGTAGAAAATTGGGGAAAATATTTGTAGACATTTTCTTGGATAAAGGCCTCAAATATATAGAGAAATGAGTCAAATTTAAAAGAACATGACTCAATCATAATCCAATTGATCATTTATCAAAGCATTTGAATGGGCAATTTTTGGAAGAAGTAAAAGCTATATGAAAAAATACTATAAATTATTATTGATTTGAGACATGTGAATTAAAACAACTCTGATGTACTATCTCATACCTTTCAGACTGGCTAATAATATAAGGGGAAAAAATGTTGGAGAGGATGCGGATATAGAGCATGTGATAAACTGTTGGTAGAGCTGTGAGCTGATCTAACCACTTTGGGAAGCAATCTGGAATTATGTCCAGTGAATGGTAAACCTTTATACACCCTTTGATCCAGCAATACCACTATTAGGTCTGTTTCCCGAGGTGATCAAGGGAAAAGGAAAAGAATGTTTATGTTCTAAAATATTTATACCAGCTCTCTGTGTGCTGGCAAAGAAGGTATACTTATCAATCGAGAAATGGCTGAATAAATTATGGCATATGTTTGCGATAGAATACTATTGTACTATAAGAAATGATTATCAAGTTAGTTTTAGAAAAAATATGGAAAGATTTGCATGAAATAATGAAGAGTGAAAAGAACAGAACCTAGAGAATATTTTATAATATAAGTGCAATACTGTTCAAAGAATAAATTGTAAATGACTACAAGTAATATGAATATTCAAATAAACAACAAAGAATTTTCAAAAGAAGGTGTTATCCACCTCCAGAGGAAGAACTGACATATGGAAGTATGTATTATATGGTTTCACATATATATCCATGTCAAATGTTGGCCTTCTCTAGAGAGAGGAGAGGAGCTCAAAACTAAACTAAAACTAAAAATGTGATAATAAAATAAATATTAAATTTGAAAGTGTAAAAACAAGAAAAAGAACAAATTAAAAATCCCCAATTAAATGCCAAATTGGAAATGCTGAAAACCAAAGGAGAGATTAATACAATCGAAAGTGAGCCAATGTTTAAACTAATAATTGAAAGTAGGAGCTAGTTTTATGGAAAACAAACAAAACTTTGATTAATTTGATCAAAAAAGAAAGAAGAAAATCAAATTATCAGTATCAAAAATTAAAAGAAAGAATTCACCATCAATGAAGAGGTAAGGAGAGCAATTATTATAGGAATTATTTTGCTCAATCATACACCAAATGAATTGAACAGTCTAAGTTAAGTGAATGAATATTTATAAAAATGCAAATTGCCTGGATTAACAGAAGAGTAAATAGAATACTGAAATAATCCCATTTCAGACAAAGATTTTTAGTAGGCTATTCATGCGCTTCCTAAGAAAAAAATCCCCAGGACCAGATGCATTCACAAGTAAACTCTCCCAAACATTTGAAGAACAATTAATTTCAATGCCATATAAACTATTTGAAAAAATAGACAAAGGAGTCCTATCAAATTATGTTTATGACATAAATATTATGCTAATCCCTAAAGCAGGAAGAGCAAAACTAAAGAAAATTATAGACCAATTTCCCTAATGAAACATTAATGCGGAAATTTTAAATAAATTATTAGCAAGGGAATTACAATATATCCTAAAGATCATACACTATGATCAGATAGAACTTATACCAAGAATGCAGGACAAGTTCAATATTAAGAAAACTATCAGCATAATTGACCACTTCAATAACAAAATGGACAGAAATCATACAATGGTTGCAGAAAAAGTTTTTGACAAAATATGACACTCATTCCTACTAAAAATTCTAGGATGTATAGGAATAAATGGAGCTTTCCTTAAAATGATTAGTAGTATCTGTTTAAAAACAATCAGCAAGCATTATATGCAATTGGGGCAAGCTAGAAACTATTTCACTAAGACAAAGTCTGAAGCAAGGATGCTCATTATCACCACTATTACTCATTATCGTTGTAGAAATGCTAGCTATAGCAATAAGAAAAATAAATTGGAATAACTAGAGGCAATGAGGAGACAAAACTATTACTTTTTGCAAATGATATTATAATGTTATGCATAAAGAATGCTAGAGAATCATCCAAGAAGTTAGTAATAATTAACTTCTTTAAAGTTGCAGGATATAAAATAAATCCACCTAAATCACCATCATTTCTACATATTATCAACAAACTTCAGAAGGAAGACATGGGAATAGAAATTCCACTTAAAATAATCGCAAACAATATAAAATACTTGAGACTTTAACTATTAAGATAAACTCAGGAACTATATGAACATAATTACAAAATATTTTTCACACAAGATCTGATTTAAACAATTAGAGAAATAGTACTTGCTCATGGGTAGGCTGAGTCAATATAATTAAAATTCTACATGAATTAATTTAAGTTTGCAGTGCCATACCAACAAAATTACGAAAAAGAAAATCTAGAAAAAAATAGAGGAGTAAATCAATGGAATAGATTAGTGCCACAATACACAGTAGTAAATGGCCATAATAATCTACTGTTTGACAAACCCAGCAATCCAAGTTTTGGGGAAAACAAACCACCATTTCACAAAAATTGCTGGGGAAACTGGAAAGCTATTGGCAGAAACTAGGAACAGATTAACATCTCATACTGTATACCAAAATAAGTCCAAAATGGGTACATGATTTAGAGATAAAGGGTGATATCATATGGAAATAAGGGGAGAATGAAGCATTTTATCTGTCACATCTGTGGAGAAGGGAAGGATTTATGACCAAATAAGGGATAGAGAGAATTAGAGGTGTAATGTGGATAATTTTTATTATAATAAATTCAAAAAGTTTCTGTAAAAACAAAACTAATGTATCCAAGATTCAAAAGAAAGCAGAAAGCTGGGGAAATTTTTTTTTACAGTAAATATCTCTGATAAAGACCTCATTCATCACATACAGATAGAACTTAATCAAATTCATAATATGAGTCATTCTCCAATAGACAAAAAGAGTATAACAGGCAGATTACAGAGAGGAAATCAATGCTATCTATAGTCCCATAAAAAATGTCTAAATCACTACTGATTAGGTAAAAGTAATTAAATCAACTCTGAGGTACCACATGGCATTTATCACATTGGCTAACATGACAGAAAAGGAAAATAATAAAGAAGGATGTGATACAATTGAGACACTAATGCACTATTGGTAGACTTATGAACTGCTTCAACCATTTTGGAGAACAAACTATGTCCAAAGGTCTATCAAACTGTGCATACCAGGAGTAGAACCAAGATGGAGGAGTAAAAGGAACAACTTGCTGTAGCTCTCCCACCAAAGCCCATAAAATACATTTAAAAATGATTCTAAACAAATTCTATGGCAACAGAAGGCACAAAATGACAGAGTGAAAGAGATTTCATGCCCAAGGCACCCTGGAAGGCCAACAGGAAAGGTCCATCTCACAGGGCTTAGAGGCAAGCACAGCACATGGAGTGCAGCCCAGTCTTGGCTGTGTGGTGTGGCAGGGACAGGACTGGAGAAGGCTTCAGGGTGCAGAATTCCGGGTAGCAGCTGTGGTACCCAGATTTTTCATAATAACCCATAAATGCCAGAGAGACCCTCAAAGGTCAATAAGAAAGCTCTTTCACCTGAGTGAGAAGGGAGCAGGGTCCTGCCTTAAACTCTGCCCCAGGCAGCTGCAGCATCCTTTATGGAGCCCTTGGCCTAAAGACCCTGGGGGAATCAAGGGGCTGACCTGAATTGCAGCCCTGAATGGCAGCCCTGGGGCAAGGAGGAGCACTGGCATGGTGAAGCTGGAGTTGGTTGTGAAGAGAGAACCATACTCACAGATCCTTGGCAGAAAAGCTTGTGGTTGCTCCCAGACCAGAGTGCAGGCCAAGAGAGGGATAAACTCCTCGCCTTTGGTTGTGCCACCTTATATGTCCCTAGACTTGGTAAAGGACTCAAAAGTCATGTAACTGGCTGGAAAAAAATGCCCAAGAAAGGGAAAAAAATAAGACCATGGAAGGTTACTTTCTTGGTAAACAGGTATTCTCTTCCATCTTTTCAGATGAAGAAGAACAAAGCATATCATTAGAGAAAGACATCAAAGTCAAGACATCTTCATCCAAAACCTCCAAAATAAATTTGTGATGGTCTCAGACCATGGAAAAACTCAAAAGAGATTTTGAAAATCAAGTAAGAGAGGTGGAGGAAAAATTTAGAAGTGAAATGAGAGTGATGCAAGAAAATCACCAAAATCAAGTCAACAGCTTGCTAAAGGAGACCCAAAAAATGCTGAAGAAATTAAAACTCTCAAAAATAGACTAATCCAAATGGAAAAAGAGGTCCAAAAAAACCAATGAAGAGAAAAATGCTTTGAAAAGCAGAATTAACCAATGGAAAAGGAGGTTCAAAAACTCACTGAAGAAAATAGTTTCTTAAAGATTAGAATGGAACATATGGAAGCTAATGACTTTTTGAGAAACCAAGAAATTACAAAACAAAACCAAAAGAATGAAAAAGTAGAAGACAATGTGAGCTATCTCATTAGAAAAACAACTGACCTGGAAAATAGATCCAGGAGAGACAATTTAAAAATTATGGAGAAAGACATGAAAGAGCCTAGACATCATCTTTCATGAAATTATCAAGGAAAACTACCCTGACATTCTAGAACAAGAGGGTAAAATGAATATTGAAAGAATCCACCAATCACCTCCTGGAGGAGATCTGAAAAGAAAAACTCCTATGAATGTTGTAGCCAGGTTCCAGAGTCCCCCAGGTCAAGGAGAAAATATTGTAAGCAGTCGGAAAGAAACAATTCAAGTATTGTGGAAATACAATCAAGATAACACAAGATCTAGCATCTTCTACATTAAGGGATCAAAGGACGTGAAATAGGATATTCCAGAAGTCAAAGGAACTAGGATTAAAACCAGGAATCACCTGCCCAGCAAAATTGAGTATAATACTTCAGGGGGAAAATAGTAATTCAATGAAATAGAGGACTTTCAAGTATTCTTGATGAAAAGACCTGAGCTGAATAGAAAATTTGGCTCTTTAATACAAGAATCAAGAGAACTATGAAAAGGTAAACAGGAAAGAAAAATAATAAGGGATTTGCTAAAGTTGAGCTGTTTACATTCTTACATGGAAAGATAATATTTGTAACTCGAGACTTTTCTCAGTATTTAAGTATTTGAAGGGATTACACACACACACACACACATACACACACACACACATACACACACATAGAGACAGAGAGCACAAGATGAGTTGAATAGGATCTAGAATAGAATCTAAAAAATTACAATTAAGGAGTGACAGAGGAACATATTGGGGGGGAAAAGGGAGAAATGTAATGGGCAAATTATCTCTCATAAAAGAGGCAAGAAAAAGCTTTTTCAATGGACCCAAAAAGTGAGGCTTCATCTCATCACATTTGTCTTAAGGAAGGAATAATATGCACACTCAATTTGGTATGAAAATCTGTCTTATACTATAGGAAAGTAGGGGAGAAGGGGATAAGTAGGCTGTGAGGGAAATGATAGAAGGTAGGCCAAATGGGAGGAGGAAGTCATTAGAAATAAACACTTTTGGGGAGGGACAGAGACAAAAGAGAGAATAGAATAAATGTGGGACAGGATAGGATAGAGGGAAATATAATTAGTTCTTCACAACATGACTATTATGGAAGTCTTTGTTTGCCTTCAAAGTGGGGATGTGTGGGAAAGGGGGAAGGGAGAGAAGTTGGAACTCAAAGATTTAGGAACATGCAACTGGAAAATAAGAAATACAAGTAGTGGGGTATAGAAATCTATATTGCCCTATAAGAAAAGAGAGAAGATGGAAATAAGGGCATGGAGTGTTGTTATAGAACGGAAGGCAGATTGGGAGACGGAGTAATCAGAATGCACGGTGTCTTGGGATAGGGCAAGGGGAGAAATGGGGAGAAAATTTGGAACTCAAAATCTTGTGAAAATTAATGTTGAAAACTAAAAATAAATTAATTAATTAAAAAATTTTAAAATAAAGGAAAAAAACTGCATACCTTTTGACCCAGCAATACTACTACTAGGTTCATATTTCAAAATGAAGGACTTATATGTAAAAAAAAAATATTTATTGCAGCTCCTTTTGTGTTGACAAAGAATTGGAAATTGAGGGGACGTCGATCATTTGAAAAATGGCTGTACAAATTGTGGGAAACAATTGTGATGGTAACTATTGTACTATAAGAAATGATGAGCATGATGGTGTAAAAAAAACCTGGAAGACTTACTTAAACTGATATAAATGGAAATGAGCAGAACCAGGAAAACAATGAACACAGACAGTAACAGGAATATTAATGATTAATTTATAATTAACTGTGAATGGCTTAATTATTCTCAGCAATACAAAGATCCAAGACAATTCTGAAGAACTTATAACAAAAACTTATATCCATCTCTAGAGAAAGAATTAGAGTTTAAATGCAGATTGAAGCATTCTTTTTTTTTAACTTTCTTTGTTATTGTTACTTGCTTGATTTTTTTTTCTGTATTTTCTTTTGCAATATGGCTAATTATGGAAATGTTTTGCATGAATGCATGTTTATAATCTACATCAAATTGCTTGCCTTCAGAAGGAGGAGGAAAGGAGAAGTATACAACTAATATTTTTAAATGAATGTAAAAAATTTTTGTTTATACATAATTAAGAAAAATAAAAATAAAATCTAAAGAGAAAGTATTCGAGAGAGTCATTGAGACAGTGTCAAAGACCTAAGAAAGGTCAATCACATTGTCCAGTAGATTTGGCCATGAGAATACTTTAGTTACTTTGAATAAAGCAGTTTTAATTGGATAAAGAGATTGTAAGCCAGAATTCAGAGGGTTTAGAATCCAGTAAAAGGCGAGGAAACTGATACATTGAATACAGATGACTTTCTCAAGAGATTTAGCCATGAAGGACAGAGACATGGGATGATAATGAGTTATGATGGATGAATTAAGTGAGACATGGGCTTATTTGTAGGCAGGAGTAAAGTAGTCAATAGATAGGGAGAGATTGAAGATCACTGAGAGTGGTGATGATAAAGAGAACAATCTGCTGGAGAAGAAAAGATGGAGTGGGATCAAGGATTAATCTAAATAAATTTACCTTCATGTGAGACTAAGTTAAGGAGATAGTAGAACAAGATATCTAAGTGATGCGAGATGAGAAGCAAAAGAGAAGGGGGAAATTTCAGTAAATGGATTTAATTTATTTGGTGGGGGTAGTGTATAAGGCAAAGTCCTCAGCTTTCTCCTCAGGGGAGAAAGGTGCCATGGATTGCTCGAGGAGAGAT
Source organism: Potorous gilbertii (assembly GCA_028658325.1). Lineage (NCBI taxonomy): Eukaryota > Metazoa > Chordata > Mammalia > Diprotodontia > Potoroidae > Potorous > Potorous gilbertii. Next base: position 407,878,480 of record CM053769.1, read on the forward strand.
GAAAAGGTTTGAAACAGCTCCTGTGGTGAGTGGAGTAAAGAATTTATTTGGGAAGTGTGAAAGATTTGTTTTGCTGCAGTGAGGACCCCATAGATATTATAAGGTAACGTTAATTTTTAGGGGGAATATATCTTGCACAGTGGATAGAGAACTAAGCCTAGAGTCAGGAAGACTCGTCTTTCTGAATTAAAATCTGACTTCAGATATTAGCTACATGACCTTGGGCAAGTCACTTAATCCTGTTTGCCTGAGTTTCTTCATCTGTAAAATGAGCTGGAGAAGGAAGTGGCAAACCATTTCAGTATCTCTGCCAAGAAAATATCAAATGGAGGCATGAAGAATGAGACATGACTGAAACGACCAAACAATTACAAATGAAATTTTTAATGGACCCAGTCTAAATCAAATCTAATGTTCTGTCCGTATAGCCACATTGTCCCTCTTTAAAAGATTCCGTTCATTTCATTCATCCTGTTCTAAGACTGATTGTCCTCTTGTCAATTCATATATATATATATATATATATATATATATATATACCTACATACATATATAGTAGTTGTCATGCACAAAGTAGTGGATAGAGAGTCAACCTTGGAGTCAAGAAGACCTGAGTTTAAATCCTACCTTAGAAATATGTTGACTGTGTGACCACGGACAAGTCACTTAATTTTTCAGTGATCCCAGGAAAAATGCTAAGATTATGTTATATATGAGTTATTTATGAGTTATATATGTGTTATTTATATATGAGTTAAATTTCATACTAGAAATATTCTCACACAAACAAATTCATAGGTTTGAATCAAGGAAATGAATTTAGAAAGCACCACATCAACATACTTAATAACCCATAATGCTGATTTTTCACTTCTTCCCCACCCTTTCCCTTTCCCTTTCTCTCTTCTCCTTCCTCCTTTTACCTGAGGGTCTGAGGGTGCTCTACTCAAAATTAGATACTTTTTGTTGACTGAGAGCTACCTCATTGACTTGGGTTTTACTGGCTGGAATCCTTTCTCAAAGACCAAGCCTTAAACCCAATTCACTTGGAACTCATAGGTTAGACAACTATAAGTCCCTGACATCCTAGCACAGAATGAATGTAAACAGTATATAGTAATTGTTTCTCTTTTGACCAGAAACCCTGAGTGCTTTTCTTTCCCAGTTTGATTTTTTTTTCATTAAAGAGGTCATTCTTTGACTCTTTCTTAGAGGCCTCCATATTCAGTTGTCCTGACCACTGAATCCAAATGGCTCTGGAGGAGAAAGTGAGGCTGGTGACCTTGCACAGTCCTCCCTCATTCAAATCAAAGTAAATGCAAGTCATGTCATCATTTTCCTGATGTCATGGTCTTCTTTGAGAATGAAGGACGAATACAACAGTAATGCTAACTTTTCACATTTTCCCCACAAGTCTAGAATCCCCATCTTCTCAGTACTTGGGCTCAAAAAATTTTGATTCTTTATGCTTTCTTGGCTCCCACAACCAGTATTGCTAAAGCTCATTGATTTCATTTCTGCAACTTCTCAGATCTGTCCCGCTCTGCACCATTTGCTTTCTGTTACAACCAATCTAATTCAGGCCCTTATTATCTCTGGCCTAAACTATTGCCATGTAATGCTAACACTTCTCCCTGCCTCGTCTCTCTCTCCTCTCCAATAGGCCAGCTTAATCTTAAGAAATTATTTTCTCCATGTTCAATAACTTTGTTACTAGCCTGATCCTCTGGGTTTTCCAGAGTAGTCAACCAAGTCCCAAGTGTACTTTTACTCTTCAATCCAATCAGATTGAACTACCCAAACTTTTATGAAACCTCTTGTGCCCTCAATAAAGCTATGTGCATATAATGAAACCCACACATTTAACTAAAATTCCTTAGCTCCAACTGCAAATTACACCTCACACTCTCAAAGAAAATAATTTACTTTAACTCTGGCTCAAACATGTTGCAGCCCTAGGCACTCAGTTTAATAACCTAAGAGTGAATCAATCTTTCTGGCAATGCTTGCACGACTTCTGGGAGAGAGGAGAATGAGAGAAATTCTGCATTGTCAGAAAGCAAAGGCAATAGATGGAACCAACAGTGAGCAATTGGGTTCTAAAACTCAAATCTTACTTGGAAAGAAACTCAGAATCCATAAGACAGAGAGCAATGATCATACACTTAGTACAAAAAATATCTTCCTGAAACAATGAAACTCTACAGGTAGATGATAATAGTGGAGGTGGGCAGGGAGGATGATGGACAAAGCAGTCATCTTTGGTCTAGTCAAAGAACAGATCTGAAAATGACACCCTTGGAAACCAAGGGAATCTGTAGGGGGTGAATAGGTGAACGAAGAATGATAGTTTTGTAATTAGATAACCTAAATTCAAATTCTGCTCTTTCACTTATGACCAGTATGACCTTGGGCAAGTGATGTTAACCTCTCTAGACCTCATTTCCCTTAATTGTAGTGTGAAAGGGTTGGACTAGCTGACCTCAGAGTTTCTTTCTGTTTTAGCCCATGATTTCTGACAGCTTGTAGAACCAATGCACTATTCACAGCACCTATGGCAGCCATGAATATCTCAGCACAATTCTGAATCACGAAATCATCATTCTCTCCATATGGAAGACAAAACCAAAACATTCATTACGACACCAGAAAACAAAATCCCAATACCAGAAAGCCAAACCTATCAAAGCAACAAAAATCTATACACAATAACAATGCAGAGAACAACACCGTCCTCAAATCTTCCCCCTGCTAAACCTTCCACAAACCATTCAACAAATCACAAACAAGATCTTTCACTAATGCTAGCCAACTGCCTGCTTGCCTGCATCTTTCCTAGTTCTGTCTAGACTCTCATCTCTGCTCTAGCTCCTCCTCTTCTGGTTCCATCCTTTCTGTTTTACCTGTTCAGTAAACTCCTCCTACTACAGGCTCCATGTGACTCAGACTTCCATGTGACCCAGGCAGGTCACATGGGCCTACTAATGAATGAGAACTATCTCCCCATTTAAATTACCATTACATAACTCTAGAAAAACAATGCTAATAAAAGCTGATTTTCCTATAGGTTTAATAGCCTGGGAAGTGCTTCACATTATCATGTTATTTGACCTTCATGAAAATCCTATGTGGTTAGTAGAGCAAGTCTTATTATTTCTATTTTTACCGATAAATAAACCAAGAGTCAGAGAGGGTAACTTGTCCAATGTCACACAGTAACAAACTTGGGATTCAAACCCACATTGTCTGTCATCAAATCTAGTATACCAACTGAATCACTTTAGAAGTGTGGAATAAATCCTTTTATTATAAAACAAAATTATTTGCAAGTCTTAAAATAGTGAATAAATTTAGTGGTTAATTTCCCCTGTGGCTGGTCTCCTAAATGTTAATCTATCATTTTTTTCTCCTCCAAAATATGGCTATTGGCAATGTTCTTTAATTTTCAAAATATACGAATTTGATAATCTGATAATTTCTTTTCTCTGTGTCCTGCTCCTCTAAACTGTGGTTTCCCTCTTCTTCCAGGTTCATGGCCCCAGATCCTTAGGACACATATAGCTAGCATAGATGTCATAGAGTACAGATTGTTGGAAGGAAGAGAATACAGACAAATTGCTGACTTTCCTATGATACAAAACAGCATAGAGTAAAGAATACATAGTTGGCCTTCTGAGTCTAGAAGACCTGCTCAAGCCTCATTTCTGACACTTTACTAATGGAATCAGACCTCTCAAAAACTCCAGATAATTCTCTATAACTAAATGGTAGGATAATAGTTGATCTGCATTGGTAGAAAGAATTTCCTCATTGGGAGTTTTCCTATACCCATACATTTGTAGTTCTGGATCCAAAAGAGCATGCTATGCATCTGGATGGACAACCAATTGAGCTGGTCCATCAGTACATATATTTTTGGAAAACAATTGCAATGAGCAATGAATGGAACCTGGAGTTGAATGGGAAGAGAACAAGTTACATTGCCTTTAGGAACTTGTTAATGATATCGAGCTTTACCAAGGGGAAAAAAAAAACATCTTTCTAACATTAATAGTCATTTAATGATGTCATATGGCAGTGAGTCATTGAACACCACAGTCTCTGAAAAATTAAAGATGTGTGTCATCTAAAGGGCAATAGTGGAGAAGCACATGGTGGTGAGGGTGGGAGGAAGAAGGGGATATCCTGCAACACATTAGGAACAAGGAATCAAGTGAAATGGGTGGAATAAAGGATGCCATTGAAGATAAGGGGGGTTCATTATGGTTTCAAAACTGGAAAGGAGGGAGGGAATACTCAGAGGGGTACATATGCAGTGGCAATGTAGCTGCCACTGGTAGGAGAGTAAAATAAGGAGGTTCTAGAGCTAGCCTGATAATTTGGGGTCATGTGAGGCACTTGGAAATTAGTAAAGCAAGAACCTAAAAGTTCTATAACTCCCTCTCATTAGTGTTTGGTTTAAATAACTCATGCAGGTGGCAGGAACCTTAACTAAAAATAAGTAAACCCAGGTTGTAGTAATGGTTCTTCTATTACCTCTCTACTTGACCTTGCTTTCCTGTTTCCTTTCTGGACTTAATTATTTTTTCTCTCCCTCTTTTTTTCCATTTGAATTATAAAGTGAGCAGTTCAAATCCACAGTCTTCTACCTGTGTGACCCTGGGAAAATCACTCAACCTTGCTGAGTTTTTTGATTGTGGTCCTTCATTCTTGAAGAGGACCAAAATGACATCACTATGCTAGAGTCAAGTTTTAGTATGTCTGACTGTGGCTGATCCGACCTATAGGAGCTCAGAATGCTCTACCACAGGTTGGGCACAAATAGTCCATGTGAACATTTGAGTGGATTTTCTAAATTTGTGCATCCTGCATTTATTTTGTGTTGCTTCAATTCTGATTTGCTTGTGGAGCATAGCACCCTGTCTGATGTGGGCACACCATGTTGAGCTGTCCTGTGCCAGTGTCTCCCATGTCACACAATCAATTCCAAGATACCTTGAGAGTGTCCCTTATCACCTCTTCTGAATACTTATGTGAGTTCTCCATAAAATAGTCTTATTGGCAAGCATATGTTCTGCATTCAAACAACCTGGCCAGCCCATTGGAGTTACCCTTTCTGAAGAAGAGTTTGAATGCTTGGCAGTTTAGTTCAAGTAAGGACCTCAGCCTCTGTTACCTTATTTGCCAAGTGATCTTCAGAATCTTCCCAAGACAATTCAAATGGAAGCAATTCACTTTCTTGGTATGGTGCTGGTATACTGTCCAGGTTTCATAGGCATTCAACAATGAGCAACAATAAGCACAAGGGCTCTGTAGACCTTCAGTTTGGTATTCAGTTCAATACTTCTTCTCTCCCATATTTTCCTTTAGAGACTCCCAAACACTGAGCTAACTCTGGTAATGTGTGCATCAACTTCATTATCAGTATGTACATCCCTAAAAAATATACTACCAATATAAATGAACTGATCCACAGCATTCAGAACTTCTCCATTTTTTGAAACTAATGGTTCTACATATGGAGGGTACAGTGGTGACTGATGGAACACCTGTGTTTTCTTGGTGCTAATTGTTAGACCAAAATTCACACAAGCAGCAGAGAATTGATCCATACTTGGTTTCACCTCACTTTCAGAGGCTGCATTGAAGGCACAATCATCAGCATACAGAAAATCATGCACTAACACTCCCTCCACTTTTGTCTTGGCTTGTAGTCTTTCAAGTGGAGAATTTACCATCAGTATAGTAGCTGACCTTGATGCCGTGTTCATCCTCATTAAAAGCATCTGACAACATGACTAAAACATCATGCTAACAAAGATGGGAGTAAGCATACAGACTTATTTCACTCGATTGGTGACTGGGAAAGCATGGGGTCATTGTCCATTACCTAGAGCCTGGGCAACCATGCTGTCATGAAACTGATGTATAATGCTGATGAACTTCTTCAGACAGCCAAATTTTGACATCCTTTTCCATATCACTCATGACTGACAGTATCAAAGGCCTTGATCAGAGCTATAAATGTGGTGTACAGGTATCTGTTCTGCTCCTGGCATTTCTCCTGGAGTAGTCAGGCAGCAAACACCTTGTTCAGTATTCCTCAGCCCTTTTTTATTCACACTGGATCTCAGGTAGATGATCATCTTTCAGGTGAAGGATCAGCCTATTAAGGAAGACTCTGATAAGAATATTGCCAGGAATGAATAAGAAAGAGACCCACCTGTGATTCTCACAGAAAAATCTATTGCCTTTACTTTTTTAGAGATGGGCAATGAAGGAATCCTTGAACTCCTGGGGGATAACCTCCACTTTCCATATAATCTGGAAAATTTTAGTCAGCTTTTGTATGAGAAATAGACTTCTTACCTTTATAATTCTCAGCTAGAATAGAATCAACACCAGCACCTTTACCACACAAAAAGAGCCTAATGGCCATCAAAGCCTCTTCTTCAGTTGGAAGTTCATCTAATGAGGGATTGACTTCAACCTGAGGTAAATGGTTAATGGCCTCAGCATTGATTGATGCTGGTCTGTTGAGAACACTATAGAAGTGTTCAGCCCATTTCTCCAGGTACATGTTCTTATTATTAATTGTGGTGCCAACACAATACTGACAGTGCCTACAGTGGCCATGAATATCCCAGCGCAATTCTGAATTGTGAAATACAACAGACTCTCCAGACAGAAGACATCAGACATCAGAAAGTCAAATCCATCATAATCTATACACAATAACAATGCAGAGGACAACACCATCCCCAAGCCTTCCCCTTGCTAGGCTTCCCACAAACCAGCTCCATTAAACAAATCATAAGCAGACTCTGTAAACAAAATCACACAAAAGTTCCTTCATTCACTCTAGCCAACTGCTTGTTTGCCTGCATCCTTCCTAGCTCTGACTAGAGTCTGATGAACTTTCTCACCTCTGCTCTAGCTCTGACTCCTCCTGTTTCACCCATTTAGCAAAGTCTTCTCACCATAGGCTCATATGACACAGACTTCTGTGTGACTCACAGGTCACATGGGCCAATTAATGAATGGGAAAAATCTTTCCATGTAAATTACCATTACACTAATCAATGTGATTCTATCAGCACTGAGTAGTTGAAATGCACCATAGGTCTTTGGTTCATACATAAATAGGCCTAAGGGCATCATGGAAGTGTTTTGGATTGTTGCTATCAGCATAAAACTGAATTATCATCTGCCTTCTTACTGAGCCAAGAATCCTGCATCTCTCTAAGTTTTGCTTGTACTTTACTTTTGATTGAATTAAATGCTGCCTTCTTAGAGATGGATGAATTATCCTACTGGTAAACCCTGTGAAGTTCTCATTTTTCATTTAGCAGCTTCTGAATTTCCCCATCATTTTCATCAAACCAGTCTTGGTGTTTGTGAGTTTTCTGACCCAGGTGAGCAAATGCAGTGCTACACATCAAATCTCTGAGAGCTATCCATTCCTTTTCTCCTCCACTGTTGCCAACTGTGTACTGGCTCAACTTTCCCTCCAAGTTAGCAACAAATTATTCCTGCTCAGAGAAGAGCTCTAATTTGTTGACATTAATTATTCTGGTAATTGGTTTGCATTGAGGACACCACTTTTGTTGAATGCAAATATGTAGTGTGGAGAGGATAAGTCTATGATAAATCCAGGACTCTCACCACACATTGCCTTCTTCACTCTTACATCCTGTCTGTCCCTTCTCCTTACAATCACAGTCAATTAAATGTCAATATTTTCTGTGAGAGTAAATCCATGAAGTTTTATTGCATTTAGATAAATAGAAGACAGTGTTGATTATGAGAAGGACACAAGATGCCCAAGTCTTCAGTAGTAAGTGACCATTACTGCTGCTTCTTCCAACTCCTTTCCTCTCTATAACTCCCTGTGAAGAATAATAATCTGAGCCCACTCTAGCATTAAAATCACTTATTTTACGCTTGTCCTCTGTTGGCATATTGAAGATAAAGGTCTCTAGGTCTTCATAAAATTTTTTTGACCTGATCAGGATTAGTCATGGTGGAAGCATAGGCACTGATGATGGCAGCATGACATTTTCCTGCAAGTAGCAATCACATTGGCCTGCATTCATTTCTTTTGTCAGGCATATAAGCTTGTTGACTAGATTAGTTTTGATTGCGAAACCTATATCAGCTTCATGGTGCTACTCTTGACTACAGCTACTCCAGAAAAAATAGTATATCCAACTTCAACTTCAGTAAGCTGGCCTTTATTTGCCAGTCTTGTTTCATTCAGGCTGCTATTTGGACGTGATACCTGTTGAGTTTTCTTGCAATACGAGCTGTTTGTTTTTCAGGTCTGCTGAATTTTTATTGTCTATAAGTGTGCACACATTCCATGTGCCAATGGTGAGTGAAGTTGTCTTTGCAGACATTTTTGTATATTTTTTTATGCTTTGACATAGAGTGGGATTCCCTACCTGCCACAGTAATCAGGCCAGATTTGGATAAGCAGACAATTTTTAAGGCACCTTTTCTAGCCTCTTTCTCCCACCAGGAGTTAAGTAGCATGATCTTTAAAAGACTGCTCAGATACCCAGGGGGGCAGAATCCCACCTTTACTTCCAGTGAAAAATGATCCTATGGCCTGGACCGCCTGTGTACAGGATTATGACTACAGCTCTCAGTGTATCTGCACCTGATGCCTCATTATTTACCGGTGCCACAGGACTTTGAGATAGTTTTACCCATATGGAAAAAGAAGTGAATGGATGGGTTATAAGGTCTCTTTCAGCACTCAATCTATAAGCCTCTGAGTCTGAACACTTCTGTTTCTGATATTCAATAGTTCTTTGGTTTGAAGGTCCTATCCAACTCTGATTTTCTTTCCCTGCATTTGTCCCTCATCAGCTAAACTCAGTTTTAAGGAAAATATCTGAGATTGATGTAAAATGAGAGGAAAAAATCCTGGTTTTCCTCTTTCACAAGAATTTCACATTCAACTTGATTGCCAAGTATTAAAGAAAAATGGTTTGTCTTATGGAAAATGGATTTGGGGAAGCAAGGAGCAAGAAGACAAGGTTTAGGGAAGCAAGTTTTTCTCACTTTTCTAGAAATCATAGTCGTCAATTCTGGTGTGTGAGTGTGTGTGTGTGTGTGTGTGTGTGTGTGTGTGTGTGTGTGTATTTTCCTTACTAGAGAAAGCGGTTGACTTGGCATATATCAGGTTCTCTTTGTCATATCTTAACACACTACACTGGGCCCCTCTTTTCATGCATATGGAAATGAACTTGGCAGGTGTAACCCAAAAGGTGGCTCAACTGTAGCTGGATCACTTCTTTATCATTGTTCCTTCACTATATCTTGTCAGCTTTGTCTAGGATTTGGTAAAGCACAACTCATGACACCAAACCACCACTACCTGTGAACACCCACAAAACAAAAACATAAAAGGAGAGAGTTCCTGTTTTTTAAAAAAATTCTTAATTTTTAAGATATTCATTTTTAAAAATTTTAAGTTCCAAATTCTCTCCCTCTCTTCAGCCCCTCTCTTACCCATTGAGAAGTCAATCAATAGGAGTAAGTCCTTCTTGACACTGGGAGTCCTACCACTATTCCTCCCAGGTATACATCCCAGCTGGATACAGTTATCCATTCCACATCATGTAAGAATTTAGGGGCATGGCATCCCTGCAATCTGGAAAAATCTACATTAAAAAATTTGTCCCTCTCTTCATACTGGAGATTTTTTCTTTTTTTCTTTCATGGAGTGTTTGTAGTACCTTACTGTAAAATTTGGGTTAAGTACTTGGTCACAGGTTATATTATACAATGCATATATTTTATGCATTTTTGAATTTCTAATTTTTTCTGTCATCTGCTGTCCTTCATGTGTCATCTGTGGCTTACACAAAACTCCCCACTAATTCTCATTTAATTTCTTATGCCAACCCACTATATATAGAAACCACAATGGGGAAAATCATGATGTGGAAGGAATAACTGTACTTTCCTCACCTACTTTACTCCTTTCTGCAGACAGGATGGAAAAAGAACATCAATTCTCACATGCAACAAAGAAGTGGATAGCAAGATGTCTTGAATAGAGAAAACATGATGTCTGGGGCCTGCTAGTCATTTAGGTGAACTTGCATTCACTCAATCATGAATCATGTCAGTGCTGGAGTAAGATCCAAACCTGAAAGATGACTTCCTCAGGGAGAGACATACAGTCTTTGCTCTGCAAATAGTTGGTGTTCCAGATTGAAGGGAGTCAATGGCAGAGCAGAAAGCAAGATGAACTTTCTGAGTCTTAAAGTCCTATATGGTTCTGTTATTAAATGTACAAGAGACATTGTAGGATCTTAGAGATTAAAGGAATGTTATCAGTTACCTTGTCTAACCCCTTGTCTTAATATAGATTTAGTAAGACTCAGAACCCCAAAGTACAAGGAAGCAAAAATAAGATAGAATCAGTAGAGAAAAAGTAGAACAAGCCAGTCTTATTGAGGGGAATACTCTCTGAGTTGAGTAGAACCAGGCATTTGGGGAGGTAGCAAGGAGCCTGGCCCTGGTGCTGATTCATTCTAGCTGGGGACTAGGGGTTGAAAAGACTCCTGGACTCCAGTAGGAAAACATGCTTCAGATTGGTCATGACTGTAAACCCAGGGAAATTCTAAAAACCTCTTCTAGGCCTTCTTAATTTACTTTGAGTGAAGAGGTTACTGAGTTTCTTATACTCCCTCACTTTACAGATAAGGATATTGAGGACTTCAAAGAGAAAGTGGCTTGCTTGAGATAAGTGACCAGCTCAAATTCAAAGCAAGGTCTTCAGATTCTAAATTTTTCCTATGGACCATGCTTTTGATTATATATTTCTAGAATAGAAAAATGGCAGGGTCATCAAAGGCAAAACAGTCACATGTTGAAGACTCCAAAGTAAAATTGAAGAGTTCAGTTATTTCAATCATGCCTGACTCTTCATAAGCCCATTTGCAGTTTTCTTGGCAAAGATACTAGAGTGGTTTTGCCATTTTCTTCTCCAGTTCATTTTACAGATGAAGAAACTGAGGTAATCAAGGTTAAGTAACTTGCCCAGGATCACATAGCCAGTAAGTGTCTGAGGCCAGATTTGAATTTGGGAATATATTTTCCTGGCTCCAGATTTGGCACTCTATCCAATGTACCACCCTGCTATCAGGTGATATCTGAGCTAAGGAGAGATCCAAGACCTCGAAGATTGTTTCTAGCAGCAGACTTTGTAGCATGGAACACTTTTAGAGATCACTCCTTTTCTTGCCCTTCCTCCTTCTCCATCAATAATAGCCAGAACTTCAGCACTCTCTTTGCTCAACTTTTTGGAAGAGAAGAATATGAGAGCATTGTCTGTGGCATCATTCAAATCTTTCCTCTGACTCCTGCTACCTGGGTGACTTCAGCAAATCATTTAATCCTTCAGTACCTCATTGGTTTCCTCATCTATAAAATGGGAGGAATAGACTTGATGGTCTCTGAATTCCTTTCCAGCTCGACAGAGAGGATGATCCTACTGGGTGATATAAAAATATATGGGGTGGGGCAGGGAGAAGTTCATTTTTGGGGGGTTGCTAGGTAATATACTTGATAGAGTGCTGGGCCTTGGAGTCAGAGACACATGGATTCAAATGTGGCCTCAGACACAAAGCAGCTCTGTGACTCTGAGAAAGTCACTTAACCTTGGTTTACCTCAGATTACTCAACTGTAACAAGGGAATAATAGTAGCCCCTACCTTGCAAAATTCGTATGAGGATCAAATCAAATAATATTTGTAAAGTACTTAGTGCAAAGCCTGGCAAAGATTAGACAGTTAATAAATGCTTATTCTCCTACTTTTTCTAATCTGTTATTTTTTATTATAATAGAGGGAAAAAATCACTGGACAGCCCTAGAAGATGAGCTTGAAAACTGACTTCATCATTTGATAGCTATGTGATGTTTGGGAAATTACTTTGCTTTCCTGAAACAGTTTCCTCATCTATAAGATGGGGATGATAATGTGTTACATGCCTACATCTTTGTAAATTATACAGTTCTTGAAAACCATAAAGTACTCAGAAAATGTTGAAATACCTTATCATTTGTGAAGTACCTTGTAAATGGGTCTGTTCTTTGCAAGCTGACTCCTAAAGCCCTTCATGAGCTATAAAAAGCTTTGTGAATTGTAAAATCTCTTGTAAATTGTAAAATATTATGCTATGATACTACATAAGTGTAAAGAATCATCATCATTATTGTAATCTCCAAACTGACCAGCCCAGCTCTCCTGAGGGTCACCAGTGTTGACCTTGGAAGACCCCCTGCCCCAGGGCACAGGGGCCTTAGTAATGCAGGCTGACTGGGGATGTTCCTTCTAGCAGAGATTTGGGGATATGGAGTAACTCTTGCAACATGTCTTCAGATGGATTAAGTGCAGATGAATAGAAAACAGAAGGATTATTTCCTTTAAAGGTAAGTGATTAAAAAACAAAACTAAACTAAACTAATACCTTAGTTGTGAGAGTGAAGAAAAAATGTCTCACGTAGAATGTATTTGGGACTTTCCCAAATAAGAACAGGAAAATGTACATATACATATATGCAGAGATACAGATGTTTATGCATTTATTATACATACATATATGCATGAACACATATCTTTATACATCACAATACGTAATAACATTAGTAAAAGCTAGCATTTATATTGTGAGTTAAGGCTTGCAAAGCACCTTACAAATATGATCTAATTTTGTCCTCTTCACTATAATCTAGGGAGGTAAGTGTCATTTTTATTCCTGTTTTTTAAAGATGAGATGTGGCTTATTTAGGGTCACACATCTGGTGTGTATCCAAGGTAAGATTTTAACTCAGACCTTCAGAATTCATATTCAGCACTTATTTTATGCTGTGCTATGTTATGCCATGCCATGTCATACCATACCATAATATAACATAAAATACCATACTATACTAATATTATACAACACCTATACTACACAAATACTATATTTGTTGTTGTCAAGCATGCATGACTCTTTGTGATCCTATGTACCATAACATACCAGGCTCTTCTATCCTCCCCTACATCTCAAAGTCTATCCAAATTCATGTTCATTGTCTCCATAACACTATCTATTCATCTTATCCTCTGCCATTCCCTTTTCCTATCATCTTCAATCTTTCCCAACATCAGGTCCTTTCCAAGAGTACCATCTTTTCACTATGTGACCAAAGTATTAAAGCTTCAGCTTCAGTATATGACTTTCCAGTGAATAATCTGAATCAGTTTCTTTAAATATTGACTGTTCTGACCTTTTTGTCCCAGGGACACAATTCAAAAATGTTAATTCTGCAGCACTCAGCTTTCTTTATAGTCCAATTTTCACCACCATACACTTCTACTGGAAAAACCATAGCTTTGATTATACAGACCTTTGTTGGTAAAGTGATATCTCTCCTTTTTAGTATGCTATCCAAATTTGTCAAGTGTCTTTTAATTTCATGGCTGGAATCACTCTCTGAAGTGAACTTTGAGTCCAAGAATATAAAATCTGACACAGCTTCCATTTTTTCTCCATTTGCCAGGAAGTGATGGGACCTGTTGCCAAGACTGTAACTTTTTTTTGATGTTAAGTTTTAAGCCAGTTTTTATACTCTTCTCTTTCACTCCCATCAAGAGACTTTTTAAATCCTCTTCATTTTCTGTCATAAGAGTGGTTTTATCCACATACCTGAGATTGTTGATATTTCTCTGTAACCTTTGGTTCATCCAGCTTGGCATTTTATATGATGTACTCTGTATATAAATTATATAAGTAAGGTGACAACATACAGCCTTGTCATACGTTTTTCCAATCTTAAACCAATCTGTTGCTTCATATTTAGTTCTGTTGCTTCTTGGTCTGCATATAGTTTCCTCAAGAGACAGTAAGATGATCTGGTACTCCCACCTCTTTGAGGATTTGCTACATTTTGCTGTGATCCACATAGTCAGTGACGTTAGTTAATGAAGCAGAAGTAATTTTTTTTCCTGAAACTTGCTTGCGTTCAGCAAATGTTGGTAATTTGGTTTCTAGTTCCTCTGCCATTTCAAAAATAGCCTTCTCTGTTGTTAATTCTTATTTCACATATCAGTGAAACCAAACTTAAGGAATTTTAAGTATAACCTTGAGATGCGTGATTTGAGTACAATTGTTTGGTAATTTGAACCTTTTTTGGCATTACCCTTCTTTAGGATTGGAACATAAACTGATCTTTTCTAATCCAGGGGCTACTGTTGTGTTTTCCAAATTTTCTGGCATATTGAGTGTAACACTTGAAAAACATCATCTTTTAGCGTTTTTAGTAGCTCAACTAGAGTTTCATCACCTTTACTTGCCTTATTGTCAGCAGTGCTTCCTAAGAGGATCAGGAACCACACCATCCTAGTTATTAGTAATGATAGAAGTCTTTCTTGTATAGTTCTTTTATGTACTCTTGCCCCTTCTTCTGAATTTCTTCTGCTTCTGTTAAATTCCTGTGATTTCTTACTTTTATCTTGACCTTTTCTTTGCATGAAATGTTTCCTTGATATGGCATTCTGGCAGAAATCAATATAGACAAAAATGTTACATCATTTACTAAGATAAGATCAAAATGGATACATAACCTAGAAATAAAGAAAGGTATTACAAGAAAATTTGAAGAACATGGAACATATCACCTATCAGACTTACATATAGGCAAACAATTTATGAATAAACAAATTAGGGAGAATGTGAGGTACAAAATGGATAATTTTGATTACATTAAATTAAAAAACGTTTAATAAAACAATGTAGCCAAGATCAGAAGGAAGGAATAAAATTGGTGGAGGAATTTATAGACAATTTCTCAGACAAAAGTCTCATATCTCAATATATAAAGAACTTTTAAAATATATAAAAATATGAGTCATTTCCCAATTGATAAATGGTTAAACAATATCTCTAATTTTCTTGAAGATATATCTTTTCTTTCCCATTCTATTCTTTTCTTCTATTTCTTTGCATTGCTCATTTAAGAAAACCTTCTTATCTTTTCTTATCTTTCCTTGCTATTCTCTGGAATTTTGCACTCAGTTAATTGTATCTCTTTTCCCTTGCCCTTTCCTTCTTTCCTCAACATATTTTTAATATGTCATCAGACAGCCACTATGCTTTCTTGCTCTTCTTCTTCTTTGGATATTTTTGTTGTTGCTGCTGCTGCCTCCTCCACAATTTTGTAAACCTCCCTTAAATGTATTCATCACCTCCACTTCATATTCATAAGGGATGTTATTTAGGTCATACTTATATTGTTTCATGGTTTTTCTTCCTTCTTCAGTTTAATAAGAAGCTCATGATCCGAGCCACAGTCAGCCTTAGGTCTTGTTTCAACTGACTGAATACAGCTTCTCCACCTTTAGTTGCAAAGTATATAATCAGTCCAATTTTGATATTAAACATCTGGTGATATCCACCCATTAAAGTCACCTTTTGGGTTGTTGAAAAAGATTGTTTGCTATTGACAAAAGTCTATTAGTCTCTGCCCTGTTGTACTACAACTTTTCTGTGATTCCAATAATCTTTTGATTTCCTACCTCCTATTTAATCTCCTATGATGAATGTGACATTTTGGCAGGTGTTATTACTAGAAAATGTTGTAGGTCCTCAGAGAATTGAACAACTTTAGCCTTTTCAGTATCAGTGGTTAGAACATAGACTTGTATTATTGTGATATTGAATGGCTCGCTTTGAATTCTAATAAATATCATTTTGTCACTTTTGAGATTATATCCCACTACTGTTTTCTTCACCATTGTGTTGGCTTTGAGGGCTATTCCATTTCTTCTAAGGGATTCTTGTCCACAGTACTATGTGTAGTGATCACCTGAATTAAATCCACTCATTCTCATCCATTTAAGTTCACTGATACCCAAGATGTTGATGTTTAATCTTTCTATCTATTGTTTGATCATGTCCAACTTACTTTGTTCATAGTCTTACTTCTCAAGTTCCTATGCAATACTGAACTTTCCTTTCATCATCAGATGCATTACAGCTGAGCTTCCTTTCAGTACATTGGCCCAGCCACTTTATTAGTACTGGAGCTATTTGTAGTTGGCCTCCGCTCTTCCCCAGTAGTGTATTTGACACCTTCTGCCGTGTGGGGCTCATCTTCTAATGTCATCTCTTTTTATGATTTTATTACTATCCACGAAGTTTTCTTGGCAAAGATAATGGTTTGGCTTGCCATTTTCTTCTCCAGTGGATCACCTTTTGTCAGAGCTCTCCACTATGACCTGTCTATCATGAGTAACCTTGCAAAGCATAACTCATAGTTTCATTGAGCTAAACAAGCCTTTGCACCACAACAAGGCAGAGATCAGGGCTAGTGTGGGATGGAGTAGAATACTATACTAATACTGTTCTATATGCACACACATGTGCACATATATATAAACATATATGTATGTATACATGTATATATGTAAACACATATATGTTTTTATACAAGTGCATATTAAACCAAAGAAAAGGAAGAAGTAAGGCAATGACAAGATCCCAAAGACAGGTAGACAAACAGGAAATCAGGTTTCTATTTCCTATTCTTTTTACCACTGTATTGCCTGACCTTCATTACTCTATATCTTTTTTCTGTTAACCTATTTTCCACCTCTGTAATATGAGTTAGCAGTACTCAGTGATATTTAAAACCTTTTCCAGGCCTACTATTCTGGAACTCACTGGGGATATCATCTTTCTTTTGATGTCAAGTAGACTGGAAGAAGTTCTCACAGTTTTCAAAGGTTGGGCCAGCAGGAGGCACACGCTTATAAGTCCTCCCAAGCTGGACGGGTTTCAAGGACAGGCCCATTGGCACATTTCTAACTTTTGTCCAAGGCCCTGCCCATGTTTAAGTAGACGGGTTCATCACTAGAAAGCATGGCAAATCTTCTGGCTATAGCATTATATGAAACTGTACAATATAAGAGCCTACAGCATAATATTTATTAAGTGCCTACTGTGTGTAGGGCTTTCTCAGGGCACTGGGAGAAAAGCAAAGATTAGATCAGACGCATATCTTATCATCAAGGAATTAATAATTTATTAATGAGATAAGAGAGGAACATCAGTAAGTATAAGACAATATTGCCCAATCAGTTTATGAGCAAGTTTAAAAATAAGGGGCCAGGTCAAATCTGAGGGGGAAGTTACTTACCAGGGGGGATTCCCTCGGTGGGAGAAAAACTGGGAGGAAGGAGATTGGGATCAGAAAAATCTTCATGGATAGGATCGGAATAATCTTCATGGATAAAGTGGATTTTGAGGAGACTCTCAAAGCCTCAATTGGAGTTTGAAAGGCAGTGAGAGTAAAGGAAGACATAACAAGCATAGACAATTCTGGATGACCATTTTTTCAAGGTTTCCTCCAGAGTCATTACCAGGTTTCAAAAGGAAATGGCAATCCGGTGGATCCAAGATAGTATATCTGGTAAAAGTTTTAACTATCATTGAGTTGCACTGACTCATTTTACAGAAGTGGAAACTTAGGCTCACAGAATAAGACAGAGATTGCTAAAGATCAGGCAACATGGTAGTAGAAAGGTCAGGTCTAGAAACCTGATTTCTTGTTTAATTTTAGAAAGAATCCCTTTTTTACGGATTGGTGTAGATGATATACAACTCAGAAATTCTGTGACTGTATATGATTATGGGATTCTGTGAATAGTGTGAATAAGAACAGAGAAATGAAAGAGGACAGTGTGTGTTCTGGTGGCCAGAATTCTGCAGTTAAATGGAGTATGAAACATGTAAAGGGAAATGAAGGCAGAAGAGGGCCAGGCTATGGAGTGTCTTGCATACCAAACAGAAGAGTTTAAATTTCTCTCAGTAAATAGGGAGCTCCCAAAGATTTTGAGGTAGAGTAGCTGCATAACAAGATGTGTATATGAGAAGGATTAGTCTGCCCTAAGTAAGAAGGATGTACTAGAGAGGGGTAGAGACTGGAGTTTGGAAGATCTATTAAGAGGCCATTGTGGTATTCCAAGGCATGTGCCAGAGGAAAGGAACAGAAGAAGAAACAGATTTGAGGCATGGAGGAGATGAGGATCTTTGTTGTTGATGGGAAGATGATGGACATACCAAAGAAGATTGATTCATACACAATCAATTCATAAACCCTCTACCATGTCACCAAGGAAAAAAGTATTAATACATGGGACATCCTAAGTTTCTAAAAATCTAGAATCTTTAATCAGTCATGACTTACTAAGCACCTACTGTGGTTGTGTTCATCATTCCTTGACGAAGAAGACCACAATGTCAGAGAAATGATGACATGACTTGCCCTTGCTTTGTTTTGAGTGAGGGAGGACTGTGCATGCCGTCAGCCTCACTTCTCCTCCAGAGCCATCTGAATCCAGTGACAAGATATTCATCAGGATGAGTGGAGGTGGTCCAGGATGCACTGGGAGACCTTGGCCCCTTCAGACCAAGGTCTATTGAGATACTCACTTAGGGTGAGGTAGCGCCCATTCAGTGAGTAGGCCTCTTTAAGAAGTAGCCAGGGGATGGCCCCTTTAATGAGGCAAAGAAAAATAACTACATCAGGCTAGGAGGGAAATAGCAAGTTACTATTGATAAATCACTCTTAAGCCTGGATAGTGCTGAAAACAGCCCTTAAGTGGAGCTTGGTCAGGGATCTAGTGTGGTACAATCTATGGGCTTCAGACACTGTGGTATAAGAGAATAAATGACAGAAAAGGAAATAATCCCTACCTTCAAGAAAGTTACATTCAATAAGGGACACGATCTTTGCATATGTAAGTATATGAAAATATAAGATGACCCTAAAGTCCTAATATAGTTTTGTTTTTGGATGGCTTAAAACTACACTAGGATTTAAGGACACATTGAACATGTACTAAATAAATACAGGGTAATTCTAGATAAAGGAAGGCACCAGCAGCTAGTGAGCTCAAGGAAGCCTTCATGTGAGAAGTGGAGCTTGAGCTGAATTTTGAAGAAATTAAGAATTAAAAGAGGCTAGGATAAGACAAGAGTGTATTTCAATCATGGAGGAAGCCTGGACAATCGTTAAGTATCAAATATACTGTAGAATGATAGAACTGAAAAAGACCTTAGGGAGTCCTTAACATCTTCTGTTAGAAGTGGATAGAATATTAGAGACCATCAAGCCAACCTCCCTCCTTTTATTGGTGAAGATACTATTGAAGACAGAAGGAAATCTGTTAATTGTGGGGCAGACATTCCAGAGGGAACAATGGAAAGGGAAAGCAAATCTGGAGCAGGGGATTGGTGCATACATAGCATACTCGTGGATAGATAAGAGGGAGTGGTAAGCCAGAACTAGGTTTGTATATCAAAATCATTATGTAGTTTGGTTGGTCAGAATGCTCAGGGTTGAATGAATAATGGGAGTGTGATTGTCACTGAGTAGAGAGTTTAGGTAGAGTATCACAGACTAAAGAGAAGTTTGTTTAGGGAAGTATGAGACTGAAGTCTTCAAGTGACTAAAAAGTGTAGTTTTAATTTGAGTTAAAGATCTTCCCTGCCCACTAATAAGCCTCAGATACCTTTTGTTAATTTCTAATCAGGAGCTGGGTCACAAGGGGCCATGACCTCTGGCTCTGAGAAGTGTATGTTTACTCTGAGGTGAGGTTTTCCTTACTCTATGGAAGAAGATTCATGGGCCAGATGAGATTCTGGGTAGCCATTAAGGAGCCCTCTAGCTCTGAACACCAAGATGTTGGTGCTTCTCTCTCTGGTAACTATGTATGTATGTAATGGTCAGACAGTTGGATCTGTCTGTTGACCTGTGATGTATGTGATTGTATCCTGGGCCATTTCCACTCATCCTGATGACTATCTGGCCACTGGACCAAGATGACTGTGTAGGAGAAAGTGAGACTGATGACCTTGAACAGCCCTCCCTCATTCAAATCAAAGTCAACTGCAAGGCATGTCATCATCTTGATGTCTTGGTCTTCTTCAAGAATGAAAGACCACCCTAAGTCTTTTGATCTTTGACAGTTAGAAGTTAGAAGACAGGCAGAAGCCCTGTTCATCTTTATTTCTCTGGTTATATTTTTTCTGTTGGTTAATGTAGTTAAAGTAGATTGTTGACCCCTCAAAAGTTTCTCTCCTTTTAGAAAAGCAGATATAAGAACCTGTATAGTAGACCCTACTGTGTATACCAGTGTGCTTGCTGTACAGAGAACTAGTCTCAGCAACAGGAAGATATGGGTTCATGGATTGCCTTTGACACATACTGCCTACATGACCCTAGGCAAGTCATTAAAAACTCCTAGTGATCAAGACAGTTCTCTAAAACTATAAATTTTGTAGAGTAGCCTGTCTGCATTGATAAAGAAAGTTTCCTCACTTGGAAGTATTAATAAAATTATGTACCCCTCCAAGAAATACTTGTCCACCTTATGAGGATATAGAATGCAGATTTTAACTATGATATGAAGTTGAAACCTTTATCATGAGTGTAGATTATCTACATATCCCAAACTGTAAATTTTTTTATGCCAACTAATCTAACATCTCAAAGTGGTTTTTTTTAGGTGTACAAATTGTTCTTTTTCTCCTGAATACATATATATTCTTATGTAGTTTTGACTTTTGGAATGATGTTTCTTAGGACTCCCAAGGGTACCTTACCTCAGAATAACTACTTTTCTACTTGCTATAATGGAAGCCATCACAATGTAGTAGAATAAATAAACAAAAAATAATGAAGATCTATTCTGTGGACCTGGTTTCAAATCCTGGTTCGGCTAGTTATTAGCTATTTAACCATGAGTAATGTAATGTAAAGTCATTTAATATTTTTCTGCCTCTGTTGTCCCATTGTAAAATGAGACAGTTGAACTGATGGGGTGCAGGCTCTGAGAGCCCCCTTGAACTCCTCTTGAATCTTCCCACTTGAACTGGTGTTTGCCTGAGGTCATAAAACTTCAATTATCTCTATGCCCAAATCTCTTTACCCTTAACCTAGCCTAGCCCTCCTTTGTGCTGGTAGCCTTCATCTGCTTCCCACCCTTAATCCTACTCTCTTGGTTCCCAGTGTCTGACCTCTAGTCGTCCCAGTCTATTGTCCACTACCATCAAAATCCTCCCTGGACCCAGGCTCTTCTCTGAATCCTTTCTCCAATCATCCCAGACTACTTGGCCACCCGTAGATTTGTCCCACTGTCTTTCTGTATACAAGATCCATCTTGGTTCCATGAAAATGGTCAGATTCAATCTGGCCCCCGGAAGGGCTGAGATTTATTCTGACCTGCTGGCATTAGCGTCACAAATGCTCAGATTCCTTAAGAGTCTAGCTAATAAAGTGGATCTTTAATAATCTTTGTTTTTCTTTGGCTGAAAGAAAACTTGAGTTCAATTTATTTGGGTAGGGCCCAGCGTGTTGCTATTTTGGGTTCCAACATCCCTAAACCCCAACAGAACCAGATGATCTCCCAGATTTCTTCCAGTTATGAATCATAAGATGCTATAAGATCAGATTTTAAATGTGAATTGCAACAGTACTGAGAGAGTGCTGGAATTTGTACCACCAGATGGTTTCAGGAGGTAGTAGAGTCACCACACCTGGAGACACAGTTGGCTCAGTAACAATATTGCATACTTCATAATACTTTAAGTTTTACAAAGCACTTTCTACACAAATTTTCTTATCAAAGGTTTGCCTCCTTTCCACCACCACAACCTGTTTACCAACTACTACCAACAGATAGTCACAAGAGTCCTGGGAGTAGAGCCCCTCACCTCTGTATTACAGATAACTATTAAAATTTCTAGTCCAACCCTTATAGTCATAATTAACACGTGGTAGCTCTTATGAAGGAGTTCACCATGACCACCAACTATTTCCCCATAGGATCAGCAATCCAGAATAAGTGAAGCAGCAAGACACAGAGAAAGACACTGGAGGTAGCAAATGCCAGACAAATCAAGCCACTACCACCACCATCATTTTGGCTGACATCTCTTCTCCGAACCTGATGGAAATACCTCAGGACCCTGAACCCAATAGTCCTGGGAGCAGTAGTATTAGTGATATATTTTAGCATAAAAGTATTTTTAAAAAACTACCTATGAGCCCTTTAAAAAAATAACTTAGACATGGTATGCAGATGTTATCTGTAGTATAATGATGGAATGTTTAGTATTCATAAAGTGAAGATTCCCAAACTGTAAATCTTTATATGACAACTCATCTGATCACTCAGGTATTTAGGACTTATATACCAAGTTAGAATTTTTTAAACGTCTCTGCTTAGGAGTTTATCAAAATGCCTAAGGAGATGAGAAACAATTAGCAAAATTGTGGCCTGCAGAATTAATACTTCCATAGATTAAGTGGTATAGGCTTAATTCTAATGTGTTCCCTCTGTTAATTACTCCTATTTATCCTGTATAGACTTTGCTTTTTTTTTCATTTGTTTGCATACTGTCTCCCCCTTTAGATTCTATACTCCCTAAGGGCAGAAACTGTCACATAGTTGATGTTTAATAAATGTTGACTGATTCAGTGGCAAAATGCAAAAAGAGCTTACTATGTTTTGGCTATTTCTGAATCTGAGTTGAAAGGGACATCCAAGGTCATTGAACACAATCTGCTCTTAAAAAAAAGAATACTCACTGTAATATCACCAACAGATGGTCATCTAGGGACCTCCACAACCTTCTTGCCTCATGAAGGAACTCACTCCACTTTTGAAGTGTTCTAATATTAATAGGAATTATTCTTGTCATGAAGCCAAAATTTGCCCCTCTGCAACTTCTACCCAATGCTACTGGTTTTGTTCTGTGATGGAACAAATGGAACAAGTCTAATTTTTATTCCATAGGAGAGAGGCTTTAGTGTACTTGAAGACAGTTCAGCTCCAGATCAAACTCAAATCTGCTATAATATAAGGCCAGTGTTCTTTCTATTTCATACCCCTTTCTGAACCTCTTTGGAAATGATCCTGGTTTTGTGGTCTCTTACTTAGTGTGCCAGAAAATTTGATGGGATGTATGACTGACACTCGTTGTTTGATACACAAACCAGCTCACACTGGACAGGAGTCAGGAACTGGATTTCCAATGTCCTTGGAAGATCCCAAGATGAGATATGTTATTCCTTCAGCTCAGAAGTCTAGATTAGCCACAAACCTTTGTCCAGCACTACTCCCTGGGGCCATTCATTTATCAGGACTCCTAGGCTCTTTCCTTGCTAAATATTGGCTTCCTTGTTCCTCAGTTAGATGGAGGCCCTGATTCTAAGCACATTATTTCTTTTCCTGCTTATTGACAGTATAACTTTTCCAGACTCATCTGGTCTCCTCTTTTTCCTCCTCCACTCTCCCCTCTACACACACACACACAAAAAAAAAAAAACAAAAACAAAACAAAATAAAACACCAGCACTTCAGAAAATGAGAAAGAAAAGTTTAAGTAAAATATTTAAAATTGTTGTATCTTGGCCCTTCAACAATACACAGAGAGACAAAGAATCCTCAGGTTTCCAAATATTATCTTTTTTTTCTTTTGCAAAACTCATTTTTCATTATTTTTCTTCCAGTCCCATACTTCTATCTTTATATTCTTAGTGCCTAGGTTAATGTCTTCTACATGCAGATTTTTAATTAATGACTGCTGATTGATTAAGCAGTTATTGATTGTCTCTAGTGTGGCAATCCTGTGCCCAAATAAATTTAATGAGCTAAGAACTGCTTGTCTACTACATTTTGGTCTGTTGATCATGGAGGTTTCTTTGCCTTCTTCCTCATCCTCATTTGAATTTCAGAAACTCAGATTAAGGGACCTTCCCAAAGTCATGGTGTGCTTGATGTGTTTAAATTATTCTTCTTCCAGTCACCCATGACTCCTATCTTTTCCTCAGTTCTCACCTTCAGTCTAGTAGTCAGTAAATTTGGTAATTTACAGCCTTCGAGAGATTCCTGGAAGATGGAGACATTAAATAGTTTGCCCAGTGTCACATAAAACCATATGTGTCAGAGCCAGGGTTTGATCTAAGTTGCTTGGGCTCCAAGGTGAGCTTATTAACCACTTTGCAATTTTATCTCATAAAAATACCCTATCTTAAGGAATTGATTGAGCCTGAATACAGATCGAAGCATACTTTTAAAACTTTCTTTATAATTCTTTTCTCAATCTGCGTTGTCTTTTGCAACATGGCTAATATAGAAATGTTTTACATGATTGCAAATGTATAATCTACATCAAATTGCTTGCCTTCTCAAGGAGGGAGGAGGGGAGGGAATGAGGGAGAGAATATGGAGCTCATAATTTTAAAAAAAATGTGATTGTTAAAAATTGTTGGCTATGTATAATTGAGAAAAATTTAAATATGTGTGTATGTAATATCCTATCTTTTCAGTCTTCTTATAGTTTATTCCTGTCCATACATCTTTTAAAAGTGTTACTAAATGTTTACCAACTTGATTTCCAGAAGAGAAAATAGAAATTGCATCATGACATACTTTTAAGTTTTATATGCATTATTAACATTTTCTCCATTATTTTCTCAAGTCTGAACAATCAACAAAACAATAAATCAAGCTCTGATTTAACAATTATGAGAGCCCTCTATTATCTGGCTCCAGTATACCAGTTTTCACCAACTTCTATAACATCTAAAGTCCAGCCAAACTGGTTTTCTTGCTTTTTCTTATATGCAAAATTCCTCCTCCTGTCTTTTTGCCTTTATACTGGTTGTCCCTTGTCCATGGAATGTACCACTTTCCCACCTTACCTCTTATACTCCTTTATTTTCTTCAAGACTTCACTTAAGCTTAACATTTTCTTCATTAAACCTTTCCTGGCTTCCTTTCCCTGATTCTTCCCCTCCCCAGGTGCTAGAGCCTTTCCCCACCCAGGTTATCTGTTTTGTATATGTTCTGTACATACATACATATACATGCATATGCACAGGCATGCATATCTACATACCGCACACATATACATATAATGTATGTGAACTCCCTAAGGTCAAGGAACATATTCTGTTGTTTCCCTTGAGGTTTTGTTTGGTCTTTCTATCCCTGGTGCCTTGTAGAGTGCCTAGAACATCATAAATTAACAAATGTCATATGAATGATTGGTTGCCCCTTTCCTACATCCTGTCCAATCTGGAACATCTCCTAGGAAATCCTGGGTACCAAAACGCTGCCCTTGGGTGGTTCTGAGTTGGGAGATTTTGTTCTAATTGAGTGAATAGTTGTCCTTCCTTTCTTGAAGAGGACTAATGACAATGCCATGAGGTGAGTTTTGTCTTGCACATGAATTGGATTTAAATGAAGCAGGATTGCACAAACTTGTAAGTATCACTTTCTCTTCTTGAGTCATCAAAGTCCAGTGGCAGGATACAAGTCAAGATAACTAACAGTAGCCCAGGATGTGGTGGATGACCTTGGCATCTTCAAAGTGTAACCAAGCTCTAAGTGCCTACCTTAGTCACCTGGATGGCCATTGGAACAAATGTTCTCATCTACCCATTCCACCAAAGAAACTCTTCCCATGGTTGGGGTAGATATCTCCCAACTCACTAACAAGTTTGAAGCCTATCAGTTACACTCAAACTGGTTTTACCTGTGCTGGGATGGTTTACTGGGGTCTGGCTTCTGGGCATGATAGAGTTCTTGGAGCCACAAGTGAGAGTTGGGTGAAAGGTGGACACCAAAGATGGATGAACAATCCTGAAAAAGGCTCAGCAAGTCCTCATATCAGAGGTGCTAGTCTTCCATCTCGGGAAAAGCAGGTATAAGTTAGATAAGTGGAAAGAAAAGGAAAGGGAATGATGGTGGGCAGGACAGAGTAAGCAAAGACATAGAGGGAGGAATATTTATCATGAGTGGGGAACCTACAGCTTCGAGGTCACATGTAGCCCTATAGCTCCTCTAGTGTGACCTTTTGACTGATTTTTATATTGATACTATGGCAATACAGATGATGATGATGATAACTCCAATTTACATAGTACCCTAAGGTTGGCAAAGCAACTTGCAAATATTATCTCATTTGATTCTGGCAACAACACTGGGAGGGTAAGTGCTATCATTATCCACATGTTTTTTCAGATGAGGAAACTGAGACAGAGTTTAAGTAGCTTTCGAGGAAATTACACATTTAAGTAAATATCTGAGGTGATTTTTGGACTCAGGTCTTCCTGACTCCAGGGACAGTGGTCTATTCACTGAATCTATTAGACTGTTATTCCTAGCATGACCCTCTATCTATGTGAATAGCTGTCTTATGGAAGAAGAGTTGTGCTTTTTTTGACTGGATCCCAGAAGATAAACCCAGAACAAATGGGTGTACTAAAAACAACTGGATATTGCTTTTAGGAAGCAATCTATCTGCAACTGGACTGTGAGCTCCATGAAGGCAGGGATATATTTTATTCCCTTTGGTATCTCCAGTGTTTAGTAGAGTGCCTAGCATGTAGTGGTATGTAATGAATGTTTATTTATTGATTGAAACTGTCTAACAATGACAACTATCTACAAGTGTTATAGCTTGGCTCATTGTAATGTCAATGTGAAGCCCAAGGAAGTTACTATGACTATGTACATGTATTCACAAAATATATATGTACCCACAAAATAAAATAAACTTTCCTCCACTAAGACAAAACTAAAATATTTATTTGGAACATTGCTATTAGGACACCAGAAGGCAAGATTTGGTAAGGTACTCATGCCCATTCCTGGAAGAGCACTGACATTGCAAGCGAGTTCCCCTAGGCAAATTTCTCCTTCTGCTTGTTTCTCTCTTTGCCCACACCTTTCCCTCCAATCAATACAATATGTAGTGTTTCTAATCAAAGACTGGGCACTTGATTGGCTTGGAAGAGAAGCTTGGAAATCAACACTTAATTGGGAAGGTGTGGGAATCCCTGTGGCCCAGAACTTAATTGGCTCTGTGACAAGGCTCCATGTGAGGCCTATTAATGGGTGGGGAAGATTTTATATCTCATTAACATTACACTCATGAAGTAGTAAATTCACTACTTCACAAATAGGTTGAATGAGAATTTATGGATTGGTATAAAATGTCTTGCTCACTTACATAAAGGTTGAACTGGAAACCTCATAATTCTCTTCCGTCTCTGAGAAAAAGTAATTCTCCCATTTTAGCTTTAACTTCCTATCACTACCCCTCCCTTACATACTTTATATTTCCACTAGAATGAACAATTTACTGTTCCCTGAATATACCCAGCCTGATTCTAAGAATCATAGAACATAAAATGTCAGAACTAGAAACAAAGATCATTTAGTCTAAACCTCTAATTTTACAGAGGCAAAAACTGAGGAATTGAAAGTTCAAAATTATATATTGGCTCAATAGCTCCTTATTCCCAGCCCAGGACGCTTTCTATTATTTGGGGTTGTTGCCTAGTTGTTTCAATCATGTTCATCTCTTTATGACCCCATTTGGGGTTTTCTTAGCAAAGATACTAGAGTGATTTGCCATTTTCTTCTCCTGCTCATTTTACAGATAAGGAAACTAAGACAAACAGAGTCAAGAGATTACCCAGGATTAAACAGCAAGTAAGTGTCTGAGACCAGATTTGAATGGAGGAGCCTTCCTGACTCACGAACTGGCTGCCCCTATTATTTGGAAAGGTGAGACATAACTGTGATTTCATTAATAGAGGGAATTCCCAGTAAGAAAACTGCTCCTATCATTTTATCAATCATACTTACCAATGTAGATAGGTATCTGCTCTGCCACTTATAATTTCAGAGTTGACTGGATCATTGGGAAGTAAGGTGATCTGCCCAGGGTCACACAGCCAGTAATGTCAGAAGTGGTACTAGGTCTTCTGGATTCTAACACCAGCTTTCTACTCCACAAAAGATGTCAAATATATGGCAACAGGCAACACTCTTAAATGCAGCCCACACTAGATTAAAGTGCAATTGGGAAATAATATTAATTACATAAATTAATAAATTAAATAACTTAAAATGATAGAATTTAGATTATATTAATATATTATGGTTTTAAAATACATATGGTTAAAATATATGGTTTTCTAAGTCAATGTGTAGGCCCCAGGAATCCTATATATGATTTAATGACCTCCATTTCAGGAAGCTAGGTGGCACAGGAATAGAGTACTAGGTCTGTGGTCAGGAAGACTCATCTTCCTCAGTTCAAATCTGACTTCAGACACTAGCTGTGTGACCTTAGAAAAGTGCCCTAACCCTGTTGCCCTCAGTTTCCTCATCTGTAAAATAAGCTGGAGAAAGAAACAGCAAACCATACTAGTATCTCTGCCAAGAAAACCCCAAATAGGGTCAAGAAGACTTGGATTCAGCTGAAAATGACTGAAGAAACAACAACAATAACAATTTCTGTTTAAGTTGTACAGCATTGCACTATGCATATTAGGCCAGCAAATGTCATTGGGCCTCCGATGGCATACTTATTTAGTAGAAAACAGCCATGACTCATAAAATCAATGAAAACCTATCATAGAAGGGAGAGTAAGGGAAATAGATAACAGATAATAGGAAATTATAGTAGCAGCACAATAAAGTAGCAAGATCAATATGTCTTGGTCTGTAGATTGGACTCAAATGCCAGCTCTGTTGCTTACAAACTGTGGGAGTTTGAGCAAGTCACCTACCATAAAGGGGTTTCACTTTCCTCATCTGTACAATAATAAGGTTTTACTCTGATTTGAGAAAGTTATTTATTCTCTCTGGCCCTACTTTGCTTTGCTATAAAATGAAGAGATGGGACTAAATGACTGCAAAGGTCTCTCCCAACTCTTAAATCTATGATGCTAGGCTAGTGACCCTAAATAGCTTTTAAGTTCCCTTGTAACTTTCAATCTTATGATCTTACATGGGGAAATTCACAGTCCATGAAAAGTGGAGAGGACCTTAGAGATCATTTGGTTTCAGTTTCTATTTTACTTTATTTATCTGGTGAATGGCAAGGTCTAAATTCAAACCCAAGTCTCCTGATTCCCAAGTACTATGAGTGTTCAAAATTGGGCATTTCGTTAATTAACTTTAAAGCTCTAAAGGGCATCAGCCCTCTAAATAGATCAAGGGGATGAAGGGGCTTACTGAGCATAGTAAGGCAGGTGCAACATTGTTCTTGTGTTGTGGTCATTAGCTTGGTCCTCATGGGTGGCCTTTATCACATGACTGTGCTCAGTGCCAGGGGAGAAAGAACCCTTTGTGGATGGCAAAGACATGCGCCTCCTTATTATTAGAGAAAACAATCAGGTTCCATTGGAGCCTTGGGGCTCAGGCCAAATGCTGGGATGAACTGACAGTTTCCCCAGGGTCCTGCCGGGTGGCCTGGCTATTGAGAATAGGGTTTCACCCAAAACCTCTTTTGTCACTGGCCTATAATGTGTTGGTGTGGAATTTATTTCTGACAAAAAGGCCAGTGCCACTGGCGTTATCTTTGTGAAGACATACCACATCTCCTTTCCCTCCTCCCTAGTAGGACATGGGAAAAGTCCTCTCCACTCCTCTCAGGGATCATAGTTATTGTGATTAATTATATACTATATAACATACTATATTATTTACATCATATGCAAATGTGTATTTAGACGTTATTGTATAAAATATAGATATGCTTGTAATAACAATGATAAACAGATTATCAAATGCATGTGGGAACAGGATGCCTTATATATAATCCCCATTGTCCTATCACTGGACATGTACTGAGGATGTTTTCAGAAGGTCCTTAGAGACTCACCATTGAAATACTTTTATTCAACTACTTAAAAAAAACCCCACACTCATTATTTCATCCATCTGTAAGAAACTCAGTAGAATATTAAATAAAAAAGAATGATGGAAAGATAGCCAGTTGTCCATGTGACATTTCTCTCTCAACTCCATCAAAGTGATGAGAACTTTAAAATAATAACTATGACAGCGATGATGATGGTAGTTCTGTTTCTGATGATGTCCCAAAAAGATTTTCAGCGAGTCTGCAAAAGCTGATCTTACATTCTAACTTGTTGTTCAGATGTTTCAGTCGTGATAGACTCTTCATGACTCTAATTGGGGTTTTCTTGGCAAAGATACTTGAGGAGTTTGCCATTTCCTTCTCCAGCTCATTTTACATATGTGGAAACTGAGACAAACCAAGTTAAGTGGCTTGCCCAAGGTCACCCAGCTTGAACACAGGAAGATGAATCTTCTTGACTCCGGGTCTGGCATTTTCTCCACTGTGCCAACTAGTTAACCTTATATCTTTGATAATCTTATTCAATTACATAATGCATAGTTACATAATTTCATCAACAGATTCAATAGTCTAGAGACCCTTAAATTTCAAAGAATGATGACAGTATAATGACTCTTCTGAATGTACTCCATTGAACACAATAAGATAACAGTGGTCATGAGAGCAGTGGTAAGTATAAGAACTCCCTTTTAAAAAGACACCCACAAAGGACTCTCCTGAAAAATAACCCTGTGAGGTAGTTGGCACTGGTATTCTTTCCTCCATGTTACAGAATAAGAGATTGGAGATCAGAGACATGAAGTGGTTTCTCAAAGTCACACGGAGAGTAGATCCAGGATAAAAACTTGGGTCTCCTGACTCAAAAGTTCAATCCACTTTTAACCATACTAGGTATTAACTTTAAATTTTGAGTGGGATCTTTTTTCTTTACTTTTTTGAATAAAGTCAATCCTTGAGACAAAGTGTTGACAGATTTGTTTAATGAACCCACTCAGTTCATTCTAATTTTCTACAGGCTCTCCCACAAAACAAAACAAAAAAAAATGTTCTCTGAGAACCCAGTGCATCCCTGATGAACCTTGACCTTAACTCACCCAAAGAGGGCTTGGTCACGTATTCTTCTCTCTGGCTTTCCTCCCCTTACTTCCCTCCAGCGCCTTTAATTGGCAGGTTCACAAGGAAGCCTTTTGTTTGGCTCCTAAACACTTGGAGCACAATTAAAATGTTGGTCACTTTCATCTCAAGAGTGCCCACAATTAATACTTTTTTACATAGGCCAAGACAAGTATGCTTTTAAATAGCAACAGCCCAGTTTTCAAGGTGGGGGGTGGGGAGGTTGGGGCTATAGGGCTCCAAGGCTCTAAAAGAGTCTCCACAAAGAAAATGAAAATTTGCTCTTGGAAATGGAAAGAATGAAGTTCAGTTTGCATTTAAATATAGAAAACTCTTAAGTTTTTTCCTTCTATCAATGGTTGGTGGCAGCATTTTTAATAGAAATCTATATTTACAGTGGGGGCTATCTTGGGAAAGCCCCAGCTCAGAAGCATTCAGAGTTGATCCAAAAGGCAGAGACACCAAGATGTGAGAGAAAATGGCCTGTTCAAAGGGAAGTTTAAGACACTGAACAGAAGTGCTAACTTTGCTTCTATCATTGAATAAGCTCGAGATTTGCAGTAATGGTACCTGACTCTGAATTCTAGCTCTGTTTTCTTATCTGTAAATTGACAATGGGGTGAAATTGATGACGCTGCAGTTCTAGGCCCAGTGAATTTTCTTTGGCTGTACCCCATGCCTAGAATGCTCACCCCCCTCCAATCTGACTACTGAACTTCCCAACTTCCTTAAGTCCCAACTAAAATCTTCCTACAAGAAGCCTTTTCTAATCCCTCCATTCTAGTGCTCTTCATTTACTTATTGCCTATTTTTCTTGTAAATAACTTGTTATACATACATATATACACACACATACATACACATTCATGCACACATACACATATGTATATGCATACATACATATATACACATACATATGCATATACATGCATGTATATGTGTGCCCGTATGTGTATGTGGGAGAATATGTATGTATGTATGTTGTCTTCTCCTGTCCGCCTCCCCCTCCCCTTCCTTCTCCTCTCCAAAGAAAGGTAAATTTGGATGGCCAAAAGATACCCAGTTGACTTGGGTTTTACTGGCTAGTTTCCTTTCCTTTCCTTTCCTTTCCTTTCCTTTCCTTTCCTTTCCTTCCCTGCCCTTTCCTTTCCTTTCCTGTCCTCTTGTTTCTGTGAGAAATATGAGTTTATGGACACGACTAGTGTTCCAGTGGGGCAGTGAGGCATATATGAGCAAGTCAGGATATTGAGTTGGAGGGCAGAGTAGGTAGGAGCAGTGGGCCTGTTGCTTAGTGAAGTCTATGATTGAGTCTAAAGGCCTGTGGTGCAGTTAAAGTCATATGATGTGGTTAAATCAGGCATCTGCTTGCTGTTCAGTGAGGCCCATCAGGAAGTTAAAATGTTGGGGCTGGGGGAAGTTTTATTAGGATTCCATCAGTTTCTTGTGGCACAAAGATATCCCATTATATCTATTGAGCCTTTTCCAAATCAATGGGAACCCACTTTGCTTCCTATTGTTTTCTTTTGGATCCTTAAAAATACTTTATTTACTTTTAATATGACAGTTTCATTTTATTGCATTTTTAAATTTACATTGTTCTAGTCATTGTGATGATTATTTTCCCTGTTCTGTTGAATTTATTCTGATTCAGTTCATATGTCTTCTCATTATTCTTTGACATCTCATGCAAATCATTTCTTTTAGCACAATAACATTCCGTTACATTCATTTGTTTAACCATCCCCCTATCAATGAACTTCAATTCCATTTACACTAAAAGTGCTGCAAGGAATATTTTGGCTTCTATGAGACCTTTATTTCTATCTTTTTTTCCCTGTAGCTTCCTCCTGTCCTTAGAGTATATGCTTGGAAGGGGGAATCTCTGGGTCAAAGAATATAGACAGTGTATTCACTTTTCTTGCATAATTTCTCTGTGGCCAAGCTTGTCATTATAATTACACAGTTCCCACTCATTCCATTGTGCTTTTCATTTATATTCTTGTGTCCATTGTGTATATTGTTTTCCTGACTTTGCTTACTTCAGTCTGCATATTTTCCCCAATTCATGGTTCTCCCTCCTATTCTTAACTAAATGAGGTATAGAAGAGATCAGAAAAAAATAAAATAGATAATTTCTTCTACATAAAACTGAAAAGCTTATGAGTAAATGTAATCAATGCAACTAGGACCAAAAAAAAGGAACCTAAAGGAAGGAGGAAAATTTTACATTCAATTTCTCTGATAAATCTTTGTTAAATCTTCCTCCTCAGCCCTGAGTTGATGCTACATACACACACACACACACACACACACACACACACACACACACACACACACAGACAACCAGTCTCCAGAAAGTGGCTATATACTTTTATGGAAGTTATAGTTTCCAGGTGCCCATGACACACTTTTGGACAACGATTCTCACAAGTCCATACCGAATTCCAACTAGTGGCTTCATGTTAGTGCTATAATGGAATATAAGCTCCATGAGGGCAAGAACTGTTTTTTTCTATTTGTATTCCCAGGACTTAGCACAATGCCTGACATGAGGGAATTTAACAAATCATATCTGATTGTAGGGATTTAAAAAAATTCTTGGTGGATAGTTTTAGTGAACCTTTTTTTCTCGTTAATTTTATTTTTAAAGAGAAGTCCGGATAAAGGAGAGGGAAGAAAGAAATCAAGAAATGAATGACACATAAAAACAAAATACATTATTTTTTTAATTTCAAAAGAACAGCTCAGTTCTGAGATCAGTTCTTTTCTTTTGAATTACTAGAGAGCTGGATAAGGAAGATGCAGACGTAGAATATCCAGTTTTCAGCAACACAACTGACAGTTGCTCACAAGATCATCAAGGAGAAAATCTGAGGGACATAAACTCCGTGACAGCACAGTTCAATGGGTTTGTGATCATGGTGACCAGACAAGGCTCTGTTGTGTTCTAAATTTTTATCAGAGACTTCAGTGAAGGAACTGATGGCATGGTTATGAAATGTGTTGTGGTGGTGGTAGTGGTTGCTATCGATGATGACAATACTTAATAATTACCTTAATGCACTGCATAATATTCTTATTTGATCCTGGCGGTAACCCTAGGAGGTAGGTAGGTATTATCATTCCCATTTTACAGATGAGGCAAATAAAGCAAATAGAGGTTAAGTGATTTCCTTATAGTCACAGAGGTTGTATGTGTCTAAAATGGGATTTGAACTAGTGCCCTCCTAACTCCAAGATTAAATCTCCATTTATAGTGCCACCTAAATGTGATAAGTGATACAAAACTTAAAAGTATAAATAATGTATGACAGAATTAAGATTGAAAAAAAAAAAGATCTAAGCAGATTAGAATAATGGGCCAAATTGAAAAGGGTCTTGCATTAGAGTACGAGAAATTAACATTGCAAGTCCTGGATAAAAGGAAGCATTACTAAAAGACTATTTTTATGGAAAATTTAAATCTGGGGTTCTAAGTTGATGTCAAACTTAGTGTAAGTCAATTATGTGAAAGGGTACGCTGATACTAGCTTTTTGTCCAGTATAAGGCACTTGATGCTAGGTGATACAGTGAGGAGAGTGCGTGTACTGGATTCAGGAAGATGCATCTTCCTGAGTTCAAATCTGGCCTCAGACACTTACTACCTGTGTGACCCTGGGCAAGTCAATTAATGTTGCTTGCCGCAGTTTCCTCATCTGTAAAATGAGCTAGAGAAGGAAATAGGAGA
Organism: Potorous gilbertii; assembly: GCA_028658325.1. Taxonomy (NCBI): domain Eukaryota; kingdom Metazoa; phylum Chordata; class Mammalia; order Diprotodontia; family Potoroidae; genus Potorous; species Potorous gilbertii. The sequence continues at coordinate 407,913,078 of CM053769.1, forward strand.
CTACTTCTGTATCTCTGACAAGAAAATCCCAAATAGGGTCACAAAGAGTCGGAAACCACTGAAGTGACTCAACTAGTAAGTTCCATTGAACTCTACCCTGGCTGGTCAAACCCTATAAAGAAGATGAAGTTGAGCACCACATTGTATAAGGGGGCATTAACAAACTGAAGTGAGTGTCTCTAGAAGAAGGCTATCCAGATGAGGAGAGGACCATGACGTATAACGATCAACTGAAGGAAGTGGGAATGTTTGGTTGAGAGAATGTAAGACTTGGAGAAGGGATGTGTCATCACACCTCTCTTCAAATATTGATGAAGTATTATTTTTAAAAATAACAAAAATAACAAAGGAATCCTTTTTTTTCCATCTTGGCCTCCAAAAGCAGAAGCATTTCATCATGTTAATATATACATATAGACCTACATATATGTGTATATACTTTTATATATACATTTCTATACCTCTACAAGGTTTACACTACACTTTTCTCACAATAGCTCCATAATGGAGGTAGGTAAAAGCACCAATATCCGCATTGAATAGATGAAGAAATGAAGTCAAAGAGGTTAATTGAATTGACAAAGGCTGCAGAGATTTTAAGTGTTAGAGTTAGGACTCAAATCCAATTTCTGTAATCTCCCTGCCCCCCACAACATTCCACTCATTGGGCTCAATATAAGTTCACAACAGCTCATGGAAGCCAAACATGTTAGCATAACCTTAAATGTCCTGAACAGTGGCAGTAGTTTTTGAAAAGGTAAGAGGAAGAAAGGAGGAAGAATTGAACTAGTATTTCATGGATTAAAATCTACTTTTACTCATATATGAATCAATATGGTGGAGGGAGGAATGCAGACAGAAGTCATTAGGTTGGGGAGAAAGGAAGGAACAGATGGGGGAGATCCAGAATTGCCTTTTTACCCATTCTAGGCTTAACAGGAGTGTGTGTGTGTTTGTGTGTGTGTGTGTGTGTGTGTGTGTGTGTGTGGCTGTGTGATTTTATTTTTCAATCTCTTTACCTCCCTGAGAAGTGGAAGATGAGAGAAGTGTTATGGGAGAACCAGGAAAGGTCACAGAGAAAAAGATGTGATGAAGGAAGTAAGAATTGAGTCCTTCAGGGAAAGTCAAATTTTGTTCTAGTGGATGTGACTGTGTATGATAAAGACCTTTACAACAGGTTCCTTTCTTGGGGAGTGGTCACCACAAGAGAGAGGAAGAAACCTGATACTAAGGAATGAACTTTGACACCAGGAATTAAAAGACTTCAGTTAAAATTTTTCCTCCTATTCTCTATAAACTTTGGCCAAATCACTTCATCTTTTTGGCTCCTCAGTTTCTTTAAGTAAAAAATTAGGGGGTCAGAACAGATCATGTGTGTGGTCCCTCCCATCTCTAAATCTATGATACTAGGAGTCTTCAAACCTTCTCTAAGGAAAAGATTTTCTTTTCATGACTTCATTCTACTCCAGAAGGACAGAGTATCATGGCCCCCAAAGCTTTTCAGTAGCAATGGTAAGGAAATGGAAGAGGCAGAAGCATTGGTTCAGAATTAGGATGTACTGACTTTAGGATGGGCAGGCTGGGAATGAAATGGCATAAAGAGGGAATGAGAAACTATGATAAATATTTTTAAGCCCAGTGATTTAGGATGTAGAACAACTTCTGGAATACAAAACCATGCCTATTATGAATTTTACTTTTGGGGAAAGGGAGGAGATTATATATGAAGAAACTGGTGAGCAAGACCAATGAATGAATAAAGCATTTATTAAGCATTGATTATGTGCAAAGCACTGTGCTAAGCTTTGGGGATACAATTTGAATGGTAAGACAGTCTCTGCTCCCAAAGAACTCACATTCTACTGGAGAGACAAAAATGGGAAAGTTTCAACTGCAGATCAGATGGAAAGATCCCATCATCCTTAGGTGCAGCATTATTCCCTCTTCTTTGAGGTCATTTCCACTGATAAAATCGTATCATTTTCTGATGTTAAAGCATTTGACACTGGGCTAGAAACATCACTATTCCAAAGGCTCTTGAGTTCAGGATCCTGAGCTATATCCATTAGTATTTTATTGGAGATAATGGTCAAGGTGGTGGGGGTGGATCCATTTTGTTGGCACATGCAGTCTTCCATCACCTCCCTCAAAGTGCCTTTCTGATTCAGCTAGGCTGGCTTGTTGTCCTGAATCTCAGGTACCAAGACCTGACATAAAAGAAGAAAAGCTAAAGGGGAAAGAGAGACAAACAAAAAGGAAGGAGAATCTGCAGGAGTAAACACTTAAGATCCTATAATTCAGAATAAAAAGTCAAATCAAGCATTTATCAAACACTGACTACGTTCCAGTTTCCATGATAAGTGCTAGAGATAGAAAGTAAAGTAAAAAATACAGTTCCTGGTCTCAAGGAGGGAGAGATGAGACACCATGTAAATAGTTAGATAGGTATGAGTTATATACAGAGAGAATGGAAAGTAATCTTAGAGGGGAAGGCATTAGACACTAGAAAAAATTGGGAAAAGACTCCTATAGAAAAATGGGATTGGAGCTGAGTTCTCAAGGAACCTAAGGACTCTAAAAGAGGAAAACGTGGTGAGGATGGGTACAGTATAACAACTATGGAGGTTGGCCATGGGTCAGCCATGGTATAAACATGGGAACTGGTGTGTCTTGTGATAGAGAAAGCAAGTTGGCTAGCATAGCTGGACTGCATAAAGAATATCAGCCTAGAGTGTGAACAGAAAAATTTGCTTCTGTTGTCCAAAACATGCTAGGGCACATAACTAATACAATAATTTCCAAAGATAATCCATATGTTATTTATAAAGAAAAACTATTAGGTCTATTGCTATCAGATGTAGGAAGTTTATTTAGCTCCTCATCTTAAGGAGATGGAATAAATTTGCAAGTTGTTTCAAAATAGAAGGGAAAAGTGAGAAAAAATTTAACTACCCCCTCAAAAAAAAAGTTGTTCTGAATACAAACACAAAGGTTTTCAAGTTTTTTAAAAACTGCTTTGTCCTGTAAGTGAGACATATAACAACATTTCTACTGTAGACCAACATCTAACCTTTAGGTTCATTTTTAAGCCATTATATTTCATAGATCACAGTGCTTATAAAGAACAAAGAGGGGAACTGTGTAGCCATCTCTAGAGATGGAATAGAAAGAAAAGTTCAGCTGAATTTCCTTGAACTTGGAGATCACAGGCTCAAAGATTAAGAGTTAGAAGCGACCCTACAGGACAGCTAATTCAACCTCCTCATTTTATAGATGAGGAAACTGAGACCCAGAGTTCAGAGATTTGGGCAAGGTCACTCAAGTGGTATAAGGCCAAAAGAAGCATCCAAACTCATATTTTGTGAATCCAAATTAATTTGACCCTGAGATGTCAAGATTTTACAGCATGATATATTGACTAACATGTATGGACTTTGTATTTTGTTTTATATTTTTACTTCAAATATCCAGACTGTGGAATAGCCTGGCTCTCTTTTTTATATTTGTTTACTTTCATTCAGAAAAAAAATAAATCTCTTCAGGAATGCAAGAACCTGAGTTTAAATCCTGCCTCAGATAGTCATTAACTGGGTGACTCTGGGCAAGTCATTTAAGTTGGTCACTTAACTCTGACTCAGTTTCCTCTAATGTAAAATGCAGATAATAATCCTACCTCCCAGGATTCTTGTCAGGATCAAATGACATAATATTTGTAGGGCACTTAGCAAAGTGACTGGTCCATAATGGCACTTAATAAATGCTTGTTTTCTTCTTTCCTTCCCTCTTTTCTCCCTTCCTTCTTTCCATCCTTTTTTCCTTGCTTCCTTCCTTTTTTCTTGCTTGCTTCCTTTCTCCATTCCTTTTTTTTCTTCCTTACTCCTTTTTCTAGTCATATAGGAATCCATGACCTACAGCTTAGAAATGACTAATCTGGTTATATACAATTACTTTATAGATTAGGAAATAAGTAAGGTAAGAAAGTCAGTCTTGATGCACTCTGAGATCTTGCTCAATTTTAACTTCTTATGGTTACAGAAGCTTGAACAGTCTTGGGCACATGACAAAGTTGCAAGAGAGTTCAATTCCTCAAAACTCTCCAGTACAACAGAAACAGAAATGCTCACAAATTAAAATTGGTGAGGGCGAGTAAAGGGGAAAAAAGTCCAAGAATCCTAAAAGAGACTGTCCAAAAAAGATTGGGAATAGCCAAGGAAACGAACAAATATAGGGGGGAAATCCAACTTTCTAACGTGGTAGCAAATAAAATATATTAAAAGAATATGCAGAGAAGACCTTATAAGTAACCAAAAATGATTAAATATTAATTAGCCCTAGAAACTAACCTGAAACTTGAATAAGAGGCATTGGAACATATAGTAACATTACGGAAAAGAAGAAATTAATGTCAGTACTGAAAAAGAATTGATGTTGACAAAAGAAGAGGAACAAAGGAACGATGCATTAATAATAAATAGCAAAAATTAACTGGAGAGATGGGAAAAATTTAAATAAAATAATCAATGACAAATGGAAATTTGGGGCTATAAGACAAAATGGCAGCAACTGTAGAATAGTGAAAAAACATCTAGATCAATTCAACTAAAAACTCTTTAGTCAACTGAGGTAACTACAGAAGATAAAAACATAGAGGAAATTAAAATGACCAGAGCATCACAGCAAGACAGTCAGAACACCACATTTCAAGAAATCACATGAAAAAATTCCCCTGAATTGTTAAATGCAAGGGACAACACAAGGTTATCTACTGGTCACCAAAAGGAATGAATGCCACATTCAACTAACTTAAACACATTACCATCAATCTCAAAAGTGTGGTTGGAAAAGACTATAAATAGATAAGAAAAAAATCACTTATCAAAGCTCATCAATGTGAATCACATAGCTTTGTTCATCCAAGATGAAAAGCAAATGGAAAATCTGGAACAATGTATCCAAAATCAGGAGAAACTGGACTTTATCCCAAAATCCAGTATCCAGATAAACTATGCATAATATTTTAAAGAATGAAATGCACAACTGAAACTCTACAACTCTTTCAAAAATTTCTATAGGAGAAAGAAATACCTGATCTGGGCTTTGATATTCAAATCAAACCCACACAAGCAGAACCTCCAGTTAGAGAAGGGCAGGCCTGGCTATGACCTTTAATATTCAAATTAACTATGAAAATCAAGAAAGGCAGAGCCTGTATCAACTTTAAAAATGCTTGCTCTAGAAGGGAATTTAATGTAAATGTTACAGGGTTAGCAAAAGCAACAGGAGGCTTGATCTAAAAGCTCAAGCAACCTTGAGAGAGGACATTAAAATGATGGAAATCATTTTGAATATTTCATTCATTGAGTATTTCCCTACTGTAATCACCACAGAACATCCAAGTGATAGGGACTATGGTCTGTTTGTCTCTCTGTCTGTCTCTGTCTCTGTCTGTCTCTGTCTCTGTCTCTCTCTCCCCATACACATACACATACACATACACATACACACATGTGTGTATGTGCATGTGTATATATGAGTATATTTGTATATGCGTGTGCATATGCATATATATATATATATATCTGTGTATGTGTATGTACATATATATCTAGATTGGCAGAGAGATAGATATAACATGTGTTGTTATGAGAATTTGTTATTTCTTTTTATTCCTCCTGCAATTTTTGCTTCATATTAACCTTACCTGACCAAAACCTTTCCCATGGGATATAAAAATTTACATAAGAGCCTTAAACATTCCTTAGATAAGAATTTTAACTGTCCTTGACTTCTTGGCATCATGTTCTTCACTCAGTCTATTTGTGACTCCTCTAAATGCAGTTTAATCTGTAACCTGACTTAGTTTACCTGTAAAGTTTATTTGACAAAGTTTATTTCCATAGGGGATGTATGAGATTATGAGTCTATTTAACTAAGTTTGTTCAACTTTTATGAATCGAAGGAAGTATGGGATCACAGATCTATCTTCTCTTTAACTTTAATTGCCTAAGAGAACTATTCAAGGTTGTAATATGTAAAAGAATTATTTCTCTGTCTTTTTGATGTAATTTTGCTAATAAAAAGACTTATGGGAGTCTTAATAAGGTTTCAAATTTGCTCCAAGTACTGAACCCATGCTAGAATATAATTATAAAACTTAAGTTTTTACCTCTATAATTTCTTCATTGTGGTAAATGTATATTTGTCAGCATCTACCCACCATATGAACTCAGAGAAGAGATATTTTTTTTCCATAACAGTATCTATTATCTATGGGGTATATGGGGTTCAGGGAGGAAATACTATTTCTTGTATGGGGGCTTGCCAAGCAATTTTCTGGGCTGCCCATCCACCTTTAGTGTCCATCTGCCACACAACTCTTACTTGTGGCTCCAAGAAGCTTTAGCATGTGCAAGGGCCACACCCAGTAAAATCTTCTCAGCAGATAGATTAAAACAGGTTGAGGGTAACCAACAGACCTCAAACCTATGGATGAGTTAGGTGGATCTCTACCTCGAGCATGTGAAGACTTCCCCTGGCAGAATGGACAGCTGAGGACAATTTGTTCCAAAGACCATGAAGGTGTCAGGTTCTGTGTAGTATTTACAGTTTGATCAAACAATGAAGATGCTAAGGTTATCCAATGCTTTTAGGGCCATTGTCAGTTGTCCTGATTTTTGTCTTGTCACTGAATTTAGATGACTCTGGAAGAGACAGTGAGGCTGACAGCTTTGTGCAACTCTGCCTCACTTAAATCCAATTCACCTGAAAGTCAAGATATCACTCTGTGATATATGTATCAGCCTAGCATATACCTAACTATATATGTATGCAACTAACTCGATCTATTTTTCTTTCTTTCTTTCTATCTTCCTACAAAGTCATGTAGATCTAAAGCCTTTGTGTGGTAGATGAGTGAACCTGTAAAGCTAATCCCAGATAGAGTCAGTCTCCTTGTGTCAACTTCAACAAAGTGTGCAGGCCAAAGACCTTAAGATCTTTGAATGGGGAAAAAGGATATAACTTCAGAAGCAAAGAACCCTCTGAGTATAAAATCACAGGGACCAAGCTAATTTGTCCACAAATGTGTAACCATACATCAGTTTGTAACTTACTTCAAAGTTCCTAGAAATATGGCCCCTGAGTATTTGAGTTGGCATATATCTAGAAGCCAAAGGCCGTCACATCTCACGTTTACTGGACTCATTTGTATGTGGATCATGTATCCTTACAAATCTCACTGGATAAAAGTGAAACTAAAGGCAGATAAATTTGTGAATTGTGCTATTACTGTACAGGAAGTAATACAATGTTTCACATTGGTACAGGCAATCAATCATTGCCACTCCAGTAAAAGCTAAACAATAATCCTGGTTATTATGAAAAAATGGGAGAGGAAGAGAGGGAACAAGCATTTTTTAAATGTCTGCTATGTGCCAAGCACCATGCTGTGGATACAAATATAAATAAAAAGAAAGACAAATCTTTGTCCTGAAGGAGCTTACAGTCTAATGGAGGGGATAATACACAATAGGAAGCTAAAAAGTAAGAGTAGAAAAAGAGGAGAGAAGGTATGGGGGTGGTGGCGGCATGATGAAAAGTTCAAAGAAGTCCAAAAGCAGTGCAGACAGACAGATGTGACTTAGAAGGGATTCTATGAAGTGATCCTATCTGGATTCAGATAGGAATATCTCCGTTCTTTGTTCTGAAGAGCTTAGGACTGGGTCTAAGAATCTCTTGCTGGAGATTCTTGTCAAGAATCTGAGAGCAGTAACATAGAACATTCTGAAACAGAAAAAGCTGGATAGCCTTTTGCTAGTTTATGTCTGGTGTACCTAATTGTTTTTCTGAAAGATCAATAAAAAATACATCTGCTTTGACCTTAAAGATTATGACACATTCTACTCCTCCCATGAGAAAAAGAATGCAATACAGAAAAGGACATCAGTGAACAGAAGTTGGATATAGGGAGATCAGAAAGGTGTCAATCGAAGAGAAATAGGGTGATGATATCTCCAGAACACCTCAGGGTCTCTGAATTGTTAGAGATCAGAGTTGCCCCTCCACTTGTGTGCCTTGGTTACACATGCTCCCTGCATGTCTTCCTTTCATGAGTACTTTCTACATGTATCTACTCATTTCACAGATGATACATATTTACGGGAAAATGTGCTCCAGTTTTATTACTACTATATTATGCCGTTTCATTTATGTCTTTAGTTTTCACATTGTCCTCTGTCTATTAAAATTAAACATATGATGGTATGTGTGTGTGTGTGTGTGTGTAAGAAAGAGAGAGAGAGAGAGAGACTATGTGAAGTCTAATTTTAATAAATGTCAGTCCCCAGATCAATTCTAAACCTAGGTGAGTTTGCTATAAAGAACCCATCCTTGTTGAGGTGCCCCTAGGTACTACATTGGCATGAAGAAAAGAATACTGCTCCTGGAGTCAGAATAGCTAGGCTCAGGTCCTTTACTTAGAATCGGTGTTGTCTTAGACCAGGAATGTCAATTTCCCTCCATCAGTCTATAAAAGAAGTTGTTGGATTAGAAGATTTCTGATGTTTCTCCTACTACTGACATCTTTAATTTTAAATTCTTTTCCAATCTCTCCCTTCATCACGTAACTTGTTTTCCTTACCCATTATCCCTCTATTCCACCCCACCCCCTACCATTGCCATGAATTCTTCATCATCATTAGGGAACTCATGCATCACATCCACCTCTCCATGAATGGTGAAAAGACTCAACCTCTCTATTATCAACATTTGAACCCCCAGGCAATTACCCACAAGAAACAATGAGACCACTGTTAATTGTGTTTTTTTCCTGGTGGGGGGAGAGGGGAATTTAACACAAGTTAGACCTCTTGCAGGCTCAGTGAATTCTTACAAGATGATTGAATGACAATGATGCTATCTCAAGGCCAGCAAAACTTGAAGTCATTTTGTTTCTCATCAACTGCTTTATTATTAAGGTTATCACTTGCCAGAAAGGTGATGATAGGGTTCTTGGAACACTTAAGAAAAAGAAAAAAACAGAGAGGGAGAGAGAGAGAAAGAGAGAGAAAGAGAGAGAGAGAGAGAGAGAGAGAGAGAGA
>CM053769.1:407922675-407938477 GCA_028658325.1 Potorous gilbertii
CCTAAGCCCATTGGATATCTATTTCAGATATTTGGGATACAGAGGCCTTGACTTTTATGTCTTTACCTGATGGTAAGCAGTTTTCTTCCTCATCAGAGAGGAATGGTGGAATCATCTGTTCCCCAAGAAAGTACCTTCTATGGTCTTATTTTTTTTTCCCTTTTCTGGGCATTTTCCTAGCCAGTTACTTGACTTCTGAGAGTCCTGTCCACCCCTGGCCTAGGTCAGCCCAGCTAGTGCTTGGGGTCTGAGATTCAAATGCTACTCCCCAGCCTCAGGGCCTACTGTGGCTGCTATTCAGGGTAAGACTAAATCAGATTCTCAGGTGGGGGCAGGGCCACCTCCCAGGCTCAGTTCCCTCAGGGGGTTTATGCAAAGACCTTCTGTAATGGAGCTGCTGTCAAGATCCTGACAGCTCCAGGAGCCTCTGGTCACTCGCTGCCTCTGCTGCTGCCTCCTGAGGGGGCCTGAGTCATGGAGACACCCTTCTCCCCTCTCAGCCTGTTCAGACATCTCTCTCACTGACCTGTGCGTCTGTGGGTGGAGGGACCTTCAAGGCTGCTGGAGATTCTGTCCCTGAAGCCTGCTCAGATCTGCTCGCTCCTCTCAGTGCCGCGCCGCCAGGGCAGAGCTGACCTCTGCTCCTGGCCGGTGCGCGATGGACCTTTGGGATCAGTTTTTCAGTGCTCTCTGGAATGGAAATCTCCTTTACCCAGTTTCTGTGCAGCTCCACTGTTCCAGAATTTGTTGGGAGTTCTTTTTATAGATAACTATGGGCTGTGGGTTCGGAGCTCGCATATGTGAGTCTTTCTACTCCACCATCTTGGCTCCGCCCCCTTCTTAAAGGTTTAATGTGAGCATCTGCACCTTGAGATTTGGCAAACACTCTAAACGATTTTTGGCAGCTAAATGGAGCAATGGATAGAGGGGTTGGGCGGTAGTCAAAAGATTCATCTTTCTGAATTCAAATCTGGACTCAAAGTAGCTGTATGATGTTGACCAAGTCACTTAACCCTGTTTGCCTCAGTTTCCTCATTTTTAAAATGAGCTAGAGAAAAAATGGCAAACCACTTCAGCATCTTTGCAAAGAAAAGCCTGTATGGGTTTGCAAAGAGTTGTACATGACTTAAAAACAAATGAGTGACAACAATTGTAAAATATTTTCCAGCAAACCCCTGGCATGAAGCTAAGAAGACCTATATTCAAATTCTACCTTTAGCACTTAGCTGTGACATTCACTTAACCTGCATGGACCCTAGGCAATTCTCTAGGGATTGTTCACTAAGCTATAGAAAAATGTCATAATACATCCATAGAGAACAAAATCATCCATCTTTTGTTTCCTCGAATTTATCGTTACAGCCTGACTCCCACCCCCTTCCCTAATTGTCCTATAAATTCCTTGAGGCCACTGACTCAGAAAGTCAATAATGTTTATTAAGAATTACTATATCTCAGGCACTGTGTTAAGCTCTAGGGATACAAAATAAAGGCAAAAGATGGTCTTATTTCAGGAAGTTCACAGTCTAATGGAGGAGATAACAAAGCAAATCATTGTAAACAAGATATATACAGGATTAATTGGAGATAATCAATAGAGGGAAGGCATTCACATTAAAAGGATTAGAAAAAAACTTCTTGTAAGTGACCTTTTAGCTGAGACTTTAAGGAATTCTGGAAAACATAGTGATAGAGAGAGGAGAGAGAATTCAAAGTATGGGGAATATCCAGTGAAAATTTCTGGAGTCAGGAGATTTGTGTCTTGTTCAACATCCCTATTATGGGATTGAGAGAACATAAAGGGTAATAAGGCATAAGAAGACTGGAAAGATGAAGAGTTATGGAGGATTTTAAATGGCAAACACAGGATTTTGTATTTCATCATGAAGAAGATCAGGAACCAGTGGAGTGCATTACAGACTAGATAGTTTTCTACAGATTATGAAAGTCTATCCAGCAGTCTTTTCAGGTTTCCCACCATCCACAATAATCTGATTTAAAATGGACATCTCCACTGGCTATTGGATGAAACTCTTTGGTAAACTGATCTAAATTTAAATCTCTGACTTCTTATTTGGTGGTTTTCCAACCTCTGACACAGACATCTTTATACAAAGAAAGGGACTTCAAAGGCATCATCCAGGACACTGCGTTTGCTGATCTAATGGTATAGATTAACCCCAATTGAAGCCTCTTAGTGTTCTCTGTGCCTTAGCCCTTAAGCAATTTGGTAGCATGGTCTCATTGAACATGATTTCCTAGTAGAAAAATAGCAATAAAATGAAAACTTTTTGGCAAACACAAGAGAAGCCTCTGTAGCTAATACTGTTATACCACTGTACCACTAGATTCCTCTCTTCATCCCCCAAATCCTACAAGATCGCCATTATAAGTATGATGAGGCCCTGCTTCCAAATACCAGCAATGGAAATCCTGTCTTTTCTTCCTCATAGGTTCTGCTTTCAGTCACTTCTTTCATTCCTATTGTACATATTTGTACAATTCAATTTTTGAGCACATATGGTTCCCTTTGACAGAATGTATGCTTCTTGAAGGTAAGACTATTCCATTTTTTCTTGCTATTCCTAGCACTTCGCATAGTGCCTGGCACATGGTAGGTGTTTGATAAATGCCTGTTGGTTGAGTGATTATGTGGGTAGCTGAGCTCTTGGTTTCAGCTGTCTCTGTTCTGCCCCCAGAGATCAACTGTGCAGTGGATAGAGTGCTGGGAATGTAGTTAGGAAGACGACTTGAAATCCTGCCTCAGACAGTTACTAGCGTGATCTAGTTACATCTGTCTTCCTCAATTTTCTCAACTATAAAATATGGATAATAGCAACTACCTCAAAGAGCTATTGTGAGGATCAAATGAGATAACATGTGTAAGCACTTAAAAATGCCTGACACCTAGTAGGCACTTACTAAATGCTTCTTCCTTTCCCCTTTGCAACAAAGCACAGGTCATTTTTTTAATCATCAAGGATTTATTTTCTTGCCTTTCACTTTCCCCCTATTAAAAAGAAAAAGGAAATTAAAACCCTTATAACTAATATGCACAGTCAAGCAAGACAAATTATTCCCACGTTGACCATGTCCAAAAATATACATCTCAGACTGTCCAGATAGTGAGGGGTTTAAGTATATATAATTTTAAAAGTATAGCTCATATTCATGCTTAGAACTAACCTTTATGGATGACTTTCCACAAAAGAAAAGTTTACCTGCCTGTCCATTAGAAAAAAAACACTGAGCGAACAGATATTTTAGTTCACACTAATCTGGGGAGCAAGTGGCTATATTTGCTGCAGACAGCACTGCGTGGTAATGATTTCCAAAGAAATCATTAATCTGCACTGCAGGCTGAATAGTTTTCTTTGCAGGATGGGGAGGGGGAAAGTACTTTATTATTTGTCTAGGGTTTTTGTTTTTATCTCATCTTTTCAACTTGTGAAGGACTACTATTTTCAGGGTCGCCTAGTGAACCAAGTTCAGCTGGGTCATTCTGAAAGCCCTTATTCAAATGTTTAGTTTCTGAAAGCCAGTCTTTGGACCCTGAGTACTAAGATTGCTTGAAGGCTCAAGGACACGTCACCATTATGGAGCCTACTTGTTTTTTGCAGCCCCTTACAGGACTGCTGGACACAGAAAATTTGGCTGGTCACCTAGAACTTATTAGTTTCTTTCCCATCCGAAGTACAGATCTGTCTTCCAAAACCACCATCTCACACAGTTAATGAATATTCTCTTTGTTAAGAACACATACACACACCCCATATTCATATTCTCAACTGGAGAAGAACAATATCTAGTAAGTAATTAATCTTTGCTACAGTTCAAGGGCATGAATATTTACTTACAACCTTGGAATGCTGCTGTGCAAGAAGGCTTTGTTATCAATGCAGAGCACCCAGCAGGTGGTGATGGGGAGTAGGGAGGCAGAGGGATTTTCATGGGGGAAAGGCACCTCCAAAACTGGGGAATTTCTCACTAGGTGAAAAGTCTCATGGGTATCCTTTAAAAGTTCAATGCACTGAACACTAAGATAAAATGTTTTGGGACAAAAAATTCCCGTTACCTCCAACTCCCCCCTCTTTCTCCACCAGTAGTACCCTTGATGGAATTGAAATCTTTCCTTTGAAAGAATAATTTCCTGGTGCTATTCATGTACAATTGTATTTGAGAAAGGGATATAGCTCAGATCTCAGGAACCTTATATGGGAAAATTCTGTTCTCTTTACCTTTCACAAAGCAAATATTTTTCAATTAGTTCAACTCTCAGGCGAGGGTAGAGAGGAAGAAAGTACTGGACTTTCTTCTTAGCTATGGCATTAATTTACAGTGTCACCTTGGAGGATGTCTCTTCTTTCTATGGCCATTAATCTCATCTAAATAATGAGTTAAACTAAAAGATTTGTACAACTCAGCCCTGACATGCTGAAGTTCTATAATTCCAAGATGACTTCCAGCATTGAAATTATGTCTTCTATGATTCTCATATGCTTTCCCAAGTCTAAAATTTTATTTCCTGTGACTATAAGATCCTTTCTTCTCAGCTCTCATAGTCATTGTGCCTAAGATTCAAAGACTTCTTCCATTTCTGAGATTCAGCAATTCTATGGTTTCAAGAGGGACTTTATGAGGCTAGCTTTCTCATAATATCAGAATCCATGCCAGTTATGGTACTCCTAAGTTACCAAGGAGGACAATTGTCCAATGGATGCCAGGTCTGCCAAAACTCTACAAATGGCTTCTATTTTTTATATTAATTTTAAAATTTTTTTCTCCCTCCTCACTTCTCCCCTTAGAAAAAAATCCCATAAAAACCATTCAAACAAAATGCTTATGACAAATATACAAATATTCAAGTAAAACAAATTCTCATACTGGCCATGTCTGAAAATATGTCTCATTCTGCCTCTCTTAATCTTATATTCAAGCTTCACCCAATCACAGACTATTAGTAATCAAATCCTGAACAAGTTGCATCACTGTTCTGGACATCAATTTCCTTCTCTCTAAAATGAGAGTGATGATATTTACACTCACCCATTCATAGGACTTTTGTGAAAGAAGTGCTTTGGGAATTACAACCTCTTTAATACTTCAGTAGATCCATAATCATACTGAAGTAGGAATTCTCTATATTGATGCAAATTATGACCTGTCTGGGCTTTCTCATCCTATAAAATTCATGTCCATATTCTCCAACAGATGCTCCAGAGAAGACCTACCTGTTATGCCAGAGTCTTTCCTGTATGTCTTAATATAATATATTCCTTTGATTCTGGCACAGAACTCACATTGTCTACCTGTTACTCTACCAGGACACACCTGACTTTCTCTTTAAATCACACAGTTCTTGAATGACATATACTTTATGCTACTTCTGGCTCATAGGTCATCATCTCAAATATGCCACAGCTTACTTATGCTTCATGTGCCCTCACTACCACCTTGTATTTCTGCATGGCCATTTGAGTCACTGTCAAGCTCTATTTTTCAGAGATAATGGAGATTTCTATATGGCACCAATAGGGACATATTGATGTTAAAATGATGAGTTTCTCTTTAGGGGAACAGCATGCTATCATTAACAGTACAATTTCCAAGTTCACATTTATCTTGCTCTCTTCCTCCTCTTTTTGACTCAGAGCATTGTCCATGCTCTATATAGTAGCTCGATGTATTGTATATAGTAACTTCAATAAACCAGCTGCATATAAACCTACTCTGAATATGCATGAGATATTTTTCATCCAATTAGTGCATCCTACATGAATTGTTAAGTCGTTTGTGTGTGTGTGTGCATATATGTATGTGAGTGTGCGTGTGCATGTGATTGTGAATCTCATTTGGGAAGCCCTGTAATGTCATAGAGCTTGATGCAATTAGCTCAATGTCATCTCCAAACAGGCGCCCCTGTAGGGCTGCACCATGGAGATCTCTTTCTCACATTTGCTATGTAGCAGATTGTTCATGATGACAGAAAGGAATCTTAACTATTATCTGCCTTTCACAGTACTAATAGTCAGAGGATCACTGAGCAGAGTTATCTATGTAGTTGTATTTAACAAAGACTCTTGAAATATACGAGATAGGGGTTCATACGCATTTAACAAAGGAATGGAAGAGAATCTTTAAAACTGGATTTTTACTCAGCTGAGTCAATTTTTATTATAATCAACAAACATGAAATCAACAACAATAAAATGCAGTGACATTTCATGTTTTCTGCCTGTTTTAGTCAATTGTATAAATATATGGTCCATGGTGGAAAATCAAATAGACAAGAGTTTACTTATTCTCCCTCATTTTCATCAGATACCCTCTATGCAAGTGCTAATAGCTACCATTTATATACCACTTACTATGAGTCAGGCAGTATGCTAAGCACTTAAAAATGTTATCTCATTTGACCCTCAAAACAACCCTAGGAGTTATAGGCAGGTGCTGCCATTATCCCCAATTTTACAGACCAGGAAACTGAGACAAACAACAGTTAAGTGACTTGTTCACAGAGCTGCCTACATAGTCACACCAGTCTCATTGAAATTATTGGGATTTTCTTGTGTTTTTTTTAGAAGGGGGTGACTGAGTTGAGTTTTTTTCTCATTAAGCATTTTCACATTAGTCATATTGTATAGAAGAATTGGAATGAAGGGGAGGAATTGTGCAAAAGAAAAAACAAAACAAAAAGAAAGTGAAAAGTTCGATCTGCATTCAGACTCCATATTTCTTTCTCAGAACGTAGATGGCATTTTCCGTCATGAGTTTTGGAGTTATTTTAGGTTATTACATTACTGAGAAGAGCTAAGATTATCAAAGTCAGTCATCACACTGTGGCTGCTTCTGTGAACAATGTTCTCCTGATTTGACTCATTTTATTTAGCGTCGGTTCAAATAAGTCTTTCCAGGCTTTTCAGATGTCTGCCTGGTCATCATCTCTCATAGCACAATAGTATTTCATTACATTACTATATCACAACTTGTTCAATCATTCTCTGATTGATGAATATCCCCTAAAGTTCCAGTTCTTGGTCATCACCAAAAAGAGCTGCTATAAATATTTTTGTACATGTGGGACCCTTTACCATTTTTATGATTTCTTTCGGATACAGCCCTAGAAGTGGTATTACTGAGTCAAAGGGTATGCACGTTTTTATAACCCTTCGGGCATGGTTCCAAATTGCTCTCCAGATAAGTTCACAGCTCCAGCAATGATTAATTAGTATTTCAAGTTTCCCACATCTTCTCCAGCATTTATAATTTTTCTGTCATGTCATATTAGCCAATCTGATAGGTATGATGTGGTACCTCAGAGTTGTTTTGATTTGCATTTGTCTAATCAATAGTGACTTAGAACATTATTTTCATATGACTATGGATAGCTTTAATTTCTTCCTCTTATAATTTCCTGTTCATATCCTTTGACCATTATCAATTGGGAAGAAATTATTGCAGATTATGTCTTATCTATCCTGGGTTGACTTTCTTTCTAAAGGAAGTTTGCTGATCTGCAATCTAGATTTAAGTGTTGACTATTGTAGACTGTCCTCTTCTCTATCAAATCTGAAAATGGTCTTGTACCTTTCCTTCAGTATTTCCATCATGTCTACTTAAGGTGCTTTTTACTTTTAGCTGTAAAATGGTATAATGATACTTGCACTACTTATCTTAGAGAAGTGTTGTAAGAAAATCATTTTATAAGCTTTAAAGTACTAATCTATCTATCTGTTTGTATGCCTGTATGTATGTGAGTGTGTGTGTGTATGTGTGTATGTGTGTGTGTATAATTTGTATGACTTTGGGAAAAAATCACTGCCCCTCACAAAGCTTCAGTTTCCTCCTTTGTAAAATGTATATAATAATGCCGACCCCTCCTCCCTCTCAGAGCTGCTATATGGGTACAATAATACATAGAAAATAATAGCTGTAAAAATTATTTTTGTAAACTGTGAAGTGGTCTGAACACATAAAAGATTATTGCTAGATCTCACTGTCCTTCATCCATGGTCTTGAGAAGTCCCTTCTATCTCTGGAATTTGGATTTATAAGTATCCACTATGTAAAAAAAAACACTTGAAACTTCGGGGATTATAGTTTTTAGTTTAAGAACATTATGTACCTACCATGTCAGCTTTTGCTTATGAAAGGAAACAGCAGCAAAAACAAAAATTATATCTCTTGATATCCTTACAGTTAAAGGGCATAAACAGATTCTTGTCATGTCTCTGACAAGGGGAAACAAATATCGAAATCATAAGCTTTGTGGCTGGAAGGGACTTTATAGAACATGTAGTTTACTCCTTCCACTCTCATTTTACAGATTAATTCCAACCAGGGAAAGGGCTTTTCCTAGGTCACATAGGTGAAGATTTGACTGGTCCTTGAACTCCAAAGCAAAATGCTATACCACTTCCTTAACTGTGTACCAGGCCAACAAGAGAGTGAACTCAAACCATAGAAAAAGGTATAAGTTAGAAAATCAAGAGAGATCTGTGACCTCATGTGGGGGAGTTTGTAGGGGTATTGAATGATTTATCAGGAAAAAGGTTGTTCTTTCCAACTGTATGAAGTGGCTATCTCCTAATTTCTCAACCACTAATTTATTCCCCTTGGTCCACGTAATTCTTTCCTGAGCTCTAGCAAGATTTGGCAGCCCTGAGTTTCTCTGTTCAGCAAGCTTTCAAGCTCTGAATTGTCAATAACCCAGGGGACTGAGAAATCAAAACCGTAGAATGTCGGTGCTGGTTGAACATAGACTGAGTGAGTGCAAACTTGCCTAATCTATTATAGCGGTTTGGCCCCAGATCAGAAAAGGCTATGTTTCAATTCCCATGCAGCCATCCACTCAGATTATCTGTTGATGAGCCTCTATTCTGTCCTCTCACCTCTCAACTCACCCCCATTTCCATAGAGGGTGCTTTCTGCCTCATTTTATGAGCCTAGCACATAGGCATTAGTAGACACTGTTTGATGAAAGAAGTTTATCATTTCATTGCCCCATGAATCAATTCAAACCCTTATGACTCATGGATCAAAATTTCCTTTCCTAGTCACACTTTCCCAAAATGTGCTGTTTCTCCCATTAGAATATAAGTTCCTTCCAGCCAGGGACTGTCACTTTTTTGATTTGTATTTCCAGCATTTGGTAGTGTCTGACACAAAGTAAATATTTAATAAATACTTTTAAATTCATTCATTCATTCATTCATTCATGGAACAGACTATCAGAGCTTGAAGGGATCACTTTGTTCAGTACTTTTCCCTCTACCCCACCCCCATCTCACTCCCCACTCCCCCCACCCAGGAAATTGAGTTACCTAGACTTAGTCCAAAGAAGAAAGTATTTAAAAGACTAAAAACAATATCACTTAAACTCCTCCATAGAAGTTTTAGTAGGGAACCTGGTTACAAGTGTTCACCTGTCTTTTTGATCCTTTTCAGAGAATTTTCACAGACTTGCAGTGACTTCAAGTACTATGGTACTTGAAAGACTGTAGAACATTTTCCTGACCACAACAGCTTGGTAAGTACCTGCTGAGGGCATTGATGTAAGCTGTTATGTATATCCTGAAAGCATTACCCTTATTTTACATATAAGGACACTGGGGCTCATAATCACCCAGCCATGTCGGTCACCAGAACTGGGTTTCAAATTCAAACTTCAGTGCCCTGGGTGCAGTGCTCACAAAACAAATTGTCAGAGATGACTGCATCTGTCAGAAACATGAAGAGACCAAGTTCCCAGGCTGTTGAAGCAATGTTTATTGTTACAAGTGCCATAGATACAACACTGTTGTCAATTAGCCTCTAATGGAGCGAGGAGAATTAGAAGAGAGCTGTGCCACTTTCAAGATCTCTGGTTTGGATAAAAGCCCATTATACTCCCATACTGTTCAATGTTGAAAGCAAAGACCACTGCATATTGGACTCTTTGTAATCCCCTCCCCATTGTTTGATTTTTCTTGGGCCCTGTTGGCCTGTGTGAATGCAGATATTTCTGCCTGAGGACGACAGGCTTTTCAATTCACCCAATACAAGGAATTTCAACAACTTCTCAGAATAGCCCATGTTCTCACTCCCCACAGTGTGAGGAAATCATGTTGGTTTCAGGACATTTTAAATTAACTCATTTTTCATAAGTCTCCACTGTAATCTCCCTATCTACCTTTCCAGCTTTTTTTTATTCATCTACACCTTAGGGACTCTAGTTCGTAACTGCAAAAGAAGGGCTAATTTATTTTTGTATCCCCTTCCCCACTCTCTACTCTCCAACAGACATGCAGTACTCTGCACTTAGTTGGCAAAAGGAAATAATAAATGTGCAACAAACTGAGTCAAACTCTTTACAACCAGTTCATATATCTAATGCCCTGTGTCTCTGGCTCCGACCTCCTTTTCCAGCTTACTTCTTTTCATATACTCACCATTTCAATCAAACTAGAATATCACTTACTCCTTGACCTTTTCCACTCTCTCCTTCATCTCATAATTTGCATCTCATGCCTCCCTTTCCTATGTATGCCTAATAAAGTGCTGCTCTCCTTTCAAAGTCTAGCTCAAGTGTTGCCTCCAATCAATCAACAAATATTTATTAAGCACTTACTATGCTCCAGGCATTTGTACTACCATGTTGGAAATACAAACACAAAGAATAGTTCCTGATCTCAAGGAACATAACGTTCTACTGGAGAATGTAACACATATCCGGGGAGTAGTGGTCAGGAAAGCAGGTTTTAGCCTAGGGTTGGGGGTGGGGAACCTGTGGCCCTCTGGGTCCTCAAGTGCGGCCCTGTAACCGAATCCAAACTTCATAGAATTTGTTCTGGATTCAGTCAAAGGGTGGCACTTGAGGATTTAGAGGGTCACAGGTTCCCCAGCCCTGAAGGCAGTCACAGAAATTGTGAGTAGAGCCCCGGATCATTATGTTGTCAGGTTCTTTCTGGAGGCAAAAATAGTATTGATTTGACTATGGTTCACAGAACAAGAGTAAGAGGTAGAAAGTGTGAGGAGTGGGGGTGGGGGGCAGATGGAAGGGGAGGGGAGGGAGGAGCGTCACACAGTGCTAAGACAGTTATGCTTTCTCAGTGACACCTGCTAGAAGTCATCTCTCCTGCCTTAATTCCTTAGATTATTTTTCTTGGATCTCTCCTTTGACCCCATTACATTCCCAAACCTATCCACTCCTGAACAAGCATTCTTTTTGTAACACTCCCAACAAAGTGTCATCAGTCCTTTTTGCTTAATGATCTCAAGGAACGGAGAACCCACTACTTCCTAGCGCTAGCTCAATCTCATTTCACTTTTGGATGGCTTTCACTTTTAGGAGTTTCTTCCTCATATCAAGGATAAGTCAAGTCTCTTATCAGTTTTCACTGAACCTCCAGTCTTTCAACCCCCACTACCTGCTGAATATCCAATTGTCATCTCAAATATATCTGAACTGAACTTATTATAATCTTTTCCCTTAAACCTTCTTCTCCCTTAAGCTTTTCTACCTCTAGTGAGACCACCACTAACTTTCCAGTCAATTAGCTTCATAACCTTGGTTCTTAAGCTTGAGTCATAGCCTGACCCTTCTTTCTAACTCAGCCCTCTTTATTCAATCATCTGTCATGACCTCGCCCTTCTAGCCCCAAACCAACTTTTACATCCATCTTCTCACTCACATGGCTATACTCCTGATTCTGGACTTCCTCACTTCTCACCTTCAGTATTTTTAACAAGCTTATGATTGGTTTCCTTGACTCAAATACTCTTCCTCTTCAATTAATCTAACATATGGTTGGCAAAGTGATATTCCTCAGGTACAGATATTATATGTTATGTTACTCAAAGACATCAATGACTCACTATCATTTCAAGGATAATATACAGCTTTTGCATGGTCAGGCTACAACCTACTTCTCCAACCTTATTTAAAAGGATTCCTCAATTCGTTATTTCTCAACTCAGTTATTCGTCATATACTCAACTTTCCATGAAAAATCTACTGCTAGTTGTTTTCCAAACTGGGCATTCCATTCCTATACCTTTGAAAAGATTTTCCTTCTTGCTTAGAATTCAGTCACAACTCATCTATCTTTAAAAATCATTCCCTTCTTTCAAGGTTCAATTCAGTTACCACTTCTTTTAAGTCTTCCTTTATTCCCTCCATGGTCTACATTTCTTCCCTTTTCAAATTGTTATGTTCTCATTCATCTGTGTATATGTGATGTCCCTTTCCTTCCCCCACCCCAGTGGAATGTAAGCTAGTTACAAAGGGTTCTTGGTGTTTTGTCTTCACATCTCTAGCATCTAGCACAGTGCTATAATCCTGGTGAAGGAAGCACCTCATATCCTGCATTTTGGCAGCTCTGTATCCCCATTTTTCTGGGGATAGGGGACAAGGAGAGGATTTTATTTTATTTTCTCTTCTGTTTTTTTTATTGTCTTTGGGTAGGGGAAGACCTTTGCAAGCACCAAGATAAGTAATTACTTTATGAGAATTTTTTAAAATGATAAATGTTTATTAAAATTGTATAATTATTAACATGGAAGTGAGTGTAATACTCAGTGCCCCATCTATGGTAGCCCTGTGTTCTTGCAGAAGAAAGTTATTTTCCAGATTATTTGTGCCACATGGACTTTGGCAAAAGTACCCTGGTGTATTTCCTAGGAAGAGAAAAATATTTAAGAGGGTGGGGAAAGGAAAGGGGATAAAGATGATGACAAGGAGTACTACAACTGCTTTAATAAGTTTGTACATATTTATGTCAGAGGTCAGGGAACAATATAATTGGCTGAGCAAACAAATTAGACAAGTTCCTAAGGTCTTTAAGCGGCAAAGCCCTGTATAGTGGGAGGAAGTCAATGTTATGAAGCAAGACCCCAGTGGGAGGGAAAAGGAGAAGAATAGGAAATTTATTTCATCTCCCATCAACCATAGCCCTTAGCAATATGTTTACTCACTCATAAGGAAATATCCCAAACAGGAGATGAAAATCAGTCTCAGAGAATCAGAGACTCAGGTAGAACATCAGAGTCATACTTTAAACAGACAAGTATAGATAGACAATCATGGGAAGGAAAAAAAAGTAATTTCACAACGAATATGCAGAGAAGAGATTTGGTACAGACTCCAAAGATAGTCAGACCTGGCATTTGAGAATTGTGTCACAGACGACTATGAAGAAAAGACTTTGAGACCCAGTATTGTGAATTACCTTGGCACATATGTTCTCTAACATGAACCTCACTACTGTTGTACTCTGAGTTGGTGCTCTTTCTTTCAACAGATGTGTATATTTCAGGTAGGGTGTACTACAAGTTTGGTTTGGTTTTAGTGGGGGCAGGGGCAGAGTATTTTGTGACTTCTGTTTTTACTATACTTTCTTTGTAAATGCCTTGGTTAAGACTTGTGTCTAGTAGCTGGCTGTTAATGGCAAGCACACAGGTAGAGGCTTGTGTGTAGACTTACAGGGGTACCTCTAGAATTTGGGATAGTAGAAATCACTCTCTGTGGATTCAAACCAAGAGGGGAAGTTGGTGGAATAAACCAGAATACATGGAAAATATCTTTATGTTTCTTTTATATATACAACATGAATATATTTGGTTTTATATCACCTATATTTCCCATTTTATTCTTCTTCCTATTCTCCTTCTAGAGTTATTACTTATTTAAAAAAAAGTAAAGAGAAAGAAAAGAAATCCGGCAAAACTTACCAATACATCCATACACACACATACACATACATATGCATATGTACATATACACACATACATGCACACATCTATGTTCCATATTCATAGTTCTATGCTTTTTCAAAGATCTGGCTCTTACAGAAATAGTGAGCTTTCCATAGAGAGTGATATAAAGAAATTCTATTTCATCTACAGGGAACTGATCTGAATGAATTTATGGAGACAGAAAAGTGAAGGATGAAATTGGGGACCAACTAGAAATATGAAATAGTAGGAAGTGGATTATGAGTGGCATGGCCCTAGAAAAGGATGTGGTCTAACCCTCACTCCAGGCTAGGTGGGTGAAAAAGCAGTCTTACCACAACTACAGCAAGTGGAGCAATGAAAAAAGTGCTCTGGGTTGGGGGCGGGGAGGAGATGGCAGCCTGTGGATTATAACCATGCAAGAAGAGGACTGTGAAACAAGGCTGGAAGACACCAACTCATATGTGGATCATGGTGACTAAAAGAAAACTTTTCTACTGACCTTCCCTTATGCCTGTGCCCTGGGGCAAAACCTATCATAAAGCTAGTCAAAAGTTCTGGAATGACCATCTAATGGTAGAATTTAAAATTGTTCAATGGCTATTGGCTATTCGTATATTTCTAAACAGCACAGGTGGCTGGTAGCTGCAATTCTTTATTCACATACCAAAACTGTGAGCATTGACTGTCTCTTAAGAGGGAAAATGGGAAAGACCAAAGAAAAGAAAAATCTGAAAAATCCTTCCTTGATTGCTTAAAATAAGTACTTTTAAGACAAGAGGTCCTTTGTGGGGAAGTAAGCCCGGTTGGTATAGCACACCAGGGAAAGGTCATCTCTCATCTGAGTCCCCAGTTCAAGCTGCTTCCTGATACTTCCACCTAATGCCCTAATAGCACTTTGAAATCCATTTACTTAAAGCTGAATTTTAGACAAAGTGGTAAAAATGTCCTGTTTGCAATTATCTGAAAATGATAGTTTTTGACCCCATTGACAAAGATTCACTAGTCTTTGCTTTACAAAGATGGTAGCTAGGAGGCAATGTTGCACTGTCGAAAGGGTGAGAGACTAGGAATTAAGAGATCTTGCTTTCACTTATCTAATGTGTGACTCTAGGCAAGTCACATCTTTCCTCTGATCATCAATTTCTTCTTCTGTCAAACTAGAATAAATAATAACTTCCCTGGCCCCCATCCCCATAATGTGGCTGTGAGCATCCGATGAGAAAAGTTCATGAGGCCACTTTGAGAAGTTAGGGCTCTAAGCAACCAGAAGCAATTATCCAACAGAGGAATGGTCCAAGGATGGGAACAAATAGTTCTCAAAAGAAGAATTACAAACCATCAACAGCTATATGAATAAAAGTTCCAAATCACAAACAATAAGAGAAATTCACATCAAAACAACCCTGAGGTTTCATCTCACACCCATCAAATTGGCAAAGTTGACAAAAGATGGGAATAATCATTGTTGAAAGGATTGTGGGGAAACAGGCACATTAATGCATTGTTGGTAGAGTTTGGATTTAGTACAACAGTTCTGGGAAGCAATCTGGAATTATGGGAATAAAGGAGCTCAAATGTTCAAAGTCTTTGACCCAGAGGTGCTACTGCTAGGTATAAACCTCAAGGAGGTCACTGATAAAAAGAAAGGTTCCGTATGAACAAAAAAAAAAGTAGTGTTTTTTTTTTTTGGTGTGGTAACAAAGAACTGTAAAAAGAAAATATACAGCTATTGATAGAGGAATAGCTAAACGAATTGTGGTACATGAATATAATGAATAGGGAAAAGACAGGAGAGAAGGGATCTTGGATTAATCTTTATCATCATCATCAATTATTATCACATTTATTTATTTAAAAAAAAAACTTTGTCCCATCCCTTATTTTATAGAAAAATAAACCAAATCCCAGAGGTTGAAATGATTTACTCATGGTCACAGAGTTAGTAATTGACAGACTTAGGACTGTCAGATGTAATGGAAAGGAGTGGAAAAAGTTTCTCTTTGTAAGTGCTAAATAGTGCCAAACACTATACTAAGCACTGGAAATAACAAATGGAATATCAAGGCATTCCTTTTTTTTTTTTTTT
>CM053769.1:407938977-407988339 GCA_028658325.1 Potorous gilbertii
TCCATGGCCTGAGCCCACTGGATATCTATTTCAGATGTTTAGGATACAGAGGCCTTGACTCTTATGTCTTTATCTGATGGTAAGCAGTTTTCTTCCTCGTCAGAGAGGAAGGTTGGAATCACTTGTTAACCAAGAAGATAACCTTCTATGGTCTTATTTTTCCCTTTTCTGGGCATTTTCCCTGCCAGTTACCTGACTTCTGAGATCCTCTCCTCCCCTGCCTAGGTCAGCCCAGCTAGTGCTTGGGGTTTGAGATTCAAATTCTGCTCCCCAGCCTCAAGGCTTTCGGCAGCTGGTCAACTGCTATTCAGGGTAAGATTAAATTAGGTTCTCAGGTGGGGCAGGGCCACCTCCCAGGCTCAGTTCCCTCAGGGGGTTTATGCAGAGACCTTCTGTAATGGAGCTCCTTCTGAGCTTCTGCCTGCTCCAGGAGCCTTTGGCTGCTGGCTGCCTCCCGAGGGGGTCCGAGTTATGGAGACACCCTGTTCCCCTTTCAGCCAGTCCAGATGTCTCTTTCACTGACCTGTGCATCTGTGGGTGGAGGGACCTTCACGTTCTCCAGAGATTCCATCCCTGAAGCCTGCTCAGATCTGTTCCTTTCTGTGCTGTGCGGCCCGGGCAGGGCAGGGCTCCGCTTCCACCTGGTGCGCATTGGACCTTTTGGGATCAGTTTTTCAGCGCTCTCTGGAACGGATATCTCCTTCACTGTGTTGCTGCATGGCTTCCACTGTTCCAGAATTTGTTGGGAGTTCTTTTTAGAGGAAATCCATGGGCTTTGGCTTTGGAGCTAGCATATGTGAGTCTTTCTACTCCACCATCTTGGCTCCAACAAATTAATTTTTTTAAAAATGACAAACAAGGTGATTTCAGAAAAAATTAGGACTTACATGAACTGGTGCAAAATAAAGTTAACAGAAACAAAAGAATGTCGTACACAGTAACTGTAATATTCTATGATGTTATTATCAACAATTCAATGATCCAACGCAATTCTAAAGGATTAGTGTTGAAGTATAGCATCTGCCTTGACAAAAAGAACTGATACTATCTGAAGACAGACTGAAGCATGCTATTTTACATTTTCTTTCTTTTTTCTTTTATCTGAATCGTCTTGTAAAAAATGACTAATAAGTAAATGTTTCACATTCTTCCACATATATAATCTATATCTGTTTGCTTACTATCAGATATAGGGGAGGGGGGAAAAGACAAGTAGGGGCAGAATTTGGAACTCAAAACTGTTTTAAAAATGTTAAAATTTGTTTTAATATGTAATTGGGTAAAAAATAAAATATATTTAAGAACTAAATTTAAAAGTATATAATAAATTTGACACAGCAATTCAAAAAGAAAAAAGTGAAGCTAACACACTCTATTTTCTCTTTTGTCTTGGAGGACAGGGTTACTAGACAAGTAAATGAAGTAGATACTAAACACATTATTACTATATAATCTACCTATGTTTTTATCAAAGCACTTGACAAAATCTCTAATACTATTCTTCTGCACAAGAATGAGAAATGTGGGTTAGATGATATGTAAATTCTAAGCTGCCTACGCAAGCTGGGTTGAAGAAAACCAGAGAAACCAGGAGGCAGAGAAGAGGGAAAAGAGCATTTTGGGCATGGGGGAAGCCAGAGAAAACGGCCAGAGGCAAAAGATGCAGTTTTAAAAAACAATACAAGGAAAGAGGGAAGGTATAGGGATACTAGGTGGCACCATAAAGCACAGAGCGCTGGGTCTGGAGTCAGGAACACTCATCTTCCTGAGTTCCTATCTGGCCTCAGATATTTATTAGTTGTGTGACCTGAGCAAAGCATTTAATCTTCTTTTTTGCCTCAATTTCCTCATCCATAAAATGAGCTGGAGAAGAAAATGACAAACCACTCCAGTATCTTTGCCAAGAAAACCCCAAATGGGGTCATGAAGAAGCAGACATGACTGAACAATTGAACAGCAACAGTAAAAAGTTGTAAGAATATTGGAAATGCAGGAGGGGACCAAGTTATTAAGGGCTTTGAATAAAAGAAAATGTATTTGATCTTAGAGGGAAAAGGGAGTCACTGAAGTTGGTTGATCAGATCTATGTTTTAGGATAATCATTTTGGTGACTGAATGGAAGATGTAATGAAGGGGGAAGAGATATGAGACAGGCAGATCCACCAGGAGGCCATCCCAATGGTCCAGGCATGAGGTGATGAGGGCCTGCACCAAAATGGTGGCAGTGTCAGAGGTGAGAAGGGCAACTATTCAAGAGATGTTGCAAAGGTGAAATCAATGGACTTCGCAACAGATTGGATATGGGGAGTTGAGATTTACTGAAGAGTCAAGGACAACACTTAGGACGAGAACTTGAGGGACTGGAAAGACACTATTGCCCTCCACAGTAATAAAGAGGTAGGAGGTAAGGGAGAGTATTTAGGGGAAGAGATAGTGAGTTCTGTTGGGGATAGATTTAAGGCATCTATTGGGGAAGATGTGAAATTGAAAGTCAGTGGGGAGGTTAGGGTAGGATAAGATAGATTTTAGCTTCATCAGCATAGAGATGGTAATTAAATGCATGAGACACAATAAGAGGCCAACAGGAGAGGTTTAGTGAAATAGTAAAGAAAGAACTGGAAGACCTGCATTCAAGTCTCGCTTCTACCAGGTACTGACTAATATGACTGGGCACATCATTTAACCTCATTGTAGGTCAGTGGTATCAAGTTCAAATAGTCATACATGAGGATCCCTATAGTCTTGATATTTCTTGAGACAACCACATATTAATGTTATCTATATTCTACTGTATTTTTATTTACTTTGTTAAATATCTCCCAGTTACATTTTATTCTCCCCACTTGGGAGTTTTGTGGCTAGTGCACTATGATGCCTATGTTCCAGACAAGGCTAGAAGACTAATTTTAGAGAGGGTGCCAACTGGTATTGGCAGAGAGACTTCTTAATCTGGAAGTTTCCTATACCAGTGAAATTAAGGTTCATCTTTTTGTCCAAGTATGCTTAAATACTTGACTACTTCAATATAAAAGTTGACATAAGGAGACATGGCAATAAATATGTTACATATGAAATAGGAGTAAGAAATAAGAGGCCAAAGGATTATAGACTGTACAAGTGTCTGTATTTCATAAATACCTTCTTCAAATAGAGAAGTAGGAGGCATGAAAAGAAACAGCACTAAAAATTAAACAAAAAATATGTAAGGAGAATAAGGCATGGAATCCAAAAAAAGAAAACAAGGTTAGAAGAGCATTTGAGTCTAAGACTTCATTTAAATTTAATTCAATAAATACATATTTTGTGCCTACTATGTACCAGGCACTGTGTTGGGTGCAATGAGTAGAAAAACAAAAACAAAAATTCCTGCCTTCATGGAGTTCATATTCTTTTAAAAATATATATTTTAATAACTTTTGCTTTTATACCACCTACATTTCTTGATATTCTTGTTCCTAGGGAGTAGAGCAAAGAATAGAAATAAAAGAGAGAATACACACACACACACACACACACATACACACACACACTAGTACTTAATAAGCCACAAAAAGGTTTGAGAGTGCATGCAATGTTCCATAGTCATAGTTCTCCAAAGGTGTGTGTGTGTGTGTGTGTGTGTGTGCGTGCGTGTGCATGTGTGTGGGTGTGTGTGCGCATGCACACTTGTATTTTGGGGAGAAAGCACTTCATCATATCTTTTATTTGAGGCTAGTTTTCTTCATTATATAGTTACTATATTCAATTTTTATTGTTCTGTGCTTATATTTTTTCAGTTTTCAGTACCATAATTATTGTGTATATCACTAGTCTGGTTCTGCTTATTCTACTTGAATCTGTCTATATTATTCTAAGTATCTCACATTCTCTTAATTCAGAGGAAATTAGAGTTCAGTAATCCAGACCGACAAATCAGGTAGGCTATTTTATATGAAGGTGGTGGGCTCAGGACCTGGAGTCTGGAAGACTTGAATTCAAATCTGGCCTTGGATATTTCCTAGCTGTGTGACCCTGGGCAGGTCACTGAATCCTATTTGCCTCAGTTTTCTTATCTATAAAATGAGCTGGAGAAGGAAATGGCAAATCACCCCCATATCTTTGCCAAAAAGAAATCCTAAATGGAGTCACAAAGAATCTGACACTACTGAAACAAGTGAACAACAACCACATAATGTTTTAGTTTGAGAGTGTAGACTTCCTCCTTGAGTGTCCTTCTTTGCGATAGAGACAGGGATAGATGCAGAGCCATGCTCTCTGACTCTGGGAGACTCATTAGCTTTATTCATTACATTTTCTCAGTAGTGACAACTGACCAAGTCAGGCCAAGTTTCCTGCAGCTGTGGAAAGAGTATTGGACTTAATGTGAGAAAACTGGGGTTTTCAACCACTTGCTAGTCATGTAATTCTGGAATAAATCACTTAACCTTATTTGCTTAATCTATAAAATAAGGATGAAAATATTTACATTGCTTTTATCCTGGGGTTATTTTGAGGAACAAATGAGATAAGATGGAAAAAGTATGAGATTTGGAATCAGATGACCTGGGTTTGAAGCCTGGCTCTACTTCTATCTCTGTGAATTTAAAGAAAATATTTACCAGGTCTTGGCCTCTGTTTCCTCACTTGTGAAATGGAGGATTGAGTTACTTTCTAGAAGTAAATTAATGATTCTCTAAAACTCTGATTCTATATAGTTTGTATATCAGAAACTGACGTGTTATTTGATATTCTTATTATGATTGCCATTATTTCAATGCATAATAGATGGTGTTTATAGCACACTGATATTTGAAAAGTCATTTATGTGTGTGACCCCATCTGTGTCATATGACAGTTCTTTAAGGTGTATCTTTTATGTCATTATCTCTCCTTTACAGAGAAGGAAACTGAAGCTCTGAGTAGGTAAGTGACTTGCCCAAGATGTCACAGTTGAGTAGTAACAGAGATGGGATTTGAGCCCACGTCCTTTTAACTCCAAATGAACATTTTGTCCACTGTGCCATGCTCTCTCTTGTTCATCATTTTCAATATTATTACTCCTCGTGATGTGAAGGTGACTCTGAATTCTTCAAGGGGAGGCCATTAGAACCCAAGCACTGACAAGTTCTCTCAAACCTTAAAAGCCTTTAGAGTGTATTAGTCCATAGATACATATATCTTAGATACTTACTTCAGATGGACAATAATCTGGAGCCAAAATTTACTAGAAGGAAGAATGCAGTCTTGCTGTTGGAATACTGTGCAGAGTAAAAACTGTTCTGATATGCTTCCTCACATAAAGCCCTGTCTTTTCAACTCATACATTCTCTCTGTGATAGTGTCTGAATGAGCATCAGGAAAAATCAGAATTTTCAAAGTACAAGAATTACAGAAGAACTAAACAGCAGTTGAGAGCTCTGTGACTGGCATTAGTAACCACAGTCCATTGCCAGTGATGACTTGCTTGAAAGAAGTAAAATAAAAAACATCTAAGTAATGTCCTAGAAAAGGATTTGTTACAGAGCAAGCAAAGAACGAAGAGGACAATCCAGATGTTACACTGCTAGCTAAAAAAGAGTAATAAAACAAACCCCAGGACATAGAAAGGCCACTAAAATGTTATACACCTCCTCCGTGAAAGATTTGTGGAATAAAATGTACAAGAATCATACCAGATTATCAACTGTGAATGGGTTCTGATGTGGACTGGGGGAGACAGTATTCATATCTAAAAGATTATGGATCCATCAAAGTAGATGTTTCTTCTTTCTTTCTCTTTCTTTCTTTCTTTCTTCCTTCCTTCCTTCATTTTTTCTTCCATCCTTCCCTTATTTTTTTCTTTCTTTCTGTCTCTTTCTGTCTTTCTCTTTCTTTCTCCTCCTCTTCCTCCTTTTCTCCTCCTCCTGTCCTTCTTTTTCTTCTTTTTTTACCTCCTCCTCCTCTTCTTATCCTCTTTCCTATTTCTTCTTTTCCTCCTCCTCTCCTTTTTCTTCTTTCTTCTTCTTTTCCTTCCCCTTCTTCCTCTTCTCCTTCTTTCTTCTTCTTGTCCTTCTCCTCCTTCTCTCCCTTCTCCTCTTCTTCCTTCTTCTCTCATTTTTCATATACATATATATATGTATATATATATACATATATAGATATGTGCAGGTGTGTGTGTGTGTGAATTACATAAACAGTCAAAAATGGTTCTGAAATCATAAAGTAGATAAGTATGTAAGTAGTCACTCATTTCTTTTCAGTTATCTACATTAATTATTGTTACTTATTGTTATCCAGAGAAGTAACTATTCCAATGGCTAGAGGGCTGGGCTCAGAGCCAGGAAGATCTGGCTTCAAGTCTTAATACTGAAACATGCTGTTTGAGTGACCCTGGAAAAGTCAGTGTCCTAGGCAACTATCTAAGTCGCAGAGAAGGTGTTGACCTGGGTTGTTTTTACAATAGTGAAATCACTGGTCCAGTTCTTTTATCGCTTCTCCATTGTTCAAGTAGACACTCATGTGCAGAGTATTTACCTAGGAGTCCCTGCTCTTGTAGCAATGCAGCAAAATACTTGTGACAATGGATAAACAAGCAAGAAGTAACACCGATTCTTACAAAAGATTAATAAAGAAAAGGATTTTCAAACATTGAAGACAGAGAGGTCCATCACATAGAATTTAAAGGTTTCTTACTTGTGAGAATTCCCTGGGTTGAATGTTGTAAGAACTCGCTCAGCTAGGCTGCTTGCTTTCAGTCAAGGGCTAGGGCTGATGGGAAGATTTACTATCTGAACTAAGTTATTAACACTATGTGTATTTGTGTGAGTGTGTGTGTGTCCCTTCCTCCCTATCTGTTTCTCTGTCCATATTTGTGTCTGTGTCTGTCTGTCTATCTCCCTCCTTTCCCCCCCTCTCCCTCCCTCTCATCCCCTGCCACATCCCCAGGTTTGGCAGCTATTCTAGATGACTACATAGTGTGAGGGGCTTTCTCAGGGATGTCCAACATCTGCATTCCAGCCCTGAGGAAATTAACATTGGAGAAGAGTAAAAGAACCACAGCTGTAAGATATGATCTGCCAGGAGGTAAATCCCTGTTTCATTTCACAAGGATCCTTGCATATAAGATCGTTTTATTGGTCAAGACTTGGAGGTAGAATGAATGGAACAATCTCTGAGAAGAAACATGTTCATTTCCTCAGAAGTATCTATGAATGGTCCTTATTCAGGGATACTGGAGTCCAGTGATAACAATATGGTATCATAAAAGGACACTATAATGTGAAGCAAGAGGCCTATATTCTCTCAGTTCTTTCACTGTTTCAGTGCATGACCTTGGCCAAGGATCTTGCCAATTTGGGGCAGAGCTAGAAATAGCATGTGGTGACTAGGGCTTTGATCTAGATACCTGTATCCAGAGAGGCTAGCTTTCTTCCCCACTAGTAGAGTACTAGTTGGTATCACACCTGGAGGGAGGAAGGAAAGGGAAGGGAAGGGAAAAGGAAAAGGAAAAGAAAAGAAGGGAAAAGGAAAAGAAAAAGGAAGGGAAGGGAAGGGAAGGGGAGGGAAAGGAATCTAGCCTCTCAGTTTGTAGGACTGGCCCCTCTATGCCCAACAAAGTCTCAAAGATAACCAAGTTGGGAGCTACAACTTGCTCTTGTTTATTTGCCAGTACATTAGCCTGTCAGGTTGTTTATCTGAAAGAAATAAATTAGGAGGGGAAGGGATGGAAAACCAGAGGAGTTGTTCCTGAATAGCCCCCATATCAGTCTCACAGCTCCCTAGAGACACTTCTCCCTATCCAGGTCATCACCTACTACAGGGCTTCAGGTTCCAAACCTCCTTCCTTCCCCTCCTACATCCAAATAATTCCCAAATCCAGTGCTTATGGCCCTGTAAGCAATAAAGCTTCCATCCTGTGAGGACCTGGCCTGAAACCTACAACATCCATCTCTGTCTGGCCCTATCTTAAGGTGAGAAACTGTTTCTGGCTGTTTTCTCTCTACTGGCTTTAAGCCCTGACCAGATTTAAGGTGTCTAAAAAAGATTTATCTTCCTTTTGGGCTAAGTCCTGCCCTGGCATCCTAATGTTTAGTCTTCCAAATAATGACCCATTTCTACTAATACAGGTCCATAAAGAAACAGATCTTTTAACTGAAGTAAGATCCTTAAATAACAACAATGCTGTAAAATAGATATTGCATTATCATCCCTGCTTTACAAATAAGTAAATAAGGACAAAAAGATCATGTAATTTACTCTATATGTTCAAATATCATCTCCCCTCCCAAGCCTTCCCTTCAAGCAATGGCATTTTTGAGCTCTTCCAAAAAAAACTTATTTCTGTTGAAGACACCACCATCTTTCCAATCCCACAGGTTTGCAATCTTGACTCTTCCCTCTCTTCTCCTCACAGTTAATCACTTGCTGTGTTTTGTCTATTCTATCTCCACATCTCTTATATACGTCCCCTCTCTCCACCCACAGTCTCATCACTTTTTGGTTGGACTTTTGTCATAGCCTCTAAAATATCCTCATTGCCTTCAATTTCTCCCCTGTCCAATCTATCCTAAGGTTTAGTTTTCTCCTGCTATAATCTTTTTGAGACTCTGCCTAGTAATATTACTTCCAAGGTCAACTATTTCACTGAGATCAGAAGCCAGACTACCAAGGTTTAAGAAGTGAGTAGGAAAAGAGGCAGTAGAGGCAATCAGTACAGATAGTTGTACTGTTTTTCCAAGAGTTTAGCTATGAAAAGAAAACAAGAGATAGGACAGCAAGCTTGAGGAGATGATAGGGCCCAAAGAAAGTTTTGTTTGTTTTTTTTAAGATTGGGAAGACCTTGGAATGTTTGTAGGCAGCAGAAAAGGAAACAGTATATAGGGAAGTGTCGAAGATCAAAGAAATAGTGGGAATGATAAGCATGTTTATCCCCATTTTACAGATGAAAGTACTGAAGTTCAGCCCTGAGTGAAGTGTGTTCCCTTAGACTGAGATGAGATAGGGACTAGAACAAGAGTAATTTCACTGACATATAGGACTACCAAGTTAGCAAATTTCTACCAATTCAGGTAAATTCCTTTTCTGCAACTTATAGCATTAACACTGCCTAGACAGAGCACCAGAAAGTAGGAATTTGCCCAGAATCAAAAAGCCAGTATGTGCAGGAGGCAGAACATTCAGTTAGGCCAATGGCAAAATAATTTGAACCCAGGATTTAAATTGAAAACATTTTCCATTAAATTAAATGTTGCCACTTTGAGCTAAGCTTTAGCTGGGATCCCGAGGACCACAAGAAGCCCTGAGAATGACAATAGAGTGTGCATATTTTCTCTCTGGGCTTGCTGGAAGGGTAAGAAGGGGTTGGGAGACAGACAGAAGATTCTTCACCCCCCTGTATCAGCATCTCAGGGATTAATCGTGGAGCCCAGGATATTTAATCAATCACTAATTTCTACTCCCCAGCTGTCTTTTGGACTTCTCTGTCATGACCCCAATCTAGGTACTTTCTTTCCCTCTCCTCCACTTTTCATCTTCTTGTGTGTTACCTTCCTCCATTAGTCTGTAAGCTCCTACAGGTCAGGTCTGACTTTCTTTTGCATATTTGTATCCTCAGAGGTTAGCTTGGTACCTGGCATATAGGAGGCACTTAATAAATTTTACTAATCAATTGGTCAATTTATCAGTTTACTAGAATTTACTAGAATTCTTTAAGTGCCTATTGAGTTGATTTGCCAAAAGTCACAGATTGAGTTAATGATAGAACTAAGACCAGAATCCAAATCAGGTTCTGAGACCCAGTCATCATTCCTCTGGAATACCATTCAAACAATTTGCCATCTCTGGGTTGGCCAATCCCAGGTGTAATCAGTAATCCAATTGTCTGGACACACTTGCTATATCCTCTTTTAAGAGAAATATCTGTGCAATGTCATAGGAAATCAATAGAGTTGATAGACAGCTGTTTAATGAAAATTCTCTTTGCCTAGAATATGTTGAGTGCAGACACTTTGGGGGCACATTCGTGCTGAAGGATGCCCTAGACAGGAATTGGATAATGCCTTTGATTTCATGATCAGTATGTCCTGTATTACTTAGAGGTGGCATTATAAAACCACAGAGCTCACACATCTCTATGCCAAAAAGGAAAGTGATTCAGACAGACATTGCTAGTTAGTATTTTTTTTTCCTTTGGGGAGAATTAAAATGTCTTTTTAAAAAGGAGAAAAACAAAAGAGTAAAGTTGTTGAAACCCACGAAGCTGTCTCTGGCAAATAAGCCCTCTAGGGGTTTTAAGATGTCAAATAGTAAGTGGGCAACTGGTAACTTTTATGGTGAAAAGTTCCTAGACTACCTCTAAGCAGGGGAGACAGATTTGGCTTAAGTCTGGGATAGATCAATTGTAAAGGCAGGCCATGCTCCACTTGACTATTACATCACTTGCTTAAAGAAATAATACAACTCCCAGGATAGAAAAAAAATGCCACTGTAAATCAGGAATTGGCAGGGACTTTTAGGAAAAATATATCAATAGCTTGATGAATTCAGAGAAGGAGATGTCTGGGGAAGACCATAGAACTCTCCACTGACTACTTCTTAGTGTACCTCTGTAAGCAGAACTCTCCAACATTGCAAGGAGGGGTCATTCACATGGGCTGCCTTTCTAAGGCCTCTGTGCATCTGAACAGGGAGGCAGAAGAGTTGAGCTGTGGGAATAGATAGACTGCAGCTGCAGTTTACAGTTCTAACAAGGACACCAATTTCTTTACTACTTTGAGGTCATCTGAAGACAGCTTATAAAATCAGAGAAAGGCTTCTGGGATACTGTTTCCTAATCTGGCCCTATACACTCTGGGTACAGAGTGTTGTAATAGTGTTGAAAGGACAGGGGGCAAAAGAGACAGATGAAATTTTTTTGTAGTATAGCATTTCAGCTCTTGGCAGTCTAGATACCTAGGTGGAGCAGTCTATGCTTGCATTCCCCTAGGTTGTGTGTCCCCAGGAAAGTTTTAAGCACTGGTCTGATCTAAAAGCTACCAGAGGTCTTTGGTACCAAAGGACTCTGAGATTATAAAATTGGTCATAAGGAAGCTAGGTGGCATAGTGGGGGTAGGGTGATGAACTTAAAGTCAGGCAGGCTTGGGTTCAGATTCAGTCTCAGACATTAAATAGCTGCATGACCTTGGGCAAATCAAATTCTCTTAATAATTTCTTCATCTGTCAAATGAGGATAAAAGTAGTGTCTATCTTATAGGGTTGCTATGAATTTTAAGTGATATCATACATGTACAGTCTGTTTGCAAACATTAAGTACTATGTAAATGCTAGCTATTTTTATTATAAGGTCCTCAGACTCTGACCTTGACTTCATCTCCCTGTTTCCTATATTAATTTTTACTGAACTAGCAGGCAAAATAAACGAGGTGTTATACCTTCCCTGATTCTTAGATTGTTGCCGAAAGTGTCCCATGGAACAAAATACAAACATCCTTTTTGGTTTTATATAACACCTAGTTCTGGTGTTTGTAAGCACTGAGAAGGATGATGATTTCTCTCCTAGCCATATGTAACTAGTCATAGCACTATAGATTTTGAGCTCAAAGGGATATTAGAGTCTGTCTAGTGGAATTCCCTCATTTTTTCATAACTTCTCCTTCATTGAGCAATGATTCTCTTCCCCAGTGGCTTTAACAGCGGTTCATCAAATTCTCATCTTTCATATATAGTGAGTTCCATTTCTAGGATTTCTCTTCTATTTCATTGATAAATTTCATCATACTTTCTTTCACCACCAGATAGTTTCTTTTATAATTATTGCTTCATAATGCATTTTTATATCTACTGGAGATAGTCTTGTGCAGCTTTTTTTTTCTCATACTGCCTGATAGCCTTCTTTTTCTATTTTTTTCAGATGAAAATAAAATTCAGGAAAACACAACATTGGTATTTCAATTTACACTTCATTAAATCTATTAGTTAATTTAGGATGTATAACATTTTTATTATGTTATTTGACACACTCATGAGCCAGGGAAAACTCTCCATTTTTCTCCCACTTCTTTCTTGATTCTATCAACATTACTATGAAGTTGTCTTTGTTTAGGTCACTTTTAATGTCTTGATGGGTTCATACTCAAGTACTTGGCACATATTATCATTATTGCAAAGGTATTTCTCTTTGTATACATTTCACTTGATTCTTGGTGGTAGAAATTTAGATATTTTTGGGGGGGATAGTTTATCTTATACTCTGTTGCATTGCTAAAGTTATTAATTATCTCCAAACTTCTTTTTTACTGTCAAAAACACCATTTCATGGGAGTGGAACTAAGATGGCTGAGTAGAAGGATGGACTCACTGTAGCTGTACTGCCAAAGTCGATAAAATACCTGTAAAAATGACTCTAAACAAATTCTAGAGCAACATAAGCCACAAAACAACAGAGTGAAAGAGATTTCCAGTCCAAGAGAGCCTAGAAGGCGGACAAGAAAGGTCTATTGCTGGGCTTAGAGCAGAGCACAGCCCAGCCCAGTCTTGGCCATGTTGCCCAGCTCTGACAGGACTTCAGAACTCAGAATCACAGGCAGCAGCTGCAGTTCCCAGAATGCTCAACCCACAAATGCCAAAGATTGCTTCAAATGTCAGTGAGAAAGCTCTTTCACCTGAGTAAGAAGGAAGCAGAGTCCAACACTAGCCCTGACCCCAGGGCAGTGGAAGTCACTGCAGAGGTGTGTCCTTTTGGAGCCCTCAGTCTCAGGGGGAATCAAGCAAGGGATCTGAATCTCAACCCTGAATAGTGGCCATGGGATGAAGAGGAGCACTGGCTGGTGGAGCTGGAGGCAGTTGTGGAGAGGGAACCCAACTCACATATCCTGGGCAGAAAAGCTTGTGGTTACTTCCTGACCAGAGCACAGGACAGGAGAGGAGTATACTCCTTTCCCTTGATTGTGCCACCTTGGAGGAACTGAGAACTTACAGGTCCCTAGAGTATACCCTCCACTTGACAAGGGACTCAAAAGTCAAGTAACTGGCTGGGAAAATGCCCAAAAAAGGGGGGAAAATGAGACAAAAGAAGGTTACTTTCTTGGTGAAAAGATATTTTCCTTTCAGATGAGGAAGAACAAAGCATACCAATAGAGGAATAAGTCAAAGTCAAGACTTTTTCATCCAAAACCTCCAAAATAAAATTGCAATGGTCTCAGGCCATGGCAAAGGTCAAAAAAAAAGAATTTGAAAATCAATTAAGAGTGTTGCAGGAAAAATTGGGAAGAGAAATGAGCACAATGCAAGAAAATCATGAAAAATGACTTAACAGCTTGCTAAAGAAGCCAAAAAATTGCTGAGGAAAATAACACCTTTTAAAACAGACTAACTCAAATGGCAAAAGAGATCCAAAAAGCCAATGAGGAAAAAATGCTCTAAAAAACAGAATTAGTCAAATGGAAAAGGACATTCAAAAGCTCACTGAAGAAAAATAGTTTTTAAAAATTGGAATGGAGCAGATAGAAGCTAATGACTTTTTGAGAAACCAAGAAATTACAAAACAAAATCAAAAGAATGAAAAAAATTGAAGACAATGTGAAATATCTCATTCGAAAAACAAATGATCCGGAAAATAAATGCAAGAGAGACAATTTAAAAATTATGAGGCTGCCTGAAAGCCATGATGAAAAAATGAGCCCAGACATCATCTTTCATGAAATTATCAAGGAAAACTGCCCTGATACTCTAGAAT
Source organism: Potorous gilbertii (assembly GCA_028658325.1). Classification (NCBI taxonomy): domain Eukaryota; kingdom Metazoa; phylum Chordata; class Mammalia; order Diprotodontia; family Potoroidae; genus Potorous; species Potorous gilbertii. Next base: position 407,952,668 of record CM053769.1, read on the forward strand.
CAGAGGGTAAAATAAATATTGAAAGAATTCATCGATTACCTCCTGAAAGAGATCAGAAAAGAAAAACTCCTAGGAATATTGTAGCCAGATTCCAGAGTTCCCAGGTCAAGGAGAAAATATTTCAAGCAGTCACAAACAAATAGTTTGAGTATTGTGGAAATACAATTAGGATAACACAAGATAATCTAGAACTGAGTCAGGTTGAAAGTGTGTAAGACTCAGAATATATAAAGGATGACAAGTAAAACCAATATTAAAGAATTTTAAAACTTTATTAGAAGAAAGAAGATGATTAAAGAAGGGACAGGACCACCATTTAGGAAAGAATCAATTAATCACCTCCTGAAAGCAATCCCAAAAGGAAAACTCCTAGGAATATTGTAGCCAGATTCTAGAGTTCCCAGGTTGAGGAGAAAATATGGCAAGCAGCTAGAAAGAAACAAATCGAGTACTGTGGAAATACAATAAGGATCACACAAGACCTAGCAACTTCTACATTAAGGGATTAGAAGACTTGGAGTATAACATTCCAGAAGTCAAAAGGACTAGGATTAAAACCAAAAGTCACCTAACCAACAAACCTGAATATAATACTTAAGGGGAAAAAATAGTTATTCAATGAAATAGAGGACTTTCATGCATTCTTGATGAAAAGATCAGAGCTTAATAGAAAATTTGACTTTCAAACACAAAAATCAAAAGAAGCATGAAAAGATAAACAGGACAGAGAAATCATAAGGGACTTACTAAAACTGAACTATTTACATTCCTACACAGGAAGGTAATATTTGTAACTCTTGAGACTTTCTCAGTATTGGGATAGTTGGAGGGATTATATTGGAAGGAAAAAAGGGAGAAATGGAATGGGGCAAATTATCTCTCATAAAAGAGGCACAGAAGGGAAAAGGCGGGAGGTGAGAAGGAAAAAGTGAAGCTTCTTCTCATTACATTTGGCTTAATGAAGGAATAACATGCACACTCAATTTGGCATGAAAATCTATCTTACACTACAGGAAAGTAGGGGAGAAGGGGATAAGTGGGTTGAGGGGGATGATAGAAGGGAGGGCAAATGAGAGGAGGGAGTAATTAGAAGTAAATACTTTTGGGGAGGAACAAGGACAAAGGAAGGAATGGAATAAATGGGGGACAGGAAAGGATGGAAGGAAATATAGTTAGACTTTCATAACATGACTATTATGGAAGTCTTTTTGCATAACTACACATGTATAGCTTCTATTGAATTTGCTTGCCTTCACAGTGAGGATGTGTGGGTAGGGAGAAGGGAGAGAAATTGGAACTGAGAATTGTTTTTGCATACTACTGGAAAATAAGAAATACATGTAATTGGGTATAGAAATCTATCTTGCCCTACAAGTAAAGAGAGAAGATGGGGATAAGGGAATGGAGGGGTATGATACAAGGTAGGGCAGATTGGGGGAAAGAATAATCAGAATGCACAGTGTTTGGGGTGGGGGAGGGGAGAGATGGGGAGAAAGTTTGGTCAAAATCTTGTGGAAATAAATGTTGAAAACTAAAAATAAATAAATAAAATTTAAAAATTAAAAAAATAACACTATTATTCATCAGCATGCCTCAAATCTCTATCTTTTTCAGCTTCTTGTTTTTACTCCATATATCTAATCACTTGTTAAATCTTACAATTTCTCACTCTCTACAATAATTGTAGAGAGTCTCCTCTTCACTACTGATACAGACATCACTTTAGCTCAGGTCCTAGTCAAATCTTGCAAAAAAATTATTATAACTTCCTATTTTGTGCTTCTTGCCTCATCTTGTCCAAACCCAGTGCATCCTCTATATAAGTGCCAAAGTGATTTTCCTAGACTGCAAGTCTGACCATATCACTACCTACTAAATAAACTAGAGTGGCTCCCAACTGCCTGAAAGAACAAGCATAAATTCCTGTATTTAACATTTAAAGCTCTTTATAACCTAATTAACTGCCTACTTAATTTTTTTTTTTTACACATTATACTCCTCTTCAGATTTTGTGATTCAGTCATACTCATCTACTTGCTTACCATGATCTTAGGTAATGTATGCTAATTTTCCTGTTTTCTTCAGCCTCTATAGCAGGAATGGGAACCTGCAGCCTTGAGGTCACAGGTGGCCTTCTAGGTCTTTGGATGTGGTCTTTTGATTGAGTCCAAGTTTTATAGACCAAATCCTTTTATTAAGGGGATTTGTTCTGTGAAGTTTGGAGTCAAAGAGTTGCACTTGGGGACCTAGATGGCCACATGTGACCTGGAGACCACAGGCTCCCTAAACCTGCCTTATGGTATTTGTCCTTTCTCATGTATAATTTTGATGATTAGGTCTTCCTACATTTCTTATCTTCTTTGTGTCTGTTGTCCCCCATACCTGGAATGCAATTTCTCCTTACCTCTTCTTCCTGGTATTGTTAATTTTACTGAAGACTCAGTTGAAGTGCTTCCTTCTGCACAAATTATTTTTGACCTTGTATTCATTTTGTATTACATGCATATCTATCTATCTATCTATCTACACATTATCTCTCTTCCTCTCCTTCTCTATATATCTCCTCCTCCTTCTTCTTCTTCTTCTTCTTCTTCTTCTTCTTCTTCTTCTTCTTCTTCTTCTTCTTCTTCTTCTTCTTCTTCCATACATGCCTATATCCTTGCTCTTTTATTAGAATGCAAACTCTGTGAGGACAGTGAGTTCTACTTTTATATTTGTATCCCCAGCCAATAGCACAATGTCATGAACTTAGTAGGTAATTAACAAATTCTTACTGATTATGAGACCCTCAAATTTATTAACAGAGATCAGTCTCTGGATTCAAATGAACTGGGTTTGAATCTCACTTCTGATGCATACCACTTGTGCAAAATTGGATGAGCTAATTAATTCCTCTGGGCTTCAGTTTCCTCTTTCTTTTAAATGAGGGTGTGGCACTAGATAACCACTGACTTCCATTTTACCTCAAGATTTGTAATTCTAGTTAGATTATCATCCTAGACTTTCATAATTTTCTTGATTTCTTTTGCCCTTGTGGTATCTGCCCTTTCTCACATCTAATTTGTTGGTCTAGGCTTGCTTATCTTTGGGATAGCTAATTGTCAAATTCTTAGTCTTTTCAAAAACATTTCAATTGCTTCATTATTGTCAATTATATTATTCTGTCCTATGATCTTGGTTATTTTTCCTCTGATGTTTCCTATGAGTTTATAGTGTTTTTGTTTCTTAAACTTTTTAAAATTCTTTACTCAGCTCTTTATTCATATGTCTTAATATAGGAACTAAGGACTATGAATTTGCCTCCAACTATAGTTTTGATTCCATGTCAGAGTTAGCATTTTTGAGATAATCTGCTATTGTCTTTTGTGTTTTCTTCTTATACCTAGTCATGTTAAATTACTTAATAAGTTATTTTTAAAAGCATTCATGGTGACATGTAACTTTTAATCATTGTATCAGTTGTTCCTGCTAGATTATTGCACAATATTGGTGGTGGTAGGTTTCACTGTAGAAGGTACAGTTGACCAGTCAATACTATTCTTTGCTACCTACCTCTTTCATTTGTAGGGATTTAATTAACCAAACCATGTTATAAAAATTAGTTTTTTTAACCTAAGGTCAATGTCATGACTCTTTTGGTCTACATACCCCTCTCCTTGAATTACAGGGTTTATATTAAGTGAAAAGTAAGGAGTATAACTTTAATAGCTCAGATTTCCTAGTTAGGAAAATTCCTCACATTTAGGAAGAGGTTTGGTTCTATACCTTAATTTGATTTTATATTTAACTCTAATCTCTGACTTCTTTCTAAATGAGACAAAAATTCAGATTTTGGCAAGGGAATGACTGGAATATGTTATAGTGTCTTTTAATGAATAGGCATGGGGAGAAGTTGGATGAATAGCAGATTTTGGGAGAACAGACTTCTCTCTATTACTGAGAAGGTGGACACAATTGATAGCTTCAGCATATTTGTCTTCTGCTCTGAGATGCCTGTAGAGATCAAAGACCTTCCTCAGTACCTTCTTTCTCTGCCATAGCTCAGCCTTACTTTTTTCTTTCTCTTTTAGACTTCTATCCCTATGTTTTTGTTGTTGTCATCCTTCATTCTTGAAGAGGACCAATGACATCACAAGATTAATATAACATCACATGACTTTTGCATGAGACCAATTTGAGTGAGGAAAAGCTGCATAAAGTTATCAGTTATCAGCTTCACTCTCTCCTCCGGGGTTATCAAAGTCAGTGGCAAAGCAAAAGTTTGGGATGCAGTGAGTTATCTTGGCTTTTCTAAATGAAGGTCTTTTCCAGGTCTCACTTTATCTGAATCAATACCCATTTAATGACTAAGGGTTAGGTAAGAACTAAGACAAAAGATGCTCAACTTACCATCACAGAATAGCAAACACAAAGATGAAAGACACTCAAGAATCTGCTGAGTATGCAAGAAAAATGTGCTTATCTTAAGAAAGGATGCAACCCTCCCCCCACAACAATTTATAGATCATAGGTCTCCCAGAAGAACATGATTAGACAAAAACTTGTAACATCATAACGCAGTAAATAAAGGAAGAGAACTTCCAGAACTTCTGAATATAGAAAATGAAGCATCAATTAAAAGAATTCATAGATAACCTCCAGGAGAAAGAACACACAAGGTCAAAAATGAAAAATAAAACAAGTTAGGGAAAGAGTGAGGGCACTAGCAATTGGAGAGATAGTTCAGGGAAGACTACATAAAAGTAGTAAAGTAATAATAATATATTTTACTTATGCATTCATTCAGTAAGCATTTATTAAGCACTTACTGTGTTCAGAAAAAGTTTGTATAGTATTTCAGAGTTCATGAAACATTTTATAAACATCACCTTTGAGAGGGGTAGGACATGGATTGTTCTCTCCATCTTACAGATAATGAAAATAAAGCTCAAAGAAAGGAAATGGCTTATTAAGTCCTTATAGAAAATAAATTTCTGGAATTCATGTTCTCAAATAGTGTGATATAATATAGGAATGAATTTGGAGTCAGAGAACTGTATTTGTGGATTTAATTCAAGCAAGTCCAAGTAGGGAGCAAAGATAAATTCTTTCCAGTAAGACAGACACAGAAAGACAGGGACTCAAAAGAGGAAGCAATTTCAAAGATTGTGGTCCCTGATAGCAGAGATGAGAGCTGACTTTGGAATGTGTTTCCTAAATGTATCATTGTCTATCATTGTATACTAAGTCTGTGCTTACTCTTCTATAGATACTATGTGTATTTGTGAGAGAGGTGACCTTGGGATGATTGAAAGAATTTTAAGAGCTATTGCTCTAAGTCTGACATTTTAGTAAATACCATTGTTTTGAGCTAATTCTATCTACTGGTTGATTATTAATAGGAAGCATACGAGTGCGACCTTATGAGATACACTTTTGGGGACTCCCATAGCAGGTACCCTTTGAATATAGGGTAGCAACCACCCTGTATGACTCAACTAGAGAGTACAAGTTGGGAAACTAGCCCAGGAAGGCTATTGCATATATGGAGTCCTTTTTATTTTGTCCCTAATAAATGCTTTAGGCATTTGAAGGTGAGTTAACGCCAAACATTTAATGTCTGAAACAAAAATAAATAAGATAGTACATGACACAGGTGGTTACAAGCAATGGACACAGGTTGTCTTGAGGAAAATACCTGGTGAATCAAAAGCATTATTAGCATCAGAATTTTAATTATTAATCCCTATTATAACTAATAAGAATATGCAGAATTCAAGTTTGAGCATTTATACTTTCAGAATTGGTTTGTTTGGGAATGAATGAATGAAAAAGCATTTATTAAGTGTTTACTCTGTATAAAGCACCGCCTTGTTATGAAAATGTTAAGTGGAAAATGTCAAAATTCCAGCCTCTTGTAAGTGATGATAGTTTTATTCATTGTATTTATATCTCTGCCACCTAACACAGTGCCTGGCACATAGTAGGAACTTAGTAAATGCTTGTTGCTTGATTGGCTGATTGACTGATTGTTACAAAAACAAGACAGACTCTGTTCTCAAGAATCTCCTTTTCTTCAACTAAGGAAAGGCAATAGCTATAAGGAAATGTCAAGTCAGATGGAAATGCCCAGTAAACCTTAGGGTATAGCTGCAGAACAGTTAGCAATGTCTTAATATCATTCCCATTTATCAAACCATATCCTTTTCATCTGTTGAACCATTTGAACCACAGCCAAGGATTTGGTGTGAGAACTTTCCTTTCTGGAACTTTGGTGGCTGTGGCTACTGAGGAAGCATCTGCACAAGCAACAGTTAGATTGCACCTCCACAAGGGCTGCTCTTTTAGGTGATGGTGGCAGGGGTTGGACTGGAAGCAGGTCAAATGATCTTGGAGTTGCTGCTATTTATAAATTATCAGACCTAACTTTATGTCCTTGGATATCAGTCTATGCTTGGTGTTACTGGTGCCAGGGATGGCAGTCTCCTTTTTCATAAGGACTAATTTCAACTTTGCTGGCTGTGGAGTTGAGGTCTATGGAGGATCCTACAATTCTTAGGGTTCTTGGATGCTGGGCCCTGAGCTGTCTTCACTGGGGTCTGAAGGCAGAAATTAGTTAAAATACATGTTTGAGAAAGTAGTCTCTAAGGTCTCTTATAACTTTTGATTCCAAGTCCTAGGATCCTGGGATCTGGACCCATGGAGGGAAGTCCTTGATACTGGAGAACTTTCTCCTGAAGGTGCAGGATCTTCATGAAGGGATAAGAGAGAGCTTTAGGGGTTTTGTTTCTTTACTTATTTTTGTTTTATTTTCAGGATACAGAATTTATTCTTGCTCAAAATTATATCTATGTTGAAGGGTGAATAGAAATAAGAAGATTGACGGTCCTAAGAATAATACAGTAGAAAAAGCACAGGGTGATGTTAGGAGACCCAATTTTTTGTCATACTGTTTGCTGTATTGCCTGTGTCACCTTGGGTAAGTCAGTGCCCCATTTCTGAGCCTTAATTTCCTTAGTGAAATGTGATTTTTGATGATCTCTAAGTTTTCTTTAAAGTTTTTGTGGTCTATGACAACATTAACTCATATTTAAGGTTCATAAAGCATTCTTCCCACAATACTTCATGCTATGTCAAGCATAATATTTGTTTCACAGATGAGGACCTTGAATATCAGAGAGGTTAACTAACTTGACCACAATTGTACAACTAGTAAATATCAGAGGTGAGAATTACACAAAAATTTCCTGATTTTATATCCACCTTTCATCCTTTTGTCCACAATGCCTCTATGAGTGTAAAATTCCTGTTTGTTCAAGCAGTATTTTTTTATTTGATAATTCTAAAGCCTCTTCCAGATTTGACATTCAATGTTCTATGGTTCTAAGGCCTGTTTGAGCTCTGGCATTCTGTGTACCATGTTTCACCTTGTTTGTTGTGTTGTACTGTCAGGAGAGCCTTTTCAGGCTTCTCTAAGAACACAGGTGCAGTGTAGGTGAATAATGTAGGGCAGCCAGGTGGGAAGACATGTTAAAGATTGGAAATCAGAATAGCATATCTAAGAATATGAGCAAGAAATCCAACCAATAAAAACTGAAAAGTAGAATAGAGGATGAAATCAATCCTGGCTAAGTGAGAAGATGGTGGTGCCTTTAGTAATAGGTAAGTTTGGAAGAAAGGAATATTTGAGTAAAAGATACTGAGTTATACTTTGGACATAAATATGAGATGCCTGCCTATAGGAGGTCCATTTTGAACTGTCCAAAGGGTAGTTGGATGGGTGATGTAAGACCGCAGTCTAGGAAAATGGTTAGGAATGGAAGGATAGATGGATGAATAGAGAGATAGATAGATAGATCTGTGAATCATTGTTTTGTAGATGATAATTAGACTTATGGGATTTGATGAGATGAAGTGAGATAATATAATGGGGAAAGGGAAAGTTCAGTTTATTGCTTTGGGGGATACCCATAGTTTGTAAGAGTGATTTAGATGAAAATCCAGCAAAGGAAACTGAAAAAGAAAAACCAGATAGGTAGAAATAGAACCAGGAACAAAACAGCATCAAAAAAGAAAATCTAGAGAGAAGAGTTTATCTAGTAAAAGAATAATCGGCAGTGTCAAAGTTTGTAGAAGTAATTAAAGATGAGGACTGAGAAAAAGCCTATTTGGTTTGAAAATTAAGAGATCACAGGTGATTTTGGAGGGAGCAATTTGAATTGAATGATTATATCAGAAATTAAATTGCCAAAAATTTAGAATTGAATAAGAAGATAAATGGGCGCAGTGAGTATAGACAACTTTCTCAAAGAGTAAGGAAAACAGTGCACAGGCTGTACCAGCATGTCCCACCTTGGCAGAGCTGAGCAAGAAGACTGGAGCAGTCTGAGTCAGTGGCCACACTGTGAATTCTCGGGCATATCAGTCCAGGATGGGAGTCCAGTGGAACTGATGAAGTCAGAGCACTGGAGCCCCAGGAATGTACAGCAGCTGCTCCTGAGACTATCAACCCACAGATTAAATGTCTGTAAATCACCTACTTGAACTTCTTGGAGCCAAGATGGCAGAGTGATTGGTAAATACTACCCCCCTCCCCTTGTTGACCTTGAAAGAACCATAAAATATTTCCCCAGAAAAATCCTGGATTTGTAGGATCAGCCAAAGGGTAAACAGTCTCTTAGCACATGAAGCTAGGAAAATTGCTAAGCAGGGTCCCTATTGCTGTGGCTGAAGGGTATAAGTGCAGGACTGGAGCTGTCTTAGACAGCCCTACCTCAGCAAACTGGGAGGAAATCTAGAGCCCCAGCGGGGTAGAGCCTGCAACCATCAATAAGAAGACACCAGGCATGCCTCTCAGCACCCCAGGGGAATCATATAGACACTAGGGCAGATGGGACCACAAACTGTTGAGCTTACCTATGCTCTATCTCAGCAGAGGAGACCTCCTATGGCCAGACCACCCCTCCCCCACACTTAAAAAGGTAGCTCCTGGGTAAATCTGAAGAGAAACAAAAAGATTTCACCTGGACTCTGCTTTCTCAAAGGGAAGCTAGGTGGTGGAGTGGATAGAGCACCAGTACAGGAGTCAGGAGGACCTGAGTTCAAATCTTACCTCAGACATTTGATGCTCACTTGCTATGTGACCTTGGGCAAGTCACTTAACCCCAATTGCCTCATCCTGGGTCATCTCCAGTCACCCTGATGAATTCACTGGATTCAGATGGCTCTGGAGGAGAAGTGAGGCTGGTAAACTGCACAGCCCTCCCTCACTCAAAACAAAGTAAAGTACAAGTCATTTCATTATTTCTCTGATGACATGGTCTTCTTCAGCAACAATGGATGAACACACACACATGCTTTCTCACACCAACCAGCTTAGCACCAGGTAAACAGCAACATTTTAGTTTCTAGCTGACAGAACCAGAGGCCACAACACACAAAGCCTCATCATCATGACTAAGAAGCAAAGTAGCAATGAAAAGACCATAGTATCTTTCCAGGGGGATAAGGACCAAAACACGAATACCAAATAGATTAGCATTGAGGCTGTACTTCCATCTGAAACTTCAGAAGGGATTATGAACTGGTTGCAAACACAGAGAGCACTCTTGGAAGAGCTGAAGAAGAATTTTAAAAGTCAAATTAGGGAAATAGAAGAAAAACTGGCCAATGATTTTAAAAGTATGAAAAAAGAATTCACTAAAGAGAACAGCTTCTTAAAAAGGAAAATTGGACAAATGGAAAAGGAAGTATAAAAACTAACTGGAGAAAATAGCTCCTTAAAAGGAATAATTGGACAGATGGAAAAGGAGATGCAAAAGTTAACTGAAGAAAACAATTTGATAAAAATTAGAATTGAGCAAGTAGAAGCTAATGACTATGAGACATCAAGAATCAGTCACACAGAAGCTAAAGGATGAAAAATTGAAGAAAATGTAAAATATCTAATTGGAAAAACAACTGATCTGGAAAATAGATCCAGGAGAGAAAATCTAAGAATTATTGGCCTACCAGAAAGCCATGAAGAATGAAAAGATCCTGGACAATATCTTCCAAGAAATCATCAAGGAAAACTGCCCAAAAGTCCTAGATCCAGAGGGCAAAATAGTCATCAAAACAATTCACCATTCACCTCCTAAAGGGATCCCAAACTAAAAACACCAAGGAATATAGTTGTCAAATACTAGAACTATTAAGTGAAGGAGAAAATACTTCAGGCAGCCAGAAAGAAACCATTCAAATATCAAGGAGCTACAGTCAGGATCACACAGGACCTTGCAGCTTCTACATTAAAAGATCAAGGGAATTGGAGTGATATTCCATAAGGCAAAGGAGCTAAGACTACAACCAAGGGTCAATTACTCAGTAAATTTGAGCATAATATTTCAAGCAAAGAGATGGACATTCAATGAAATAAGGGATTTCCCGACCTTCCTGATGAAAAGGCCAGAAGTCAATAGAAAATCAATCTTCAAACACAGGTCTGAAGAGAGGCATAAAAAGGGAAATGGGAAAAACTGTTACTCAAGGGAAGATGATACTTGTTAATCTTGAGAATTGTATATTTATTATGAATTATAAAAGGGATACATAGATGGAGGGAGTGAGTATAAAGTAAATGAAGTGCTAATAAAAATGTGATTTAAGGGGCAAAGGGATTGTAACAGGAGATGTGAAAAGGAGGAGGCATAAAATGATAAATTACATCATAAGAAGAGACACAAAATTATATTGCAGTAGAGGAAAAGAGGGGATGGAGATGAGCATTGTTTGATATTTACTCTCATCTGCTTTGGTTCAAGGAGGGAACAACACAATTAAGTTTATAAATCTAACTAGTTCTATAGGCAGTGGAGGGGAAGAGGGAAGAAAGGGAGGGGAAACTAAAGGGGAGGGAAGAAGTAGTAAGGGTAAAGTGGAGTAAAAGGGAGGGGGGCTGAAAGAAGGAAGGGAAGACTGAGGGAGGTGGTGATCAAAAATTAAAACTCTGTTGTGGAGTAGAAGGAAGAAGGGAGAACTAAAAGCACAAATGGGGGAAAGAGAATGGAGGGAAAGACAGAGAGAGTAATCAAAACTGTGAATGGGAATGGGATGAACTCTCCCATAAAATGGAGACAGATAGCAGAATGGATTAAAAACCATGATCCAACAATATGTTGTTTACAAGAAACACATTTGAAATAGGGGATACACACAAGGTAATGGTAAAAAGTTAGAGCAGAATATATTGTGCTTCAGCTGATGTGTGTGTGTTTGTGTGTGTGTGTTTGTGTGTGTGTGTTCATCCTTCTTGCTGAAGAAGACCTTGAATCAGAAAAATAATGACATGACTTGCACTAGACTTTATTTTGAGTGAGGGAAGGCTGTGCAGGTCACCAGTCTCACTTCTCCTTCAGAGCCATCTGAATCCAGTGAATTAATCAGGATGACTGGAGATGACCCAGGATGAGGCAATTGGGGCTAAGTGACTTGCCTAAGGTCACACAGCTAGTGAGTGTCAAGTGTCTGAGATGAGATTTGAACTCAGGTCCTCCTGACTCTTGTATTCATGCTCTATCCACTGCACCACCTAGTTGCCCCATCAGCTGATGTAAGAAAAACAGGGGTGGTAATCCAAATCTCAGACAAAGCAAAAGCAGAAAGAGATCTAATCAAGAAACTATACCCTGCTAAAAGGCACTGTAGACAAAGAAGGGATATCATTATCAAATATATATGCTCTAAGTTTTATAGCATCCCTATTCTTAGAGGAGAAGTTAATGGAGTTAAAGGAAAAAAGAGACAGCAAAACTATATTATTGGGGAACTTTAAACACCCCCTCTCTGAACTTGATAAATATAACTGCAAAATAAATAAGAAGTTGAGGAGGTGAATAAAATTCTGATCAGGTAGAAATGATAGATCTCTGGAGAAAACTGAATGGAGATAGAAAAGAATATACCTGTTTTTGATGGTACATGGCACACATACAAAAATTGACCATTTAATAGGGTATAAAAACTTCGCAATCCAGAGCAGGAAGGCAGACATAGTCAATGCATCCTTCTCAGATCATAATGCAACAAAAATTATATGTAATAAAAGGCCATGGGAAGACAGAACAAAAATTAATTGGAAACTAAATAATCTAATCCTAAAGAATGGGTGGGTTTAACAACAAATTATAGAAACAAGCAATAACTTCGTTAAAGAGAATGACAATGATGAGACTACCTACTAAATCTTATGGGATACTGCAAAAGCAGTTCTTAGGGGAAGTTTTATATATTTGAATGTCTACATGAATAAAATAAAGAAAGAGAAGATCAGTCAATTGGGCATGAAACTGAAAAAGACAGGAAAAAAAATTTAAAATCCCCAAGTAAATACTAAACTAGAAATACTGAAAACCAAAGAAAAGATTAATAAAATTGAAATAAAGAAAACTATTGAACTAATAAATAAAACTAAGACTTGGTTTTATGAAAAAAACAATAAAATCAATAAATCTACAGTCAATTTGATTTAAAAAGAAGACAGAAGAAAACCAAATTACCAATATCAAAAATGAAAAGGGCAAAGTCACCCCCAATGAGGAGGAAATTAAAACAATAATTAGGAATTACTTTGCTCAACTGCATACTCATAAATTCAACATCTAAATGAAATGGATGATTATTTTAAAAAATATAAATTGCCCAGATTAACAGAAGAGGTAGTTGAATACTTAAATAACTCCATCCCAGACAAAGAAATCTAACAAGAAATTAATGAACTCCCTAGGAAGAAACCTCCAGGGCTGAATGGATTTACAAGTGAATTCTATCAAATATTTAGAGAATAGTTAATTCCAATACTATGTAAACTATTTGGGAAAATTGGGGAGGAAGAAGTCCTCTTAAATTATTTTTATGATACAAATATGGTTTTGATACCCAAATAAAGAAGAGGCAAAACAGAAAAAGAAAATTATAGACCAATTTCTTTAATGAATATAGATGAAAAAATTTTACATAAGATTTTAGTAAAAAGAATACAGTAACTTATCATGAGAATAATGCATTATGATCAGGCAGGATGTATACCAGGAATACAGGGCTGGTTCAATATTAGAAAAACTATTAGCATCATATCAACAATAAAACTAGCAGAAACCACATGATTATCTCAATAGATACAGAAAAAAACTTTTGACAAAATATATCACCCATTCCTATTGAAAACACTGGAGAACATAGGAATAAATGGAACTTTCCATAAAATAATAAGCAGTACCTACCTAAAACCTTCAGCAAGCATGATATACAATGGGGATAAACTAGATGCATAAGATCAGGGATGAAACAAGGATGTCCATTATCATCACTATTATTCAATATGGTACTAGAAATGTTAACTGTAGCAATAAGAGAAGAAAAGGAAATTGAAGGAATTAGAATAGGCAAAGATGAAACTAAGTTATTACTCTTTACATATGATATGACTATATAGTTAGAGAATCCCAGAGAATCAAGTAAAAAAAAACTACTTGAAATAATAAACAACTTTGGTAAAGTTGCAGGTTACAAAATAAATGCACACAAATCTTATGTTTTTCTATATATTACTAACAAAGCCCAACAGCAAGAGATAGAAAGAGGAATCATATTTAAAGCTATGGTAAACACTATGAAATATTTGGAAATCCACCTGCCAAAAAAAACCAAAGGACTATATGAATACAATTACACAAATTTTCACACAAATAAAGTCAGTCCTAAGTAAGTGGAAAAACATCAGTTGCTCTTGGGGAGGTTGAGCTAATTTAATAAAAATGACAATTCTACTTAAATTAATTTACTTATTCAGTGTTATGCCAATCAAACTATCAGATAATTATTTTCTAGAGCTAGAAAAAATATCAAAATTCATCTGGAAGAACAATAGGTCCGTAATATCAGGGAAACTAATGAAAAGAAATGCTAGGGAAGGTGATCTCCCCCTACTAGGTCTCAAATTATACTATAAAGTAGAAATTATCAAAACCACTTGGTACTGGGTAAGAAACAGAAGGGTGGACCAGTGGAATATATTAGGTACTCAAAGACATGGCAAGGACCCTAACTTGTGGGATAAGAACTCACTGTTTGACAAAATTGCTGGGAAAACTGAATAATAGTATGGCAGAAAGTAGGCATAGACAATCTGACACCATACATAAGAATAAAGTCCCAATGGTACGTGACCTAGGTATAAATATTGATACTATCAAAAAATTAGTGGAGCAAGGAATAGTGAATTTATCAGATTTCTGGCGAAGGGAAGGATTTTTGACTAAACAAAAGATAGAAAACATTATGAAGGCAAAATGGATAATGGTAATTACATTAAATTGAAAAGTTTTGCACAAACAAACCCAATGCAATCAAAATTAAGAGAGAAGCAGAAAACTGGGAAAACATTTTTGCAACTAGTATTTGTGATAAAGGCCTCATTTCTAAAATATGTAGAGAATTGAGTCAATGTACAAGAATCCAATTCATTCTGCAATTGATAAATGTCCAAAGGATATGAACAGGCAGTTCTCAGAGGAAGAAATTAAAAGTATCTATAGCTATATGAAAAGCTCTAAATCACTATTTATTAGAGATGCAAATCAAAACAATTCTGAGGTATCACATCACACCTATCAGTTTGGCTAACATGACAAAACAGGAAGATGATAAATATTGGAGAAGATGTGGGAGCACTGGAACACCAATTCCTTGTTGGTGGAGCTGTCAGCTGATCCAATCATTCTGGAGAGCAATTTGGAACTATGCTGAAAGGGCTACAAAATGTACACACTCTTTGACCCAGCAATACTTCTAGTACTGTATCCCCAAGAGATCATAAAAATGAGAAAGCATCCCACATGTACAATAATATTTATATTTTCTTGTGTTTGAAAGCCAAATTTTCTATTCAGCTCTGGCTTTTTCATCAAGAGTGCTTGAAAGTCTTCTATTTCATTGAAATTCCATTTTTCCCCAAAATATTATATTCAGTTTTGCTAGGTAGGTGATTACAAGTTTTAATCCTAGCTTCTTTGGCCTCTGGAATATGATATTCCAATCCCTGCAATCCCTTAATGTAGAAGCTGATAGATCTTGTGTTAGCCTGACTGTATTTTGATAGTAGTTGAATATTTTCTTTCTGGCTGCTTGCAATGTTTTCTCCTTGACCTGGGAAGTCTGGAATTTGGCTACAGTATTCCTAGGAGTTTTTCTTTTTAGATCTCTTTCAGGAGGTGATCTGTGGTTTCCTTCAATATTTATTTTTCCCTCTGGTTCTAGAATATCAACGCAGTTTTCCTTGTTAATTTCTTGAAAGATGATGTCTCAGCTCTTTTTTTGATCATGATTTTCAGGAAATCCCATAATTTTTAAATTGTCTCTCCTGAATCTGTTTTCCAGATCAGTTGTTTTATCAATGAAATATTTCACATTTTCTGCTATTGTTTCATTCCTTTAGTTTTATTTTATCGTTTCTTGATTTTTCATAGTCATTAACTTTCATCTGCTCCATACTAATCTTTAAGAAATTATTTTCGCCAGTGAACTTTTGAATATCCTTTTCCATCTGGCCAATTCTGTTTGTTAGGGCATTCTTTTCATTGACTTTTTGGATCTCTTTTTTCATTTTGATTAGTCTATTTTTTAAAACATTGTTTTCTTCAGCATTTTCTGGAGTCTCCTTTGGTAAGCAGTTCATTCATTTTTCATGATTTTCTTGAAGAACTCTCATTTCCTTCACCAATTTTTTCTCTACTTCTCTTGCTTGAGTTTCAAAATCCTTTTTGAGCTCTTCCATAACCTGAGACCAATTCATAATTTTCTTGGTGGCTTTGGATGGAGGAGCATTAACTTTCTTGTCTTCTTTTGCATGTTTTGGTCTTCATTGTCATCAAAGTAAGTCTATAGTGTGATTCTTTTTCTAGTTTTTGCTCATTTCCCCAGTCATTTATTTGATTTTTGAGTTCTTTGTCAAGAGATTTCTCTGCTTCCAGTGGCCCTATGGGGTTATACTGTCAGCTAATAGATCTGTTCCAGAAACAGCATCTATAGTAGCCCCTACTACTGCTGTGGCTGCTACGGGCTCCTCTGTCCCCTCTGCCGTCCTGGGGCTGGCTCTAAACCACTCTACTCTCTTACACAGATCCCACAGGTTTTTTTCCACTGACCTTCCAATTTGTCATCAGTGTTTTCATGTTGTGAAGTCTGGAAAACTCTGCAGGTGCGAGAGGTTCGGTCCCCCGAAGACCTACTTAGGTCTCCTCTGTGCTGGCCTGATCTGCGCTGGTCTGAGCTCTGCTCTCAGCATGATGTGATAGATGCTTCCTGGAGACCTTTCAGGCTGTCTTAGGCCAGAGTTTTGCTTCATTCTGTCATTCTGTGGGTTCTGCAACTCTAGAGTTTGTTTAGAGTCATTTTTTTACAGGTATTTGGCTGGGCTTAGGGGGAACACTCTAGAAAGTTCATTCTGTTACTCCACCATCTTGGTTCCACTCACCACACAAACATTTTCTAAGCACCTACATTGTACCAAGAACTGGTATACAAGAGAAAGCAAAAACTCTTCCTTTCCCTAAGCAACATAGTCTATTAGGGGAGAAAATATGAAAACATCTATGTACAAATAAGGTGGAGATAATCCCAGAGGGAAGGTACTACAATTAAGGGGAATCTGAAAATGCTTTTTTTCAATTTAATATTTTATTTTTCCACAATTAGATATACAATATTTTTTTAAGTTCATTTAAACTTTTTTGTTTCAAAATCACTCCCTTCTTTGCCCCCATCCCCCTCACTGAGAAGATAAGTAATTTGATATAGGTTGTACATATATAGTCATACAAAACATATTTCTATGTTATGTTGTGGAAAAAAACAGACAAAAGCAAGGAAAAGAAAGAAAGCAAAGAAAAAAGTATGCTTTGATCTATATTCAGTTTCCAACAGTTCTCTCTCTGGAAATGGATAGCATTTTTTATCTTGTCTTTCAGAATTATCTTGGATTATTGTATTACTGAGAAAAAGTCATTCGCTGTTGATCATTGTACAAGATTGCTATTACTGTGTACAATGTTATTCTGGTTCTGCTCATTTCGGTTTGCATCAGTTCATGTCATTACAGTTGTTGTTTTTTTCTAAGAGCATTCTATTAATCATTTTTATAGCACAATAGAATTCCATTACAATCATATACAACAATTTCTGCAGTCATTCCTCAGTTGATGGATAGTCCCTCGATTTCAAATTATTTACCACAACTAAGTGATGCTATAAATATTTTTGTTTATATAGGTCCTTTTTCATTTTTGTTTTCTTATTTCTTTGGGATATAGACCTAGTAGTGGTATTTCTTGGTCAAAATGTATGCATGGATTTATAATCCTTTCAGCATAGTTCAAATTTGATCTCCAGAAAGGTTAAATCAGTAGACAACTAAGCATTAATATCTAAATTTTCCCACATACCATCCTATGTTTCCTATTTTCCTTTTGTCATATTAACAAATTAACCATTTATCAATTGAGGAATGACTCTCAATGTAAATTGACTTAGTTCTTTACATGTTGGAGAAATAAGGTCTTTATCAGGAAAAAAAAGCTTGCTCCAAATTTCTTCACAGTTTTGAATAGTAACTATATATTTATCTCCATTCAATTTTCCTTTATTTATCCTACTCTCTCTCCTTTCACCCTGTTCATTCTCAAAAGCATTTTGCTTCTGACTTTAACCTTTCCCAATCTGCCCTTCCTTTTATAACGCCCCACCCTTATGCCCTTCCCCTCCCACTTTCCTATATGGTAAGAAAAATTTCTACATCTGAGTGTATTAATTATTCCCTCTTTGAGTCAATCTTGATGAGAATGAGGTTCATGCACTCTCTATCCTCTTTCCCCCCATCTTCCCCTCCATTGTAAAAATCTATTTTGAGTACCTTTTATGTAAAACAACTTACCCCATTCTACTTCTCCCTATTTCTTTCTCCCCGTGCATTCTTCTTTCTCTCCCCTCTATTGTTTGTAGATAACCACCCATCATATTCAACTCACACCTGTGCTTTCTGTCTATGTATACTCACCCCTCCTAACTGCTGTAATAATGAGAAAGTTTTAGGTATTATAAGTATTATTTTCCCAAATACAAATGTAAATAGTTTTACTTTATTGATTCACATATGATTTCTCTTTCCTGTTTACATTTTTATGCTTCTTTTCAGTGGTGTATTTGAAAGTCAAATTTTCTATTTAGCTCTGATCTTTTCATCAGGAATGCTCAAAAGTCTGATACTTAATTGAATATCCATTTTTTCCCTTGAAAGATTATACTTAGTTTTTCTGGGTAGGTGATTCTCCTTGTAATTTTAGCTTTTTTGTCCTCCAGAATATCATATTCCAAGTCCTCTTAGCCTTTAGTGTGGAAACTGCTGAACCTTGTGTTATCCTGACTGTGGCTCTATGATATTTTAATTGTTTCTTTTCAGTTGCTTGAAATATTGAAATATTTTCTTGAAATTCTTGAAATATTTTCCCCTTGACCTGGGAACTTTGGAATTTGGATATGATATTCTTAGGAGTTTTTATTTGGTGATGTCTTTCAGTAGTTGATAAGTGGATCCTTTCAGTTTCTATTTTACTTTCCAGTTCTGGTATCAGGGCAGTTTTCCTTTCCTTGAAAGATGATGTCTAGGTTCTTTGTATAATCATGGCTTTCAGGTAGTCCATTAATTCTTAAATTATCTCTTCTGAATTTATTTTCCATATGAGTTATTTTTCCAATGAGATGTTTCACATTTTCTTTTAACTTTTCATTGTTTTGATCTTGTTTATCGTTTCTTGTTTTCTCATAAAGCCATTATCTCCTATTTGCCCAGTTCTAATTTTTCAGGAATTATTTTCCTCAGTGAGCTTTTGTATCTCCTTTTCCATTCGGTCAATTCTACTTTTTTAAGGAGTTCTTTCCTTCAGTGAATTTAGTACCCCTTTTGCCATTTTGTCTAATCTGTTTTTTTTTTTAAGATGTTATTTTCTTTGGCATTTTTTGTGCCTCTTTTTCCAACCTGCTGATTCCTTTTTTGTGACTTTTTTATGCGTCATTCTCATTTTGCTTCCCAAATTTTCCTCTATCTCTATTACTTGGTTTTTAAAATATTTTTTCAGTTCTTCCATGTTCTGAAACCAGTTCCTATTTTTTTCCTGAGTCTTTGGATATGGCAGGACATTTTTCCCCGTCTTAGTTCATTTAGTGTTTTATTTTCCACCATTTACATATAAAAACAATTTTTAACATTCATTTTAAAAACTTTGAATTCCAAATTCTTTCCCTTCCTCCCTCCTCACCACCTAATGAGAAGACAAGCAGTTAGATATAGGTTATACATGCATAGTCATGGAAAACATTTCCATATTTGTCATGTTGTGAAAGAAAATACAACCCCAAAAATAAAAACCTTAAGAGAAATAAAGAAAGTTAAAAAAAAAGTATGTTTCAATCTATATTCAGACACAATCAGTTCTTTCTCTGGGGATAGATAGCATTTTTCTGGATGTGGCAATTTTGACTTTGTTGTCTTCTTCTGAGTTTGTGTTTTGATCTTCCCTGTCACCATAGTACTTTTTATAGTCAAGATCTTTTTCTGATGTTTGCACATTTTTACAACCTACTTCTTTACTTTTAACTTTATGCTAAATGGGACTCTGCTTCAGGAGTGGAGGAGGCACTGTCCTAAGCTTCAACTTGGTGTGTGTGTGTGTGTGTGTGTGTGTGTGTGTGTGTGTGTGTGTGTGTGTTTGGGGTGGGGGATGTGCAGTTTCGTGTTTTCAGCTTGTAGTTTCTGAGGTAATTCTAGAGACCTGTAAATTTCTGGTTCTTCCAAGGCTGGTATGATCTAGAGAGAGGTGTGATTACTACTCTCCTGGCCTGTGCTCTGGTCTATATGCAAACACAAGAACTTTTTTTCTGCCCTGGAACTGAAACTAGGGTCCCAACTGTCCTGTGACTCCAAGCTCTGGTGTGCTAGTATTCTTCCTCACTCTGGGACTAAAACTCAGGACTATCACCTAGATTCAAGTATGGTCAATGCAACAGAGTCCTCTTTTGCTACCAGCAAAAGAGAACCCCTGCAATCTCCTTCTGACTAGTTGTTTGAGCCCCTTACTCTTTGTGGACTGAGAAGTCTGAAAACCACCACTGTTGCCACTGATTCGATTGCCTTCAAGGCCTACTGCTGGTTTGCTCAGGTGATAGTCTGTGCTGGGTTGCACTCCACTCTTGCTCTGGCACAACAAACTTTTCTTGACAACTTTCTAAGTTGCCTTGGGTTGGAAAATTGCTTCACTCCATCCTTTTGTGGGTTCTGCAGCTTTAGAATTCATTTTGAGGCGTTATTTAAAATTGTTTAGGGTTGGTTGAGGAGTGCTCAGGTGAATCTCTGCCTTTTTTCTGTAACTGTTCCTCCACCCCCCTGGAAAGGCTTCTTGTAGAAGGTAGAATTTTAGCTTACATGCAAAGGAAAACAAGGAAGTCACAAGATGCAGGCTAGAAGAGAAAAGATTCTGGACATTCAGGATAGTCAGTGAAAATTCTTGGAGTCTGGAAATGAACAGCAAGGAATAGTAAAGATGCTTCCCTCAAAACTTCAGTCCGGCCAATATGTACAAAAATATTTACAGCAGCTCTTTTTGTGGTGACCAAGAATTGGAAATTGAGGGGATGCTTATCAATTGGGGAACGGCTGGACAAGTTGCTAAATATAAATATAACAAAATGCTATTGTGCTATAAGAAATGATAAACAGGCAGACTTCAGAAAAACCTGGAAAGGCTTATAGGAACTGATGCTGAGTGAAATGAGCAGAACAAGGAGAACATTGTACCCAGTCATAGCCACAGGGTGTGTTAATTGACTTTGATAGACTTAGTCCTTCTCAGCAATGCAAGGACCTAAAACAATTGCAAAGGACTCATGATGGTAAATGCCATTCATATCCAGAGAAAAAAGTATGGAGTCTGAATGCAGAGTGAGGCAGACTATTTTCTTTTTCTGTTTTGTTCTGTTTTGTTTTTCTTTTTATGGTTTCTCTCATTTGTTCTAATTCTTCTATACCACATAATTAATGTGAAAATATGCTTAATAGGAATGTATATGTAGAACCCAAATCAGATTTCATACTGTCTTGGGGAGGAGAGAGGAGAGAGAGGGAGAGAAAACGTAAAACTTACGGAAGTGAATGTTGAAAGCTAAAAATAAATTAACTTAAAAACAATAACAACAAAACTTCAGCCCAGGCTAATGAGTACTGTGAGAAGTAGTAGTGACAGAGTAGATGGACAGATGGCATGGAGATAGGAAGACATGTGTTCAAGTTGTATTTCTAACACATACTAGCTGACCCAGACAAGTCATTTAACCTTTCAGCAACCTAGGTAACTTTTACAAACTATAAATGGAAGAGAGGGGGTGAGCCTGTATTTGTAAAGGTAGTTTCCACACTGGTGAGTTCCCTATATCAATACAATCACAACCCCTTGTATCTATCCTTATCCTGCACATTGATGCTGGCAGATAAGAAAGTAACATGTATTGAAGAACACTACATAAGGGATTGGTTTCTAATGCCAGATCTGCTATTGATTACCTATGAGGAGGTTGTACCAATTCTATAGCCACTTATGTCTCTCAATCTATGATGCTACAATCTTATGTAACTTTGAAGAAGACTCTCTCTCTCTCTCTCTCTCTCTCTTTCTCTGTCTCTACTCACCTCTCCTCTCTTCTCCTTTTCAATTCTCTTCTCTTTTCTTCTCTCTCTCTGTCTCTTTCTATCTGTCTCTCTCTGTCTCTGTCTCTCTGTCTCTGATTCTTCTCTCTCTCTCTCTCTTTCTCTCTCTCTCTTTCTTTCTGAATTTTAACTTCCTCATCTATAAAATATGGAAGGTGGGTAAGTTAGTCTTTAAGATCTCTTCCCATTCTGAGTACTACGAATTGATCCAAGTATATGATCTCATACTCAAAACAACTCTTGTTCAACCTCAGAATGGCTTTTGGTGAATATGAAAGAACACTTGAATGTAAATCCGCAAGTTGTTTGGGGGACCACTGAATACGGACACAGGCTTCCAAAAGGTTCACATTTCCCTAACCATTTGGAATATATTTGGCTCTCCTTTGATTAGAACATCAAATTTCCTGTTTTTGCTAGCTATGAAAAGAGACTGCCATCTTCTATAATAATATCTCTCATACAAATATCTGAACATGCTTTACGAGCTAAATGAGAGAAAAGATAATTAATAACCAATGATTTAGGGAAATCCACGGTTCTTCCCTTTTTTCTAAAGTTCTCATTTCAAGGCTCAATCTCTGAAGGACAGGACTGAGGAAAATAGCAGATAGGATTAACATTCACCTCAGTCTAGGTCTTGCTACACCACCCCAACCTTACTAGGAATTAAATCTAGTGTGAAACTTCTAACCCATTGTATTCTACTCAGGTGTGGGTGGGGGACATAGCTACTTTGTTTAGATTTCCTCAGGTTGGGACTAATTTAGAAGCAAATGCACATTCCCAACCCTCTCATTAGAAGAGTTCTACCTCTCTTTATAATACCCATTCTCTCATTAATTGTTAACCAATAAGAATTGATTGCCACCCTCAGGAATACCCACTCTTCCAAGGACATATAAATTGTAAACCCACTGCCATGAGAGGTCTTTGACATTACAAGAGTGTCACCCACCCATTTTATTGGAAAAATGCCAGTACTATTAACAAAATTATTAACTAGAAATTACATTTCTCAAAATTTTTAAATGACAATAAACTTACATGCTGAAAGTTAACCCATATAGACAGACTCATATAAAGACTGGCATTATTGAGGGACTTCACCTGCCCTTCAGTCATCTAAAACTGGATGTCCCTTGGTCATCTCAAACTCAGCAAGTCCAAAACAGAACTCATTCCTCATTTTCCTCAAGTTCTTCCCTCTTTCAAACTTTCCTATTACTTTCAAGAACACCACCATCCTCCCAGTCAGCCAGGCTTGTAATTCTCAGTTCCATCCTTATCTCTTGATCCTTATATATCCAAATTAATGCTAACTTATCATTTCTACAACCATATTTTTCATATACATCCCCCTCTCCTCACTCACACATCTGCCACCCTAGTTCAAGCCTTCATCACCTTTTAACTGGATTTTTTCAATATATTCTTCTAACTATTCTCCTTGGGGGAAGTGTGACTAAATGTTGCCTTATTTGAGAATAGTCCCGGATATTTTAGTAGATGACAAATACAGTATGAGTCAATAAGACAAGATGTGATAGCCAGAAGGAAGGAAGTGGCAATCCCAATATCTTCTCTGCTCTTTTAAAAATATATATGAAGTGTTTGGTTCAAGTCTAGAACTCAAATTTTAGGAAGAACATTGACATGATGAAGAAAGTCTAGAGAAAATGATCAGGATGATAAGAGACCTTAAAATTTCTAACAATCTGTTGAAGAAACTGGGGGTATTCAACCTGGGGAGAAAAAAAGGAATTAGACAAAATATCTCATTCTAATACCATAAATAATCATATTTTCAGATATAAAGGATAATCCTATGGAAGAGGTATTAGACATTTTCTGCTTGGGATCAGCAGCCAAAATTAATAACAATGGGTAGAAGTATTGAATATTTCATTTATGCCTCTCTAAACTGTGCTCCTCTCAACTCCATCATGCCCCAGAAACTTCTAGGACAACTATTTTCTTCTTTGTTCTATGTCCTCCTTTTCAGCTCCTCTTGTATGTACTGTCTTTCCCTCACCAGAATGTAAACTTCTTGAGGGCATGGACTATCTTTCCTTCAGCCTGTATTTGTTTTCCCACCACTTGGCAAAGTGCCTTGTACATAGTAAGTAAATAATGAATGTCTGTTGACTGACTGATTAACAGAACTATTTAAATATATTTAAACTCATTAGAAAGGAAAAATTGTTTGTGTGTGTATGTGTGCATGTGTGTGTATTTCTATGAGAATGAGCAACCTGAAGATAGGGCATAGTGTTGGTTGGTTGGTTGGTGTCCTCTGTTCTTGAAGAGGACCAAAATTACATCACCATGATAAACTGAAGTTTCAGTGTGTCTTACTGTGACTGATCAGACCAATATTAGCTCAGAATTCTCTACCACAGATTGGGCACAGATAATCCATGTGAATATTTGGAGTGGACACTCTAAATTTGTGCATCCTACATTTGCTTTGTGCTGTCTTAATTCTGCTTTACTCATAGAGCACAGCACCATTTCTGATGTGGGCATGCCATGCTGAGTGGTCCTGTGCCAGTGTCTCTCATGTTGCATAATTACATCCAAAATTCTTGACAGAGAACTTAACAGTGTCCTTGCACCACCAGTTGAACACCTGCCCTATGTAAGTTCTCCATAAGATAGTCTTTTTGGCAAGTGTATATTTTGCATTCAAATAATGTGGCCAGCCCATCAGAATTGCACTCTCTGAAGCATAGTTTGAATGCTTGGCAGCTTAGTTCAAGCACGGACCTCAGTGTCTGGTACCTTATCCTGCCAGGTAATCTTCAAAATCTTCTTAAGACAGTTCAAATGGAAGATATTCAGTTTTCTGGCATGGAACTGGTAGACTGTCCAAGTTTCACAGGAATACAACAAGAAGGTCAGTACAAAAGCTCTGTAGATTTTCAGTTTGATAGTCAGTCAAATCCCTCTTCAGATACTTTGGAGCCTCCCACACACTGAGATAGCTCTGGCAATGAATGTGTCAACCCCATTGTCAAGGTGTACATCCCTGCAAAGTACACTACTAAGGTAAGTGAACTTATCCATAGCATCTAAAATTTCTCTATTTGTTGTCACCTATTGTTCTATATATGGATGGTGTAGTGGTGACTGATGGGGCATCTGTGTTTTCTTGGTGTTAATTATTAGGTCAAAATTATTACAGTCAGCAGAGAATTGATCCATACTTTGTTGCAGAGTTCAGAGGCTGCACTGAGTGCAGAAAATAATGCGCCAACATTTCTTCCACTTTGGTCTTGACTTGTATGCTTTTCAAATTTAAGAATTTACCATCAGTATGGTAACTGACCTTGATGCCTTGTTCATCCTCATTGAAAACATTGAGCAACATAGTTGAAAACCTTATACTAAAAAGCATGGGAGCAAGTACGTAGCAGGGCATAATGTAATGGTAATTTAAATGAGAAGATCTTTCCCTTTCATTAATAGACCCATGTGACCTGTCTGGGTCAAAAGGAAGCCTGCATCACATGGAGTTTGTGGTGGGAAAAGTTTGCCAAATGGGTAGAGCAGGAAGGGTGGAACAGGAAGAGGAAGAGCTAGAGCAAAGCTGAGAGGAAATTAGAGAGCAGTCAGAACTGAGGGAGAGAGAGAAAAGCAGACAGCTGGCTAGCATGAGCAAGAAAACTTGTTTGTGATTATGTTTAAGGAGCTGGTTTGTGGGAAACCTAACAGAAGGAAGACTTGAGGATGGTATTGCCCTCAGCATTGTTATTGTAAATGGATTTTTTTTGTTGCTGTGATGGATTTGGCTTTCTGATGTCTGAATAAATGGTTTGGTTCCATGTTGTGTGTGGAGAGTCTGTTGTATTTCACCATCAGAATTGCTCCAGCATATTCATGGCTGCTGCAGGCACTGTGAATATCATCTTGGTACTACACATAGAGTCATAGATTTTGAACTAGAATACATCTTAGAAGCCATTGAACGTGACCCACTCATAGCACATAGTAAGTGCTTAATAAATTTTTATTTCCTTCCTTCTTTCCTTAAGTATCATACTCAATAGTCACAGAGCTAGTAAGCATCAGAGATAGGACTTGAACCAGGGTCCTTTGACTCCAGAATCCATGCTCTTTCCCTAGGGGAAGCATATAACTTAACTAGGGTGACAGAACTACTCTTACTGAATGAAATAAAAATTCCTATTGAATGAAAGAATGAAGCCCAGACCTACCCTACTTCTTTTCATCATGTCATGCTGCCTTTTAGAGACAGCTACTGATCACACAGAACACACCATAAGAAGAAGACCTACTTTGTATATTGTCAGATTTACTCTTTTCTGGATTTCATTATCAGCTCCAGAAACCCATCTTCCTGCAAGATGTAATCAACTCTGAATCTCTTCAGTGCTTCCTGCCCTTGGGACCACTTCCTTCCTCTGGCTGAGGCAACAAACAATAACAGTGGAAGGTGGACATTGAAGAGCTCCTCCCAGACCCTTCACTGAGGCCTAGAAGGAGACCACTGGTTATCAATAAGAATTCAATATTACCTCCCCTGAACTTCCCAGCTTTTTATTTTTAATATGTTGTATTCCTCCATTCCACCATGAACTCCTTAAGACCAGGGATTAATTTTTGCCCTATATTGAATCCCCAGTGCTTAGTACAATTGTAGATACATAGCAGGTATTAATCAATGTTTTTTGACTGATTAAATGTTGAATGTTTTTTTACTCCAGAGGATAAAATTCATCTTTGGCCCAAGATCATATGAGCCGAGGAAAGCAGAATTTGAACTTTCTTTTTTTTTTCCTTTTAAAAAAAAATAGGAAGTTTGTACATCAGGTTGGTTTTCCAAAACGCATTCAATAAAAATATTTACCAGACTCTTCTGTGCGGAAACATACTAACTCTTGCCACCCACAGCACCACACAGAAGTGCTTTCTTGGCCCAGAGAGACAAATACCTACTTATGTACAATCTGGGCCAGTTTCTTTCCTTTCAGAACTTCAGACTGGTCTACTTTTGATCAGCTGTGTGTGGGCCAGTGGGATGGGAAAGTCTAAGCTTCATCATCAGGTTGCCTCCCCTCCTACCACAACTAGAGGAGGACTGGTCTCCATGGGCAGCTGGTGCTATATTCCTGAGACATGACTCTGATTCCATCTCTCTCCTAAAAAGACACCTTCCATAACTCTCTACTGCTTACAGGATCAAGTCTATAGTCCTTAGTCTGACCTCCAAGATCAACCAAAATCCATGTCTGATGGGCCTTCCAGCCTTAGTTCTCACTATTGCCTTTCACATAACTAACTCGCATATTATACCTTTTCTCCTCATTCCCAGATGACATCATGTACTTCCTAAGTTAGAATGACTTTCCCCTGACATCTCTCTATCCAGTTCCTAATCATCTTTCAAGGTCCAAGTCAAATTGCATCCCTTCCAAGTGGGTTTCCCTAATTATCCTAGTCCTTTTAACACTTCCTTTTAACCATCAGTGAGGTGGTCCAGTGGATAGAACATTGGGCTAGGAATGAGGAATACTTATCATCCTGACTTTAAATTTGGCCTCAGACACTTACTAGCTGTGTGACCCTGGGCAAGTCACTTAACCTCATTTACCTCAATTCCTCATCTGTAAAATGAGTTGAATAAGGAAATGGTAACCTATGTCAGTATCTTAGGCAAGAATGGGGTCACAAAAAGTCAGACATGACAGAGCAAAAGCAAAAATTTTCGCACATAGTTGTGTATTGTGATTTCATGTTCATGTTTTATCTCTTCTATTATCCTGGAAATTCCATGAGGACGGGAGTCATATCTTATTCATAGAACCCAAGAAATGTCAGAAATCGTCTTGTTAAACTGATACCCAAATCACGCATCTCCTCTACAACATACATAATAAATGGTCTGGAAGAATGTCACTGGATAACTGTTCACTGGGATACCCTATTCCATTTTAAAAAGTTGTCCTTAGAAAGAATAAATTCTATATTTTGAGTTGAAATCTTCCTCCCCATAACTGCCACCCCCAAGAGGCAACATGATGTGTTAGAAAAAGTATTGGCTAAGGAGTCAGAGAACCTGAGAAATAAACTCAGGCTTGAGAAATTCATAGCTACCATAGGGCAATTGGGGGCACAATGAATGGCCATTAAACCTAGAATGAGGAAGACTTGAGTTTAAATTAGACTTCAAATACTTGTTAGCTGTATGACTCTAGGCAAGTCACTTAACCTCTGGTTATTTTCATTTCTTCATCAATAAAATGGAGATAAAAACATGCATATGTGTATATAGTATATATGTGTATGTAATATATCTATCTACATATAGCATATGCATGGCACATACACATGCACACACATACATACATGCACATATGTATATGTGTGTGTGTGTGGTTAACTACTATCATTTCTACCCATGTGACTTTGTACCATTCACTTGGCTTCCCTGAGCCTCAGCTTCTCATTTCTAAAATGCCAGGGTTTAAACAAGATTTTCTCTGGGGTTTCTTTGACTCTATATCATTGATACTCTGGCCTGATTCTGTCTTCCAGAGCAAGCAGGATAAGTCTAATCTATTTTCCATTTTCCATTGTAGGTCTTCAGCTATTTCCTCATCATTTTATTAATTTAGCATTGGAAGGGGCCTCTGAAAGCATCTAGACCAACTCCCTCTTTTCACAGCTAAGGTAATTGAGGTTTCAGGTCACCCAGGAAGTTAGTCAAGGATCTGGAACTTGAACTCAGGTCCCCTAACTCTAAACATAATACTCTTTTTCCACCAAGACATCAATCATGTCTCGTTTCTTAAGTCTTTTCTTCTCTAAGCTAAACATTCTCATTTCCTGCAACCTACTCTTGTATAGTATTGTTTTCATCTCCTCATCATCTTGAATACTCTCCTCCAGATAAAGTTCATACAAATCCCCCCCAACCCACTTTATTCATCACTCTCATATCACTCACAAAGGTACTTAATCAATGCTTTTTAAAAGGTTAATTAATCAATGAATTAACTGCTAAATCTCCATTGGAGGCATCAGT
The DNA here is from genome assembly GCA_028658325.1 of Potorous gilbertii. NCBI lineage: Eukaryota > Metazoa > Chordata > Mammalia > Diprotodontia > Potoroidae > Potorous > Potorous gilbertii. The sequence goes on from CM053769.1 coordinate 407,981,485, forward strand.
ATATAATGGCAAAAAACAAGAATTTGAAGCCCAAATAGGAAAAAGGAGAAAGAAAAAAAAGAATCTAGAGAGTAAAGAGCAGTTGAATCGAATATTTGAGGTCTGTGGGGGTAAAGAAGGTGTGGAGGGGGAAGAGAAGAAGAAGTTTGGGTAATGGAAAGTTGGTAGTCAGAGCAAATTGTCCAAAGTTCATTCAAGCACCAAAACAAATGCTCTTGTTAGCCACAACTCTGGAGCTCAAAGGCAAGTTTTTTAATCTCGGTGGATCTCTGGTAAATGAAGGTATTAGACTGACATGTAACATTCCTCTCAGCTCTAAATGCTGTAATTTATTTTTTAGATTCCTTTACGGAATAATCAAATGGACGACTTTGGCATAGGAGTTTTTAAGTCTTTCTATAAATTCCCTCATTTGAAGGAAAGATTATCATCTGTTTAAGTGCATCTGTTTAAGGAGTACTCCGTGGTCCTTTTGGACACTGAGAGTCTCTCTCCATATATGGGCACCTTGAAAGAGAAAAAGTCAAAATGTATTCAGAGTAAATAGGTGAAGACATTTCCTAACATGTAGGAAACCAGTCAACTTTATTTTGGTATGCTAGGGGACATTTAAAGAAAGTTGTGTTTGTCCTTCATTCTCGATGATGACATGACTTATAGCTGACTTTGATTTGAGGGAGGGAGGGCTGTGCAAGGTGACCAACCTCACTTTTTCCTTCAGAGTCACCTGGGTCCAGTGGTCAGAGATATTCATCAGGATGATTGGAGATGGTCCAGGATGCAATGTGGAATCCTGGCCATTTTAGGCTAACATCTTACCAGATTCTCACTTTGGGTGAGATATACCCATTCAATGAATAGGTCTCTCTAAGTACTTAGTCAAGGGATGGTCCCTTTTAATGATAATTCAAAAAAATCAAACTGAGAGGGAAAGAGCCTCAGGGTTCCTAGGCAAAAGTGAAATAGTTACTATTTAGTATTAAGGAAAACTCCCAAGATCAATAATAAGATGTACAGTTAGAAAGAATATTCTTAGAGTAACACAAAATAGTCAGAACTGGAAGATCTAACCCTCTAATTTTACAAATGGGAAAACTGAGACCCAGAAATGTGAAGTGATTTATTTGTCTAAGGTCACAAATGGGCTGCAGTGCTGGAATCCTCAATCTAGAGCTGGGAAGATACTCCGAGTTTAACTAGTTAAGCCCCCTCATTTAATAAGACCCAGAGATGTGACTTGCCATGGTCAAGCAGGAAGTGTCAGAGGTGGGTCTCAAACCCAGATTTTCTAACTCCAAATCCAGTGATTTTTTTTCCATAGTACAGAACTATTCCATTCCCCTAGCTTTGATATGTTACTCCTGCCACTTACAAGAAGTAATCTTAATTGGATGAATAAAGCCCTCAGAATCTATCATTTCACCTTCTAGCATGACATTTGCAAATATCAACAGAGAATGTGAATTAGGTCACTTAGGTCAAAGATTTCTATTATTTTTCCACCAAGCATTCAACAACTTATTTTTGAAAATGTTATCCTTACCTTGCTCTTCTCATATGCCACCCCTGTATGAATGACACCTTCACATCCTCAAAACAATGTTTCAATGTTTCCCAGGGCCCTCCATCCTCTCAACCTCACCCCCAGGGACATCATCCAATGTTTCTTCACTGGCTGAAGAAAGTGAGAACTTGGACAGTGGAGTCCTCGAAACTCGAGGTCACTCAAGGCCGTTAGGACTTGGCTTTGTCAGGCCTTGAACACTAGGGCTGGCCTCGGGACTATCAAAAGAGAACTCCATCATATTTTTTCAATAAAAAAGTCTGTGTGCTTGAGAGCTCTGTTGGAAGGAGAGAACATGTGGGATGGGATTTATAGTTCTGTTTCCCAATTCACCTCCTTTATTTTTTCAGGCTGGCAGAATGACCAGACACTTAGTGCAGGCCAGTGCTGACCTCTTTGTCCTGGGCCACAGTTTACCCCTGTAATTGATTTGCTGTTGCTCTGAAAGCTGCCTCTCACTTTTCTTCAGCAAACCTCTCCTCTTCCAAGCTATCTTATGTTTGGGAAGTGTTGAGTGCTTCAGAAAAAGCAGGGGTGTTCCTGAAAGGGGGCCATGGGATGGTAGTGGCTTCATAGCAGAAGATGCCCATTGCCTGAGTCACACCTACCCCTGGGGGTTAATGTGCCAGAAAACAAGGGCAAAGACCAGAGAAAAAGTGGGAGGGATATAAAAGGGAGAGAGAGAGAGAAAGGAATAAATCATGGGGGAAGAAAATAGAAAAAAGGACAAAGAAAAGTATAGTCCAGAGAATAAAGTGCAGTTGAAGGGAATATTTGAATGCTGTGGGGGCAAAGGAGGTGTGGAGGGGGAAGGGAAGAAGAACTCTCAGGAATGGAAAGCTGAAAGTCTGAGCGCAATGCCCAAAGTGCATTCAAGCACCAAAACAAAGCCTCTTGTTAGCCACAGCCCTGGAGCCCAAAGGGATCTTGAGGGTTGGTCCAGCTTTAACCCTCTGAGCCTCTAGCCCAGGAGAGCCCTACACTTAAGTTAGAAAGGTAAAAGGTAAATTAGAAGGAAAAAAATGTTTCAGAGTCAATGTTCCTGCCAATCCCTGACCTTCAGAGGTTTGTCTGTCTCAGCAATGCCAAAGGTTTTGGTCTGCTTGGAGAAGTAACCCCATGACTCATTTCTGCCTTTCTACCAGTTTCCCCACCCTCACCCAAACAAACCATCTTCTAAGCTCTCCTACACCAGCGCTAAGTTTACCTCTTGGGGCCACTCAGTCTGTCTTGGTCAGATCTCCAGGAGGCAAAGGGGCCTAGCTTTTTTATTTTTGACTAATGTTTTCTTTGTCATAGGTTTCTAAACTTTTAACCTAGAATGAACCTTAGTCCAACCCATGCCCCATTTCAGAGATGAGGTAAGTTAGGTGCAAAGAGATGGATTCACTTTCCCAAGGTGACACTGAGGGTAGATGATAGGACCAGAATTTGAATCTGAGTTGTCTACCTACAGATCAGAGCTATAGCTAGCAATTTAAGTGCACAGGGCAAACATGACAAAACCTGTGTCAACAAAAACAGCATAAAAAGCTTCCTCTGACAAACTCTTTGTAAAGAAAAATTTAGTCGCTGATGGTAAGCAACTTTGAAATTCAAAATAATCTTCCATAGCAAGGGGAGATGGTACATTATGAGGTCATTACTGAGGAGGCCACCTTTAGAGGAAGATGAAGGCAGCTCCAGGACCCAGAGATCACCTACCTTATGGCTTTCTAGAAATGGAAGTAGGTCATCTGGTAACTTCTTATTTTAACTAATTATTCTTGCTAATTTTGTGTTAAGCATAACCGTTTCTTCCTGCTGTGGGGATACAGATATTTTTAGCACCTTCTAAATGTTGGTACCCAGAAACAAAGCCCCAGTTGCTCCACACAAGATAGTGGTCTGATACACGGCTAGTATGATGACCCTTGATGTGAGACTATCTGCCTGCTGGGTACAACTATGTCCCATCCATGTAAACCACATGATATGCCTTAACCCTTTAACCAGCATCAACAGTCAATCAATCAAACGATCAGTATTTTTTACTACTAGACTTATTACTATTGTTTGATAGAGGTGGTAGAAATTTGGGACCTAGGAAAGACCAAGCTGAAGACCAAGGATTCTCAGAAGAATCCGTATGTGACTTTATAATTTCACTAGTTAACGTTTATATTCCCTGGGCCATGGAAAATGTATTAGTGATCTTAGATTTAGGACCAAGAGTTCTGTGTTTGAATTCTGCTTTTTATCACACACATAAATAAGTCCCTGAACACTTCACAGAGGATATGAGCTCCTTCACTTCTAAAATGGGCATTTCAATTCAGAAAATATATAACAGTACCTTCCCTCATGGTGAATAAAGTGCTATGTAAAAACGAAAGGACCATTTAAATGCCAGTTATCATTGTTGATACAGAGACATGAATAAAGGAAAGGAAGAAGAAGGATAGGAATTGAGACAGTATAATTAGATTAAAGAGTGGCCCTTAGCCTGGGGTGGTGAAAATAACATGGCTCTGGGTTTGAGTCTTGACCCTACTACCTGGAAGCTATAAGTGATCTATGTCACTTCCTATCTCTGGCCCTCAATTTGCCCTTTGAAAAATGAGAACCTTATACAAGAGTGGGAAACCTGCAGCCTCAAGGCCACAAGTGGCCATCTAGATCTGCAAATGTGACCCTATGACTGATTCCAAACTTCACAGAACAAATCCCCTTAATAAAAGGATTTGTTCTGTAAAACTTGAACTCAGTCAAAAGACTGCACCCAAAGATCACATGTGGCCTCAGAAACACAGGTTCCCCACTGCTGGTCTTGTACTTCAAGAAATCTGTTACCTTATAGCTCTAACAGACCTTTTTTGAGGTGAGAACAAGGTATTCTACCCCCATGCTAGGACCATGAAAAGCAGGAGGGCTATTTGAATGGGCAGTTAGAACCTGTTAAACAAGATTTGTTTAGCTTGAAAAAGAGAAGGTTTATGTAATGGTTGAGGATGAGGTTGACCTTTTTTCTGTCTTGAAGGGCTATTCTGAGAAAGTGGAACAATGGACAGAAATTTTCATAATGGTAAATTTCAGTTTAATGTAAAGAAGGAAGAACTCCTTAACAATCCCAGATGCTCCAAAGTGGAATAAGCCATTTCAAGAGATAGAGGGTTCACTCTTTTCCCCGCTTTTGTATTTGTCCTTTATTTTCAAAGAAGACCATGACATCAGAGAAATGATGACATGACTTGCACTTGACTGTGTTTTGAGTGAGGGAGAGTTATGCAGGTCACCAGTCTCACTTTGTCCTCCTGAGTCATCTGAATCCAGTGACCAAATTTTCATTAGGATAACTGGAGATGGCCCAGGATGCAATGGGAGACCTCAACCTTTTTAGGCTGGCCTTTTCAGGCACTCACTTGGAGGGAGGTAATGCCCATTAAGTGAATAGGCTTCTTTAAGAAGGAGTCAGTGAATGACCCTTTTAATGAATAAAAGAAGAAAATAACTAAATCAACAAAAACTGTTGCTAGTGATAATCACTCTAAGCCACCAAAGAAGAGGAACTTGGATAGGGATGTATTGTTGTCCAGCCCATGGGCTTCAGAGTACACTGGGTTTAAAGTTTTGGGAACTAGAAGGAGGGAAGGAAGGAAGGCAGGCAGGAAGGAAGGAAGGAAGGAAGGAAGGAAGGAAGGGACATCTAGCCAGGAAACCCCAAAGCCCCAAAGGAAGAGGAGAGGGAGACAGAAGGGAGAGCATGAGCTGGGTTAACCAGGTAGCTGGGTCCCCACTCAGGTATCTTGGTTTACTCACACTCTGTAGGCTAGATTACCATTTATCTAGCAAGCTGTATAGAGAATTATTCTTCAGGTATGGCTTGAACTATGCCATTTTCTATGGCACCTTTTCCCTCTGAGACTGTATGAAATTTCTGAACAAAAAATTTCCTACGGGGAGGCACAAGTTTGTTAATAACCAAGTCCTAACTCAAGCATAGGAAAAGCTCCTGTCTGTGACTTTGACCAAAAGATGCCACCACTAGGCCTACATTTCCCAAAAGATGAAAGAGGTAAATGAGCTAAATATACAAATATGTGTGTATGTGTGTGTGTATACATTGCAATATATACTGTGATAAAATTTTCATTGAATCATAAGATTTAGATCTGGAATGAATTATCTGGAACAATGTTCTCCTTTTGCATTTGAGAACACATACATAGTGATCACACATGTGTATATATGCGTGCATGTGTATATGTATATTGTTTACATGTATGTATATGCATCATGTGTACATGTATGTATATATTTATATGTGTGTACATATGTGTATATATGTGTGAGTATATATGTATATGTGTGTGCAACAAAAAAAGATCCACAAAACAAGGGACTGTCCTCCTATTGGGAAATTGCTAAACAAATTATAGTATATGAATGTAACAGATTATTACTATGCCATAAGAAACGATGAAAAATGGACAGATTCAGAGGAGCTAGGAAAACGTGTATGAACTGACACAGAAAAGTAAACAGAACCAGGGGAACAATTTATACAAACATAACAATATAATAAAGAAAAACTGCTTGGAAAGATACTAGAACTCTGATTTGTGTAGTGACAAACAATAATTCTATAGCATAGAAGCTGAAGCATGCTCCCTGCTCCGTGACATAGAGGTGATAGACTCCATGTGCAGAATTAGACCTATATTTTTGGACATGGTCAGTGAGACAATTTACATTGATTTACTGTACATATTTTTAATGAAGGTTTTCTGGTTCTTTCTTTTTTGTTCCTGCTGTGCTTATTCTGGAGAGAAGAGAAGGGAGAAGAAATAAATGCTTTTTAATTGAAAAAAAATCAATTATGATTTTTTTTATTTTTTTTAATATAAATTTATTTAACGTTTACATTCATTTTCACAAGATTTTGGGTTCCAACATTTTCTCCCTATTTGTCCCCTCCCCCACCCCAGTACACTGAGCATTCTAATTCCCCCTATCATTAATCTGCCCTCTCTTCTATCATCCCTCCCTTCTCTTGCCCCCATCTTCTCTTTTGTCCTGTAGGGCCAGATAACTTTCTATTCCCCATTACCTGTATTTCCTATTTCCTAGTAGCAAGAACAATACTCGATAATTGTTCCTAAATCTTTGAGTTCCAACTTCTCCCCATCCCTCCCTCCCCACCCATTCCCTTTGGGAAGGCAGGCAATTCAATATAGGTCATATCTGTGCAGTTTTGCAAATGACTTCCATAATAGTCGTGTTGTGTAAGACTAACCATATTTCCCTGCATC
>CM053769.1:407988839-408029791 GCA_028658325.1 Potorous gilbertii
TCATAAGCCTCCATCTGTTCCATTCTAATTTTGAGAGAACTGTTTTCTTCAGTGAGCTTTTGCACCATTTTTTCCACTTCGCTAATTCTGCTTTTGAAAGCATTCTTCTCCTCATTGGCTTTTTGAACCTCTTTTCCCAATTGAGTTAGCCTATTTTTCAAGGTGTTATTTTCTAAAGCATTTCTTTGGGTCTCCTTTATGAAGGTATTGACCTGTTTTTCATGCTTTTCTTGCATCTCTCTCATTTCTCTTCCCAGTTTTTCCTCCACCTGTCTAACTTGTTTTTCAAAATCCTTTTTGAGGTCTTCCAAGGCCTGAGCCCATTGGATATCTATTTCAGATGTTTGGGATACAAAGGCCTTGACTCTTACGTGTTTACCTGATGGTAAGTAGTTTTCTTCCTCTTCAGAGAGGATAGTTGGAATCCTCTGTTCACCAAGAAAATAACCTTCTATGGTCTTATTTTTTTTCCCTTTTCTGGGCATTTTCCCAGCCAGTTACTTGACTTCTGAGATGCTTGTCCACACTGGCCTAGGTCAGCCCAGCTAGTGCTTGGGGTCTGAGATTCAAATTCTGCTCCCCAGCCTCAGGGCTTTCGAAGGCTGACCAGCTGCTATTCACGGCAAGATTAAATCAGCTTCTCAGGTAGGGGCAGGGCCACCTCCCAGGCTCACTTCCCTCAGGGGCTTTATGCAGAGACCTTCTGTAATGAAGCTGCTGCTGAGCTCCTGCCTGCTCCAGGAGACTCTGGCCGCCCGATGCCTCTGCTGCTGCCTCCCAAGGGGGCCTGAGTTATGGAGACACCCCACTCCCCTGTCAGCCAGTCCAGACGTCTCTCTCACTGACCTTTGCATCTGTGGGTGGAGGGACCTTTGTGGCCGTTGGAGATTCTGTCCCTGATGCCTGCTTGGATCTGCTCCCTCCTCTCAGGAGGGCAGGGCTCCACTCCTGTCTGGTGTGTGAGGGACCTTTGGGATCGGTTTTTCAGGGCTCTCTGAAACAGAAATCTCCTTCACTGTGTTGCTGCGCATCTTCCACTGTTCCAGAATTTGTTGGGAGTTCTTTTTAGAGGAAATCCATAGGCTGTGGGTTCGGAGCTAGCATATGTGAGTCTTTCTACTCCACCATCTTGGCTCCACCCCCCCTATGATTTTTTTAAAAAGAAATTTCCTATCCTAGGCCAATGTCTGTTGTCAATTAATCATCTTCCTCTACTCTAGGGAAAGATTCAAGATTGATTCAGAGCTAAACTAAATTGATTCTCTTGACTTCTCCCAATATCTTGTACTCATATGAGATTTTCCTAAACAGTGATATAGTAGAAAGAGCATTGAATTTGGTGTCAAAGGGCCTCAGTTTGATATGAGCTGAAGGCCTGATGTTATAGGATATTGTATGATTTATGGCCTAATTTTATATGATATGATCTTATGTGATACTATGTGACTTAGAGAAGTCATAGGCCACTCTTTGGGCCTCAGTTTCCTCATATGTAAAAGGAGAGGGCTGTACCAGATTATTCATTCCAGATACAAACTCTATGGTTCAAAGAAAACTTAATTCTTGAATAAAAGGTTATTCTGACCTCAAGGAGATGGGAAGGAATGCAGTTGGAGTAAGTAAAAAGTGGTGAGATTCAACATCTCCATGACTATAAGTCCAAATTCAATATTTGGATCCTTCTGTAAGGATCAATTAAGCAATCAACTGAAGTTTCAAGACAGAAATCCAGAAGTACCAGATATAGGCATCTAGGAAGGAAAGTATGGTCTGAATTTGAGAGCAAGGAGTCCCAAGCAAGAGGAATAAACACTGAGCCAGGGAAAGAGAATAACATGTAGACAGACATGTGCTCAGTTGTAAGCTACATAATCTAGTTAACAACCCTGATGCCATGTTGTTTGAGGGTGAACTTAAGGAACTGAGATGTTAAACCTGGTGAAGAGAAGATTCAAGGGGCAAGTATCCACCATAGTCAAATGTGTAATGGGCTGTCCCATGGAAGAGGGATCAGATGTGTTCTGGGTGTCCTCAGATTCCAGAGCCAGAAGCAATAGGTAGAAGTTGCAAGGAGGTCAATTTCGACTGAACATCAAATAAAACTTCACAACAATTATGATCATCTAACAATGGAAGAATATGTCTTGGGAAGTAGCAGTTTCTCCCTCTGTGGAGCTCTTTAAGAGGCTGGAGGTGTAGTTGTGGGATGTGCTTTAGAAAGTCTTCTTTTCAGCTAGATTTGATGAACTGGCAGCTGGGGTCCCTTTTGATTTAAGATTCTGATTCTGGAATGTGGGGCTTTGACTAAATAAAACTGGCTTCCCACAAAGAATCAGCCTAAGGCAGCATCATTTCTTGGTAACCCTTCACTGATTACAGCTATTGCCTAATGGACCCTTCTGAAAACACTTCCTTTACCCAGCATATGATGGAACCATTTGGGGGGAGGGCCGATCTGTTTCTCTTGAATTTCCTTTACTCACAGGGTCATAGGGTTATAGAATCAAGATTGGATGGGGCTTACAGGACATCAATTTAAACTCTCTTGTTTCAAAAGTGAGGAAACCAAGTCCTCTGAGAAGGAATATGAAGCACCCAAAGTCATACAGATTACAAACAGCAGAACCACCATTGGAATCCATGTCCTCTGACTCCAAATTCTTTACTCTTTCCACTATACCAGGGATTCTTAGACTTTTTTTGTATATGTCATGCACCTCTTTGGCAATCTGGTGAAGACTAGAATAACGTTTAAAGTAAAATACATAAGATTTCCAATTCAAATTTGTAGACCGCCTGAAATCTAATGATGGCTTCCCTAGGAGTTATGTGGACCACAGATTAGAAATTCCTACATTACACCATAATTCTGTCCCCTGCTTTGTTTCTTTCCTGTCAGTTCTTTCCTGCACAAGGCATTCCAGTAAAGGTCCAATGTAGAGGCATATATGATGTCATAATAGCAATAACAACGACGGATAGCATTTAGATAGTGCTTTATGGTTAACAAAGAATGTCACGAATATTACTTTATTTTATCCTAATGACAGCCCTGAGATCTAGGTGCTATTATAATATCCATTTTTTTGTTGTTCAGTTGTGTCCAATTCTATGTGACTCCAGAGATTCTGTTCATGGGGGTTTCTTGACAAAGATACTTGAGTAGTTTGCCATTTTCATGTCCCCATTTTATAGATAAGGAAATTGATGTAGAAAGAGAATAAGTGACTTGCCCAGAGTTGCATAGCTAGTAACTGTCTGAGACCAGATTTGAATTCAGGCCTTCCTAATTTCAGGTCCATTATGCTATCCACTATACCACCTAGTTATCTTTCATGTAAGAGATAGAAGAAGCCTTAGAATCATCATAGAACATTAGAGATAGAAAGAACCTTAGAATCAGAACCTAGAATGTTAAAATTAGAAAGAGTCTTAGAAACTATTCTAACATAGTCTCACAAAGGAGGAAACTGAGGCTTAGAGAAGGAAAATAACTTTCCCCAAGGTCACACAGCATGCCAATGACCACCCACTATCCCATCTGAAGTGTTTGCCTTTAATACCTCCTTTCTAAGTACTGATATTTGAAAAGGTAGAATTCAGGCTTTGACATTTCCAAAATTGCCACTAAGTGTTGGCTTGTATGTGTCATGGCACACCAATTCTCATCCCATATAATTACTAACCGAAGTTACAAGTTTCCTTTTGCCATAAAATTTAACAAGTTGGACTTTACTCATAAAAATTCAACTTTGAAGTGCTCCCATGGTGTGGTAAGCCTCAGATTCCTGTACTGGCTTTCAAAATGTTCTAAGATCTCAGGAATTATGGAGAAGTCTGGGATCTCCTTGACCTCAACTTGTCAGTATTCCAAAAACTCAACTGAACCTGAGGTAGAAGGAAATATGAGAAGTGCTTCCCATACATTACTCTTCTTTTAAGGACATCAGTGACTCTCTTAAGGATTAACATCAACCTCTCCCACCCCCTACTTCATCCATGCTTCCCTGTTTCCTAGTTCACATGTCACTGATACATCTTACCTTCCTCTATAACTCCCTTTGTTAAAGTACAGTGTCAGGGAAAGAATCCTGGAATCTAGAGGCAGGAAACACCTGAATTCCAAGCTCAGCTCTGCCATTTATTAGCCATGTAACCTTGGACCTAGTCTTCCTTGTTCTGCACCTATTTCCTTAGATGTAAAGGCACGAGGAATAATCCCTTCTTTGCCTTCCTCATTGTTCCCTTGTTAAGGAAGTTCTTTGCATACAGTAAAGCAATATATAAATTTAATTGCTACTAGCTAAGATTTCCCCATAATTTGGCCTATATTCCTAAGGTAACATGGAACTCATCCCTTTGAAATGGTTTCTTAACTTTTTTTTTCCAAAATTCTCATCAGAAACAAAGAGGAAACTGTCCAGAATATTAGAAAGCCTATATGATGGAAAACATTTATTAGATAAAAAGTGAAAATATAGACCATATTGTGAGTCTGACAGAAAAAAAAAGCTAACCCATGTTACTTAGCAGATTCTCACCAACACATGGTAGAGAATGTGTTTAAACAAGCAGATTCCCCCAGGGTAGGAGCGTGGACAGGAGAAACCATTACTTCCCTCTTCTAGGAAGAGTGGTGCTCACACCCACTCAGCCTTTGTCATTTAAGGAGACTGTGTTTCTGTATTTACCATAGCAACCCCTCAGGCATTTCATAATCATCTGAGTGCACCAGTCTTGCCTATACTTTTCCATATGCTCTCTTGAAGAAAATTTAAATTAAAAGAAACAAACTCTCAGGGTCCTAGAATGGATAATGAAGGAGACTCAGGAGCTAACAGCAGGAACCCCTGTATTTCTTCTTCCTTTAGCCATTCCAGTGGTCCATTTTTGTGACCTTTATGTTTATTCTTGCACCTACCCAGAGAGGGAATGAATCTCAAAAGGGTCTGGCATAGATCAATATTATGGTTTGGGTGTCTGTCTCTGTCCAGTGCTCCATGTTCGTGAACTCTCTGCTCATATGTCTGTCTCCTCTGACAAAAATCATGCAACAGTCTGCCTTGTGAGTAAAAACAGACTCTGGAAGAAGAATTGAAGGATTTAGAATTGGAAGGAACCTTGCATATATCATCTACTCAAACTTAAATATGGAAACTGAGGCCAGAGAGGTTATAATGTCTTTTACACTTTAATATGTGCTTATTGAGTTGAATTGTCACTTTCTCCAGGTCACATAGATAGTAAGCTGGACTTAAACCTGTCCTTCGCCTTCAGATCCAGACACTAGCATGTGTATTCTTGGTGACTCCAGGAATTCAAGAATCTTAAGATATACTGATATACTTAAAATATACTGATCCAAGACAATTTCAAAGGACTCACGATGAAAAGAGTTTTTTCCATTTCCATAGAGAGAATTGATGAATTCTAAGTGAAAAATGTAATTTTTTTCCACTTCATTTTCTTGCTTTTTATTTTTGCAACATGGCTAATACAGAAATGTGTTTTGCATGATTTCACATATATAATTGATATCATATTGTTTGCTTTCTCAATGCATAAAAGAAGGGCGGGAATGAAAAAGAGAATTCAATTTTTTAAAAAATAAATGTTAAAAATAAATAAATAATAAATTTGTTTGCTTGTTTAAAGAATTTTGCAGTTGGAAGGAACTATAGAGATCTTCTAATACAATCCCTATCTAATGCAGAAAACTGCTTTTTACCAATTTAGCATCTGTTTGAAAACATCCAGTGTTGGGAAGCTCATCATCTTATGAGTCCTACTGTTCTGAGTACTAGGCAATTCTTCCTTAAATTGAATTGATATTTATCTCATTACTTCCAAATATTATTACTGCATCTGCCTCTAGGGCAAAACAAAGTAAGCCCCATTGGTTATGCAGATCTTGTCCTGATTCTAGAAAGCACAGCTCTTCTTGGGAGCCCTGGGTGGAAGGAGGGGGAAGAGGCAGAAGGCCACCCAACTGGCTGAGATGGTTGTCGAGGTCAGGCTGAGGCTAGAAACAGTATGGGTACCATCTGTTTCTGCGGTTCTTTTGAGGTTCTCTCAATTTGTGTAAAACGTTACAAGGATGACCAGAGTCTAATTCTAATTCCATCTGTCCTAGCAAAAACCTAGGAGTAAAATACAAATTTATTGAACTTCAGAGTTGAAGGGGACTTGATAATCACAGAACATTAGAGCTAGAAGGCATATTTGAATAATAAGATTTTAACTAGAACCAATCATTCAATTAACAATTTATCAAAGAGCTACCATTTGCCAGACACCGTTCTAGATGCTAGGGTAGAACAACACAAATAAATCAGTCCACACATGAAAGAGCATAGAATCTTTTGGGGGATAACAAGTACACATCTGAGGGTAGCCATTACATAAGTGTGTACAAAATAAATGGAAACTAATTTTTCAAGGGAAGCACTAGCAGCTGGGGATCAAGAAAGGCCTTATGTAGGAGGTGTTATCTGAGCTAAATTTTGAAGGAAGCTATAGCTAAGAGACAGAGGTGAGGAAAGAGTATATTCAAGGAATGATGGACAGCCTGGGCAAAGAGACAGAGTCAGGAGTTAGAATGCCATGTGTGAGAAAAAGGAAGACGAGTTTGGCTAGACAATAGAGTTGGTGAAAGTAAATAATACCTATTAGCCTGAAATAAGCCTGAAATGAAAAGTTATAGCCAGATGGTAAACGGGCTTAAATGCTGAATATGGGAGTTTTGTTTCATACTAGAGTTAACAGAGAGCCAAGGAATTACACTGAGCAAGGAAATAACATGGTCAGACAGGTACTTTATGACGATTACATTGTCAGCTAGGTGAAAAATCTACTGAGGGAAGGGAGAAACTTGAAGCAGAAAGACTAGGAGGTTAGTGATGGGAACAAGCATTATAAACAACTACGACAAGCAAAGCACTTTGCTAAGCATTTACATGCTTACATACTTTCCATGCGTTCGCCTGACCTAGGGTGGTGGCCTTATGAATGAAGAGAAGGGACCTTGTGGTTAGTGATCAGTCGTGTCCACTCTTCATGAATGTATTTGGGGTTTTCTTGGCAAAGTTACTGGAATGGTTTGCCATTTCCTTCTTCAGCTCATTTTAAAGATGAGGAAATTGAGACTTGTTTAGGTGATTTGTCCAAGATCACACAGTTAATTTCTGAGGACAGATTTAAACTCAGGAAGATGAATTATCCTGACTCCAGGACCATTGTGCCACCTAGTTTCTCAGAAGGGGTCTTCTGATCAGAAGGATCAACTAATTTGGTCCTTTAATTGTAGGGATTTAAAAAGAAAGAAATGAAAGAAAAAGAAGGGAAAAAATGAGAGAGAAAGAGAGAGAAAGAAAGAGAAGAGAGAGAGAGAAAGACACACAGAGACAGAGGTGAAGGCTCCAAAGCATAAAGGGATTTGTTCATTTTTATATAGGTAGTTAGAACTGGAATTTGAGTCCAGGAATTTGACACCAAATGCAGAAATGTTTCTATTTCACTGTGCACTCTCCAAAGAATAGTCAAGCTCCTTCCTACTAGCTTAAATGTTCCCGATTACTGCATGGCCACATCAGTCCCTAAATACCTCTCTCCCTCCATTCCATGAAGTCTCCCCAAGCTATTCTGACCTCCCCTGCTCTAAGGTCCCTCGGGACACAAAGTCTTTATTCATTGAGTCCTTATTAGACATATGGTCCTAGGATCACAGATCTAGAACTGGAAGAACTGCAGAAACCCCCTCAACCTCCTCATTTTTATGATGAGGAAATCAAGGCTTAGAAATAATAAGGCACTTGCCAAGGTTTTATCAGAGAGCACAGTGCTTAACACAAGATTGACATTCAGTCAATGCTGGGTGGGGGATGTTGGTCATGATAAAATAGACAAATTGATGTACCTCTGCTCAAATGAACTTAGTTATTTCATGTCTCTGGATCTCAGTTTCTCTATCTGTGAAATGAGTTTAACTCCTTCAGTCTACTGCCCTCTGAGTACCACTATAAGGCTCAAACAAGATAATGAATTCTTAAAATACTCTGAATGATTTAAAGGGCCACATAAAGGATTTATTTAAGGTTTTCCTTGAAACATCGTGTTTTGGAATTTTAATCTGATCCTCTATAAGGACCTGAGAAAAGCAACCCATTCAGTTGTCAGCACCAAAAGATTTTTTTTCCTCTGGGGCTATCCTGACTCACTGTCTGCAGAAGTTCTTTGCAGAGGAGTACTGGATCATTGGAATCCATGTCTGTGAGCTGCTTGGGCTGCAAATTCCAAAAGGATACAGTAAATCTGGGAAAAATCCAACTCGTTAAAAACTGACAACCCTTGGATGAGTCCAACTTGCTTTTGGCTCCATGCCAGCTCAGAGATCCCCACTGGCTAGGGAAGTTGACAAGGGTTTTGGAGGTAACAGTATCACCCTCATGGCTCAGAGCAGGTTGTGAAAATGGAGAGATATGAGGAGGATCAGCATTTCCTGGGAAACAACCAACTTCCAAAGAAGCTCCAATTAGGAGAGAGATGATGAGTAGCTGACCTAACTTTCTGCTACTGATTAGAATAAGCATAAAAAGATTAAGGAAGGGTCCCTCTAAATTTCAGCTGGCTGTGGCATGCCCACATCAGAGAAGGTGCTGTTTTCTATGAGTAAAGCAGAATTGAGACAGCTGAAAGAAAATGCAGGATGTGCAAATTTAGAATATCCACCCCAAATCACATGGACTATTTGACCCAACCTGTGGTAGAGCATTCTGAGCTCTGGATTTGGTCTGATCGGCCACAGTTGGACACATTGAAACTTGACTCTAGCATAGTGATGTCATTTTTGTCCTCTTTGAGAATGGACACCAACCATCAATGCAAACAGTCCTGAGAAGGGAGGGTGGTACCTTGTAGTCACAAAAATCAAATCAGTCACAAAATTAGAGTAGGGAAACAAAGTTTCTATACAGAGGCGGTTGGATGGCATACTGGATAACACAAGTCCTGGAATCATGAAGACCTGAATTAATTGTAGCCTCAGATCCTTCCTAGTTATGTGATCTCTAGCAAGTCACTTTGTCTCAGTTCTGAGACGACTGCAACGTAGGAATAATCATAGCAGCGACCCCCAGAGTTGTAATAAGCATCAAAGAAAATATCTGTAAAGCACTTAACAGTGTCTGACACAAAGTAGACACCTAGTAAGTGCTTGTTCTTTTCTTCCTTCTTTCCTTCCTTCCTTTCATTCTTTTCTTTTCTTCTCTTCCTTCTTTCCTTTCCTCCTTCCTTCCTTCCTTTGTTGCTCCCTAATTTCATTCCTCCTCCTCTTTCTTATATACTATCTATAGATCTTAGGATAATAGATTTATAACTGAAAATTACCTTAGAAGTTATTGAGTCCAAACTTCTTGTGTTACAGATGAAACAACTGAGTCCCAAAGATGTTAAGAGACTTCCCCAAGGACAGTAAATAAGTGGCAGAATTAGGTCTCTTTCTACTATATCATGTTGCTTGTCAAAAGATTAACATTCTGTAGTCCTGTCCTGTCCTCACAGTGGAGAAAGATCTCATAGGACTTGGCAAACAGAAAACCAAGAGATTCCAGTGCTCTGACCACTTGAATAGAACTCTTGACCAAAGAACATCAGAATAGAGAAGTCAGTATCTTACAACATAAAGAATTCTGGACTTTAAGTATGAGGATCTGAGTTCAAGTTTCAACTCTCTTCCTTACTTGTTTTGTGACCCATTCCTGATTGTGTTGTGTTATATTTGTCCTTCATTTTTGAAGAAGACCATGATGTCAGAGAAATGATGACATGACTTGCACTTGACTTTGTTTTGAGTGAGGGAGGGATGTGTAAGGTCACCAGCCTTACTTTCTCCTCCTGAGTCATCTGGATTCAGTGACCAGATATTCATCAAGATGACTAGAGATGGCCCAGGGAGGAAGGAAGAGAAAGAGAGAGAGAAAGAAAGAAAGAGAGAGAGAAAGGAAGGAAGAAGGAAAGAAAAAAGAAAGAGAGAAAGAGAGAGGGAGGGAGGGAGAGAGGAAGAGAGAGAGAAAGAAAGAGAGAAAGAAAGAAAAAAAGAAAGAAAGATATCTAGTCAGTAAAACCCAAGTTAACTAGGCATCCTATGGCCATCCAAATTTACCTTCCTTTGGAGAGAAGAAGGAAGGGAAGGGAGAGACAGAAGGGAGAGGATGAGCTGAGTTACCCAGCTAGCTGGGTCCCCATTTAGGCAGGTTGTGCTTGTCCTTCATTTTTGAAGAAGACCATGACATCAGAGAAATGGTGACATGACTTGCATTTAACTTTATTTTGAATGAGGGAGGACTGTGCAAGGTCACCCATTCCTGATACAGTGCCAGGAAAAAAATGACATTTTGGATATCATCAGATGCAGGTTTTAATATGGATTTTGCCACTCAACTCCTACATAATTTGTGAAACTTACTTATCTCCATTCTCTGATATGCAAAATGAGTTGATTGGATTAAACTCTAAGATCTCCCCTAACTTTAAACATCCCATTTTCCATGATTTAAAATCCCATTTCCTTTTGGTGTTCCATGCCTAAGGAACAACTGGGTATATGGGGAAAATCTTGCATTCAGAGCAAATTCAAATCCTACATCTTTATGTACTGTGGAAATGGCCATGAACAAGTCTTGCCCTATCCTCTCATCTGTAAACTGAGGAGGTTGGACTAAAACTCTCCAAATGCTCAAAAGCCATCTGTTTGTTCAATTATTTCTTTTTTTATCCTTTTTTCTTGCATGTTGCTATTAAGTTAGCAGGTCTCTAGTTTTTGTAATCTGCCTATTTGCCTTTTGAAAATCAAGAAAATGTTTAATGCTGTTCCATTCTTTGGCATCCTGCCCATTCTCCACATCTTCTCAAAGGTAATACTGATCATATATACATGGAGTCACTCTGATTCCAGGCAAATCACCTAAGCTCATTGAAAACGTTGAGGTGTGTGATTTGTTTTTTTTTTTTGGCAGTCTCTTCACTCATCTTTCTCAACTTTTTGCAAATTTGAAAATGACAAAATGCCTTCATCTGCTGTTTCTCTTGCTTCTAATTCAAAAGTTAAAGGCCTTTTGGTCAGATTGGTGGCTCTCCAAGACCTGCTCTTCTGAGTCCTTGAGGGAGGCATTCTATCTCTAGCCAAGAGCCCTTTGTTTCCATATCTCAAACCATGTTCTTGTTCTTCAAAATCATCCATGTAGTCAGCCACTGCCTTTCCATCTTGATAGCCACTGGGGGCAGTAGACTTGGTATCAGAAGTGATTTGATTCTGTAACTGTGCAACTGGAACTTAACAATTAACCTTTCTGAACTTCACTTTTCTCAAATGTAAAGTAAATTAACACCTATACTATCTAGTTAACAATGCTGTTGTAAATGTGAGCTTTTGTTATCACAGCCTTCAACTGAAAGGAGCAATTAAATCCTCATATGTGTCCCCCAAGTCTCTTAGTTTCTTCTTGAGGACTTTCAAGAAAGCAGAAAGACATGCCAAGCTTCCTCTGGTAGAGTCATTACCTCCCTAGTGAATTGACAAGAGTTAAGTTGTGCAAGAAAGTTAGTGTAACATAGTGAATAGAGAGCTGGCCTGAGAGCCCAGGTAGATGTGGCTTCTTATCACTGCCAGGATCAAATACAGAATTCTCTATTTCTTCTTCAAAAGTCTTTACAACCTATCCTCCCCCTTTCCTTTTTCCTTTTATACTTTATGACTCTACCACATACTGTCCAATCCAGAGACACTAGCTTCCTAGATGTTACATGAATAACACATTCCATCTCTTGCTGTCTCCCATCCCAGAATGTTTCCCCTTCTGATTTCCCTGGATTCATTCAAGTCTCAACTACAATCTTATTTTCTCTAAGAATTTTTTCTTAATCCCTCTTAATTCTGTGCCTTCTCTCTATTAGTTATTTTCTACATAGCATACATACATACATAGTATATACATATATATATATATATATATACATATCTTGTCTGTACATATTTATTATTGTTTCTCCCATTAGACTGTGAGCTCTTTGAGGGCAGGCAAAATCTTATGCCTTTCTTCATGTCCCCGGGGCTTAGCACACATGGTATAGCAAGTATTTAATAAATACTTATTGTTATCAACTTGGGGGAAGTTTAGTTCAAATTCCCAAGGATCTCTATCTATGAGACTAGACCAGTGATTTCATAGGTAGTGGGAACTTCCAGGTAAGGAAACCAAAGCATGTTGGCACTTTCTCTGAAATTTAGAGACTTAAAGCATTGCCTAGCATCCAGAAAGTTATTTGACTATTAGGTGGAATCTTACCAAGCTGGTAAAAGTCCTCAAGACTGTCATACTCTGGAATCAGTTGCAGTTATGAGAGCCAACCCTACTCTTTGCCAAGGTAAAGATCCTTGAAGGGGCAGAAGCACTTTGGGAACATAGTAGAGGCGCCTACTCCTTGTAATCAATCACTCTCAGTCAATAAGGCAAGTCTTTTCCAAATAGTCTATATGTTGAGGGTTATATTTGTATACCTTGTACTAGATGATAAGTTCCTTGAGGGCAGGGACTTTATTGGTTTTTTCATTTCGGAAACATCAGCCTCTAATACAGTGCATTGAACTCAGTAAGCACTTAGGAAAGGTTTACTGAACTGAATTGAGAATGATTCTCCCACCTCTCCTCTCAATTTGGAAGGAGCTTCCCTGAGGGAAATGTTCATTTTCCAAATGAATGTTCTTATCCTGTAATGTCAGTGATTCCATGAATGAGTTTGCAAAAATGGAAGAATATATAGAAAACAGATTTAAGTCAGCATCATGGCTTGACTGGTGATGACTAGAGACATTGCAATTTCATGCTTGGTACATTCTCTTTCCCACCCTTCTTAATCAACTTCAAAGAACTTTCGTGACTATATTCCATAAGCCAAGCTCAGATCCTTGGAATTTTGCTATAGTTTCTTCTTAGAACCCTCAGTGATTATGGACAGCATGCATCCTTCATATGGCATGCCAGGGTTGAAAATACACTCTTAATATAATCCATGTGCCATAAAACAACAAAGTAGAAGAAAGTGGGGATACAAGGGATAAATTGTTCAGTACCTAGCATGATACCTTTCATGGAATGATCATGATAATGGCTCACATTTCTTTAGTCGTTTAAGAGATAGAAAATATTTTCTTAACAATTACTGTGGGAGTTAGAAACCTCAAATTCAATTGCCTATATTCTGTAGATGAGGAAAACAGTCTAGAGGGATGAAATGACTGATTCAGCATCTTTCAAGTCTTAAAAATGAAAATTTAGGTTCCAGCCCATGCCTCTGGACTCCAAGTCAGTGTTTCATTATTTTAATTTGTGGAATAAAACAAGAAAAAGACAATTGTACATGAATCTGCAAATCAACTATACATAACTTTCTATTCCTTTAAATATTCTCATGTACATTTTTTTCCCTTCCCCAATTCTAGAAATGACAGTCATTAGACACAAATTAGTGTGTGCATGTATATAAATTATATGTATATATATATGTATATACATATATGTATATACATATGTATACAAAATTATTCTTTTTATTTTTTAATTTTATTTATTTTTAGTTTTCAACATTCATTTCCACAAGATTTTGAGTTCTAGGTTTTCTCCCCATCTCTCCTTTCCCCCCACCCCAAAACACCATGCATTCTCAATACCCCTTCCCCTAATCTGCCATCCCTTCTATCACACTCCTTCCTTCCTTTATGCCCATCTTCTCTCTTTTCTTATAGGGCAAGATACATTTCTATACCCCATGACCTGTATTTCTTATTCTCATTTGCATGTAAAAACAATTCTCAACATTTGTTCATAAAACTTTGAGTTCTAACTTCTCTCACTTCCTCCCTCCCCACCCATCCCCACTGAGAAGGCAAGTAATTCAATATAGGCTATACGTGTGTCGTTATGCAAAAGACTTCCATAATACTCATGTTGTGAAAGACTAACTATATTTCCCGCACCCTGTCTTACCCCCCATTTATTCTATTCTCTTTTTTGACCTTGTCCCTCCCCAGAGGTGTTTACTTCTAATTACTCCCTCCACCCTTTTACCTTCCCTTCTACATTCCCCCACACACCACTTCTCCCCTTCTCATCTGCTTTCCTGTACTGTAAGATAGAATTTCATACCAAATTGAGTGTGCTTATTATTCCCTCCTTAAGGCAAATGTAATGAGAGTAAGATTCACTTTTTCCCTCTCACCTTCCCCCTTTTCCCCTCCATTGAAAAGGTTTTTTCTTGCCTCTTTTATGAGAAATAATTTACCCCATTCCATTTCTCTCTTTCTTCTCCCAATATAGTCCTCTCTCATCCCTTAATTTTATTTTTTAGGTATTATCCCTTCCTATGCCACTCATCCTGTACCCTCTATCTGTCTATCTATCTATCATCTATCTATCTATCTATCTATCTATCTATCTATCTATCTATATGTATATAATCCCCCCAACTACCCAAATAGTGAGAAAAGTTTCAAGAGTTACAAATATTATCTTTCCATGTAGAAATGTAAACAGTTCAACTTCAGTAAGCCCCTTATGATTTCTCTTCCCTGTTTATTTTTTCATGCTTCTCTTGATTCTTGTGTTTGAAAGCCAAATTTTCTATTCAGCTCTGGTTTTTTCATCAAGAGTGCTTGAAAGTCCTCTATTTTATTGAATGACAATTTTTCCCCTGAAGTATTATACTCAGTTTTGCTGGGTAGGTAATTCTTGGTTTTAATCCTAGTTCCTTTGATTTCTGGAATATCATATTTCAAGCCCATTTCCATCCAGTTACTTGAATTTTGAGCCCTTTGTCAAGTGGAGGGTATACTCTAGGAACCTGTAAGTTCTCAATTCCTCCAAAGTAGCACAATCATGGAAGAGGAGATTACTCCTCTCCTGGCCTGTGCTCTCATCTGAGAGCAACCACAAGCTTTTTTGCCCAGGATCTGTGAGTAGAATTTCCTCTCCAGAGCCTTCACCAGCTCCACCATGTAAGTGTTCCTCCTCACCCCAGGACTGCCACTTAGAACTCAGACCCAGATTAGGATCTGAACTCAACCAGGGTCATTAGGCTGAAGGCTCCTAAATTGAAGGCTGCTGCCTCAGTGACTACCACAGCCCTGCAGGCAGGGCCAGGTATAGTTCCCTTCTCACCCAGGTGAAAGAAATTTCTTACTGACCTTTGAATTTGTCTTTGGCATTTGTGGGTTGAGAAATCTGGGAACCACAGCTGCTACCCAAGATTTTGTGCCCTGAAGTCTGCTTCAGTACTGTCCCTGCAATGACCAAGGCTGGGCTACACTCTGCTCTGAGTCCTGATAGGCCTTTCCTATTGACCTTCCAGGCTGTCTTAGGCTGGAAACCTCTTTCTCTCTGTTTTGTGCTTCTGCCGCTCTAGAATTTGTTTAGAGTCATTTTGTACAGGTATTTTATGAGCTATGGGAGGGAGGAGCTAGAGCAGATCTGTCCTACTATGCCTTTTTGGTTCCACCCCCTCTAAAATTACTCTCTATATACTTCTATTTATCAGCTTTTTCTCTGCATGTAGGTAGTGCCTTTCTTCATATGTCCTTTAGAAAGTATTTATTGGGTATTTATAAATGGACAAAATAACTTATTTGCTCAAAGTCACTCTTAAAACCACATTGTTGTTGCTATCTACAACATACTTTTGGTTCTCTTCATTTTTGTGCATGTTTTTCTAAGATCACTGATCTCATCATTTCTTACAGCAAAAGAGTATTCCTTCACAATCTTATATTACAACTTGTTCAGTCATTCCCCAAGTGATGGGCATCCCAGCAACTTCCAGGTCTTTACCATCACAAAGAGAATTGCTGTAAACATTTTAGAACATATAGGTGCTTTCCCTTTTTCCCTAATCATCTTTTGAAATAGACCAAGTAGTGGTATTACTGGGTCAAAGCATATAGGTAGTTTAATAACTCTGTGCATAATTCTGGATTGTTCTCCAAAATTGTTGTATCATTTTACAATTCCATAATGAATTCATTTCCCAAATTTTCCACATCCTCTCCAACATTTATCACTTTTCCCTTCTATCATATTAGCCAATCTGGTACATGTAAAAATGATATCTCAGGGTTGCTTTAATCAGCATTTCTCTAATCAATAAGGATTTAGAGTATTTTTATATGACTATAAATTGTTTTGATTTCTTCATTGGAAAACTGCCTGTTCATATCCTTTAACCATTTGTCAATTGGGAAATGACTCATATTCTTATAGGCTTGACTAAGTTCTAATGACTATTTGTGAATTTCCCTCCATCTTATTTTTACTCACTATTTTCCTTCTCAGCCTCTCTTTTTACTCATCTCTCTTACCTTATATTTCCCCTTAACCTCTTATGCCTTATTTTACACTCTAAAATTCTCTCTCTTATCTTCTCCTCCACCCTCCTAATCTTATTCTATGCATCCTTTTAAAAGTCTCTCTCCCATCCTATCCCTCAGTTTTCTCATGTCTTTAGATGTACACTTTGTTTCCTCTTCAACCCAGATGAAAATAAGGTTCCAACATTACCAGCCCTCCACCCCTGTTTCCTCTGTATTGGTTCTTCCTTTGATGATCTGTTTTAATGAGATAATAGCTCCTTTTTACCTTTTCCAAGCCAAGTTTGTATTTTAGAATCACAGCATGATAAACAACTCAGCCACAACCTTTTTTTCAAACTACTTAAGTAATGATAATATGACTCTGTACAACCCTCTTCGCTTAAATCCAATTCACTTACAAATCATGACATCACTTTCTTGATGTCATGGTCCTCTTCAAGAACTAAGGGCAAACATTTATTTGTGAATAATAATAGCTGCCCCACTGGAGAGCCAACTGGGTATTTCAGTTGGGTAATATTATCTCCTTCCTTCCTTCCTTCCTTCCTTCCTTCCTTCCTTCATTCATTCATTCTTTCCTTCCTGCTTCCCTTTCTACCTCCTCAACCTTCTTCCATCCTCTCCCTTTGTGCATATGGGGAATCATGCCCTTACCTGGAGGTTGCTCTGCCAAAAAGAATATAAATTTTAATTGTTGAAACCTGGCAAGATAGCTAGGGGTTTATTGGACTGGATTTCTTTTTTAAGTTAAATGACTTAAACCTAAATCATTCTCTCTTTTATTAGCCTACAAAAATTCTGAGCCCAAGCTTCCTTTGGTCATTTTTTTTGAGTTGTGTAATGACTGAAGACCAAACCATAAACCCATTTCATTCTGGAGCTCATAGATTAGACCACACTAGGTCCTTGCCCAATCTCCACTTAATGGCTATATTTTGGGCCCTCCTGGTTTTGAGTGAATGTCAGTAGTTACTGTTTATCTTTTGAGGAGCAACTCCAAGGGTCTTCCCCACTCAGTTTGATTTTTCTTTTTTTATAATTAAAGAGCTCATCCCTTGACTCACTTCTTAAAGAGGTCTATTCATTGAATGGGCATTATTTCACTCAAAGTAAGAACCTAAAAAGGTCTTAGCCTAAAAAGGACAGGTTCTCCCATTGTATCCTGGGTAATCTACTGTCATCCTGATGAGTATCTGGCCACTGGACCCAGATGGTTCTGGAGGAGAAAGTGAGGTTGTTGACCTTGCACAGAACTGCAAGTCATATCATCAATTCCTTTATGTCATGGTCCTCTTCAAAAAATGGAAGACTAACACTCAATGACTCAGAGTGAATGTAAATAGCAATTGTTTCTGTTTTGGCCAGAAACCCAGAGAGTCTTCCCCTTTGGGACTGATTTTTTTTTGAGTAGGTAAAGGAGGTCATTGTTTGCCTCATTTCTTACTTAGCCTTAATCATTGAAAGGGTTTTGCCCCAGTCAAACAGGGACATGGGAAAGACCTTAGTTTAAAAAAGTCAAGGTCTCCTACTACATCCAGGGCCATCTAAAATTGTCCTGATCTTGGCACTGGACCCAAATGGCTCTGGAGGACAGAGTGAGGTTGGTGACTTTTCATAGTCCTGATTCACTTGAATCCAATTCATTTGCAAATCATAACATCACCTTTCTGATATCATGATCCTCTGGAAGAATTAAAGCCAAACAATGAGTGAGTACTGATAAAAGTTTTAAGAATACTGATAATATTGTCATATATCATGAAGAAACAATTTAACCTTTATCAATATCTTAAAATTAATCTTTAATGATCCCCTTACATTTCTTCTGGATCTTTTATATTGAATTTTCCATTGACAGGTTAAGAACTGTTTATTTGTTTATTTTTTGTCATGGACTCCTTTGGCCTCCTGGAAAAAGCTCTGAACCACTTTTCAGAAAAATTTCTTTAAATATACAAAATAAAATACATCAGGCTACAAGAGAAAATATTGTATCAAAATACAATTATCAAAATAATCCTAAGAAATTTTCAGACCCCAGGTTAAGATGCTCTAAATCTAAAACTCTTGCCATCATACACATATGCCCTTTATGCAGTTAAGAAATTAATACAGTTCACAGGGAGCTTAAAGGTTAATTCCAAGAATGTCCGATAGACATTTCCATGAAGAGCTGTAGCTAGTAATTTTCAAGTCTGGGGTTCCAGTTTTGGGTGTGAGGAGATGGCAAGTACCACAAAATGCACTCAGGGCAAACACAAATTCATTTGGGAATAGGGTAGTCATTTGAAGAGAGACCTCAGTGCTCATGGTGCAAGGACTTAACATGGTATGAAATCAAGGCATGGGACATCATTGTCAAAAAAAAGGTAGGAGGAGGAGTAGCCATTAGCTATGAAAAGTCCACTTGAGGTACAGTCATTGTTTTCCATTATTTTTTACTCACTGTCTAAATCACTTGTCTACCTGTCTTGTTTACTGCTAAGGAGTACAAATGTTGCTAGCACCCTCTAAATTTCAGGCCCCTATGGGAAATTTCTGATTTTTCCACCTGTAGAGCTGAGAGGACTTAGAAGTGGCTAGCAAAGACTAAATAATGTTTATCTTTCCCCCACTGTCAACTACTAAATCTGAGAAAAAACATCGTATAATGATCTTGGTTTTACAATAAAAGATAAAAAGACTAGAAGTCTCTCCACTCTCCAGATGATTAGGGAGAATAAAATATTTAAACAAAACAAAACACAATAGTGAAAAGGAATCCGAGAATGCACTCAAGAACTTGACCTGTATCGGGAAATTGGAGGCTAGAAATATGGGGCATAAATGGGGAAGAAGAGCAGGATCACTGCATACTTGAAGCTATGAAATAGATCTGAAGTTCATTTATTTGGCAGAGCTAGAACCTTTGAGGAAGGTTAAAGGAATGTTAATAAGAATCCACAATTGATGCCATATGTCATCAAGCAAAGGCCCAAGGAAGAAGATTACCTTCTGATGACTCCTTGCTGAGGGGTCCTTAAGCAGATATTTGTCAAAATTAACAGTACAGAGAGGAAGGAAAATATCTTAATACTTGTTAAACCTGATGACTTTAATTGGTTGTTGTTGTTTCATCAGGTCCAATTCTTTGTGACTACATTTGGCAAAGATACTGGAGCCGTTTGCCATTTCCTTTATCCAACTTCTTTTACAGATGAGAAAATTGAGGCAAAGAAGGTTAAGTGACGTGTCCAGGGTCACACAGCTAGTAAGTATCTGAGGTCAGATTTGAACTCAGGTCTATCCTTACTTCAGCTCAGTGCTCTACCCACTGAACCTCTTACCTGCTCCCTGATGACTTCTAATAATTAACACGGGCACAAATGATACCCTTAGAAAAAATGTAGACAACATTACCAAGAATTATTCAGACATTGTCAAGAACTGAACACATTAGATACACAAGCGTTGTTTTCATCATTGTTAACTACATTTAAAGACTTAAGAAGAAAAAGCAAATGTGGAAAGAGGAAAAAATGGTCTAAAAATATGATCTGAAGATGGGAATGGTCATTATTAGAAGACAGACATATACGGTTGTTGGAGGTGTGCATTTATAAAATCAATTTGGAATTACGCTAAGCAAGTGACTCAAATGTGCTTACCCTTTGACTTAAATACCCTTCTGCTAGGGATATATCCCAAGGAGATCAAAGATAGGGGGGAAAAACCATATATACACCAAAAATATTCACAAGAGCACTTTTGTAGTAATGAAGAATTGGAGATAACATAGATGTCTATTAAATGGGAAGTGCCTAAACAAATTACAATTCATCAGCATAATAGAATATGACTACAATATAAGAAATGACAAATATGAAGACTTCAGAGAAGCATAGAAAAATATAAAAGTTATGCAAAGTGAAGAAAGCACACCTGAGAAATGGAAAGAATAAAACAAAACCAAATGTTGTGTAATTATGACCACCAATCTTAGTTATTAAAAAGAGATGTAAAAAGGCATGCATCCTCTTTGCAGAAGTGAAGAATTACAGTATGGAACAATGCTGTCCTAGTCAATTGATATGTAGGCTAGTCTTCCTTATAAGGGATGATTCTGTGGGAAGGGGAGGAAGAAAGATATATTCAGAAATGAAGGTAATGTACAAACAAAATAATAGTCTTACATGTGCACAAATTTGGGAGGGTAGACTTCAAAGAGATTAGAGAAAAAAAATGGATATCATGGCCTAAAATTCTAAAGGAGAAGGTGCCTGGAGGGTAGAAAATACTTAAAAATAAAATGCTGGAGACATAAATAATCCCAATAAGGAGAGGAAATGGGATAATTGCCTAAGAAACCAAAGCAGATATACAGGGAAAGTATTAAGCAACTTGATTTAAAAGATATGTAATAAAAGAATACAGTGTTGCTGTTTTTCAGTTGGGTCCGACTCTCTGTGACCCTATTTAGGGTTTTCGTAGTAAAGATACAGGAGTGGTTTGCCATTTCCCTTTCCAACTCATTTTACAGATGAGGAACTAAGGCAAAACAGGATTAAGAGACTTGTCCAGGATCACACAACTAGTACATGTCTGACGCTAGACAGATGAATCTTTCTAGCTCCAAGCCCAGTGCTCTCTCCACTGTGACATCTCACTGGCCTAGAAGAACAGGATTCAGAGGATGAATACATAAGCCTAGCAAGCTGGAAAGAAATAGTGTCAAAGACAAAAGCTCAGAATGAGTTGAGAAGGGTGAGGAATGATAGGTTCCAGAAAAGTTTGTGAGTGTGTGTGTGTGTGTGTATGTGTGTTTTAATTAAATTAGAGGCTATAGAAGAGTCCAACAAGGAATTGGACTGCTGCTCAAGGTCAATATTGCAATGACAACAGACAAGAGAGAAAGAAGAAATATTCTATTTTGGTTCTGTTTTCTCTACTAAGAAGAGTAAACTTTGGACTGGAAATGACAAAGCAAAAATTTCTAATAGGGAGGTGAAATCCAAGATAAGGAGAGAGTTCATCTGGTCAAACTCTCTATTAGAAAAACAACATAATGAAGTGTGAAGGGTACTGATTTGGGAGTCAGAAGACCTGGATGGGATTTTATCTCCCCAGCTGTCTAGCTTTACGATCCTTGACACGTTACATGTCTTCTCAAAGCCTCAATTTCTTCCTCTGCAAGATCAAGTTACTAACACTAACACTAACTGCCTCCCTGTGTCCTTATGAAGAAGGACCTTTGTAAATCAGAGAACATTATTGAGAAAAGCAACCATTACTGTTCTTTTTGGAAATATAAGCACTTTGTATGACCTTGGGTTCATCCTTGATGTGCTAAACACCCAAAATTCATGGTGGATTGAAAGGTGGGCTGTTCCAAGGGTCAAAAGACTCCTGAGATTTTCCTTTAGGACTAATATACTGATCCTGAGAAAAATCACTTCCCTTGCTGGCCCTGGGTGTTGTTATAAAGTCATTTTTTCAGTTGTGCCCAATACTCTGTGACACCATTTGGGATTTTCTTGGTATAGATATTAGAGTGGTTTGCCATTTCCTTCTTCAGCCAGTTTTACAGATGAGGAACTGAGGTAAAACAAGCCCAGGATCATGCAGTGGAGAAGTATCTGAGGTTCAGATTTGAACTGATGAAGATGAGTCTTCCTGACTGCAGGCCCTGCACTCTAACCATATACCAGAGATGTAAAATTGGGGATCTGAGGAAAGATGCAGGGGTGGATCCAGTTCAAGCCAGTTTCAGATGATTAAATTTTCAGTATGAAATGGGCAAATGCTACAAATCAGGGCTTAATTTATTGTTTTGTTGATGGTCTAGACCTAAGAAAATAAGGAAGACAAATGTAAATAAATCAAATTAAACTTAAAATTGTGTCTTACATTTCCCAGAGAGATAGTTGTTAAAGATTTACCAGCTCACTGCTGGAAGGAATTCTAAAGAATCTTTCCAATCCCTTCTAGACCTACTTCTATAATTTTATGGTGCTATGTTCTCTCTGGGCTTCAGTTGCCACATATGTGATGTCTGGATAATTATTTAATGATCAGTTTAAAGGAGAAGCCTGACCAGATGATCTCGTAGTTCCTTCCAGTTCTAAGATCTGCCATTCTCTTCTTGCATCCCATCACTGTTAGCTTAGAAATTTCATTCAACTTTCACATATAGATGTGATTCTTTTGAGTTAGGGATGAAGGAAGCAGAATGGTACAGTAGAAAGAGCACTAGCTCAGGTGGAAAAAGGAACTGAGTTCAAATCCTACCTATTATTGAAAATCACATTTTGCTTTTTCATTGCACTCTAAGTACCATGACTAACAGGATCGCTCCAACACTAAAGACCTTCATTTTGACTTGGAAAGTCAGCTGTCACTTTCCATATGTGTTGATTTCCCATTAGAATATGAGCTTTTTGAGGGAAGGAACTGTCTTTGCTATTTTTCTGCCTAGGGCTTAGCACAGTTTTTTGTGCAAGGTAAGTGCTAAATGACCACTCATTGATTCAAAATGTTTGGGATGAGGCCAGGAAGAAATTTCAAATCTTAGCTCAGTTCAAATGTAATTAAGTTGTTCTGAATATAGACTAACCTCTCCCTCTCAATCTGATATAAAACCTAAAAAATAGCACTATTTTTTCAGTGTATAATGTGTGTGTATATGTATGTGTGTGTGAATAAATATGTATACAGATATATGTGTGTGTATGCATATATATATTCCTTTTATTCATTCACACAGAGATTTAAGAAAAAAATCTGTGTAAGCACTGTTTTGGGCTTTGGAGGAAGATACACAACTTAGTTCCCTGACTTAGTATGAAGATAAGACAAATCACGATCCTATACAATATTGATTGATAAGTGCATTGGAGAGGTCATGTGAGACCCTTCCTAAAACTTTTTATTTAGAGGTATGTTCAATGCTCAAGACAGCTTTTATCCATACATTGTTCATGTGAAAAATTTTGTCCTTGCTGCAGTTACTTCAAAAACAATTCACAAAATCAATGCAAGACACAATCCTATCTGGGCAGCAAAGCTATCGACCTCTCAGTCAGATCCTGAAATGACTCTATTGAGGAATGACTACAAGAAATCCTTTAGTCATAAAGGGTAGAACTGAGAATCTATTAGTAAGAGGATCATCAATGTAGAGCAAAAGGGGACCTCAAAAAACATCTAATCCAATGAAGACAATGGTTAATTTACAGATGAAGAAATTGAAGCCTAGAGAGGTTGTGACTTGCCCAAGGCCATATAGTAGAAATTATCAGAGGTAGGGTTTGAATTCAGGTCCTCTGACTCCAGAGCATGTGTTGTCTTTCAGTCAATCAAATGGCATTTTCTAAGTACCAACTTTGTGTTCAGCACTATGCTCTACAGAATCCCAGAGATGGAAGCAACCTCAGAGGTCATTTAGTTTGACTTGTACCTGGACAGCATGGGCCGACATGCCAAATGACTGATTATTCAGCTTTTCTCTAAGGATCTTTAGTGAAAGGAAACACATTGCTTACCAAGACAGTCATTCCACTTTGGATAGATTTAATTGTTAGGAAGGCAGCAAGACTGGAAAATTCTACTAAAATTCTACTGGAAACTTTTCAGTACCTAGGATCTTGGTCTGGCTGGATTATTTTTACTCACTAAGGGAAACAATGCCTCAAAGTAGAATGTCAGACTTGGAAGTCATAAGTCTTAAGTTGAAATTGTGGCTTTTACCCTTGCTAGCTATGTGACCCTGGCCAATATATTTAACCTCTCCAAGACATTATTTGCTTATATGTAAAATGGGGGTATTAAGGCACACACAACCAAGCTCTTAGCTTATTCAATGAATTAATTTTAACTGAGCAAGAATTTTTATTGGTACTGATTTCTTTTGTTCTTACATCACTTACATATACCAATATGGTCCTCTCCTATTTTCTCCTTTATAATGAAGAATTTTTTTTAAAAGATTATTAAAAAAAATTGGTTCAGCTGTATGTAGTGATATGTTCCTGTCATCCTTGATATGTGAGAGGCTAAGGCTAGTGGATCATCTGAATTGGAGAGTTCTGGGTTGCCGTAGGATGTCTTCACTAAGTCTGTCATCAATGTGGAGATTCTGCAATGTAGCGTGCTACTAGGCTCTCTAAAGAGAAGCAAAACTTCCTATTTTCAAAATGGAAGAGATTAAACAGTCTGTGTCAATTAGCATTGGAATCAGCATATAACTGCTACACTTCTAATCTTAGCAAAACAGGAAGACTCATAAATAAAAACCATTCAGCAAAACTAAACACATCAACAAAAAGCAACATTATAAAAATATTCCACTTCCTCTGGTACCTTACCTATACTAGGGAAAAAGGGAAATACATTCTTATGTCTCTTCTTTGGGGTCAATCTTAGTGATTGTAAGTAATCCTGGGCCATCACCAGTTGTCTTAATCTTCTAGACTTCAGTGACTGGAGGAGAGAACGAGACTGAAGACTTGACAACTCTGTGACACTCATATCAATTCAGAAACAAGTCAAGACATCACCCTTGTAATATCTCTTGTAATGACCGATTCTAAGTCTGGTATTCTTTTCACTAAGCCGTTTCGCACCACCACCCCAAAAATGTACATTTCTCTCAATAAGCAACAGGCTGGCCTCCAGGAGATATTTCAATCATTTGAACAAAAGGGCTCTGGTTCCTGCCTTCAGTGAGTTTGGAGTCTATTTATGAAAACACTATAATAAGACAAGGAGAGGCAATTTGATTATAGGGAAAAGAAGTCTTGATTGAAGTCCTGATTCTATGACAGAGATGGAAAGTGTCCAAATAGCCTTAGACAAGTCCTTTCCTCTTCCTTGATCTCAGTTTCTTTATCTGTCAAATGGAAATAATGGCCCTTATCCTGTATCCTCCTCATGGGTCTATTGTGAATATCACCTAGAAAACTGACCCTGAAGCGCTTTGTAAATGGCAAAGTACTTAGTAAACCCTAAAATATTTTTGGGCACAGATGGCAAAATGCTTTGTAAATGGAAAGCCTTCCCTAAAGTAGAAGCTGCTGAATGCATAGAATTGATTACATTATTACCTGGAACCTGAGCAGTGAAGGGGAGGATGGTCTGTTCTCCATACCTAGTCTACATTCCTTCTTTGACACACATACCCCTAGGCCCCAAGCAAAGTATTTATGTTCACCAGCAGCTGTAAACTATTATTTGTGACAATGAGGTCAGTTTGAAAACAAATCTCCCTTCATATTATGAAATCTTTACCATTATCAAATGATGCACAGACCTTAAATCCATTGTCTGCTCTGTGGTCAGACTCTTGTGGGGTTTGGTGTGTGTTTGTGTTGTTTTCTTTTTTCTTTTATTTCTTGCCTCGAGGAAGTTAAACAAGGTCAGAAAATTCATAGGCAAGTTGGAATGTGTAATGTACAAAGTTCTTTCAGTCATTTTTTTTTTCGTTAGGAGCTAGAAACCAGTTTACTATACTCAAGAATGAATATACCCTCTGGAATCTGCCTGGAGGGACTCCCCCTGGCAGACTCTTCCATTTTCCTCTCCTCATGTGAATGCCTTGACTTGATCTAGCTGGCCCACTGAGGCATCTCAACAGTTCCTAACAAACTTTGTAAGAGTCTTGTATTTTGCATATAATCAGTGTTTAAAAATTGTATATTTAATTTTAGTGAGTTTATGATCATAGAACCATAGGCTGTGACCTGAATAGGACCTTAGAATCATAGAACATAGAATGCTTGAGCTGGAAAAAGTCTTAGAAATTATCTATCAACCTCACTTTACAGAGAAGGAAACTGAGAGGTTAAGTCACTTGCCCACAGTCACACAGCTAGAGTAAAGTTGATTTACTGGAAAAAAAGTCATGCTGACTACAGATTCATTGTTCTTTCTTCTATACTCTATTATCACATCATTTTTATTAGGTAATAAAAACTTTAGGGACAGAGATAATATCTTTGTAGATTTCCCAAAATTTATGAAATTTATTTAAATCAAAATTAGGTTCACGTAAGTATCAATGTGCAATAATAGAATGAGCATTGGGTTTGAAGTCAAGAGACTTGGGTTCCAGTCCCAGCTATGGCACTTATTGCTTGTGTGACCTTAGTCAAGTTAGATTGTTTCTAAAACCCTCTGTAGGGTTAATATTGTATATCCTATGTTCCTGAGGCTTATTCCAGCTCTGACTGTTGATGCTCTAAGATTATGAGTGTTCTTTCAGCTCTGACATTTTGTAACCTATGCTTCTACCATCTTTATTGTATGATTCTAAGTCATCTTATATTCAAAAAGAATTTTATATTTAGTATTCTAGGACATTAAAGCTTTTTCTGTTACTCATGACTCCTCACGTATGGGGCTTCTTGGCATAGGAAGTCTTTGAGTAATATCCATTGATCTGTCATACAGTGTGAAGTCAAGTTCGGTGTATTTTCTTGTGCCTGTAAAAGTTTATTAAAGGAAGTTCCTGGTGATGAAAGAGGTTCTATGGTATAAGGATAGCAGGTACCTTTGGGAAAATGACCCAGTCATGCTGTAGGACAGTTGATGACACGGAGGCCTGTTAAGCTACAAGAATCAAACCATGGAGCAGAAAAGATAAGGACTGTATAGGTTGGAGAGGGAGGGTGGTCATGAAGAGGATTCTTACAAAGGCAAGGGGTTGGTTGAAGGATGAATTATTCTGATTGCTTAAGTCTCAGGCCCAAGTACTATACTTTTTTCTCTAGGTTAAATATACTATAATTAGGATTTTCTTAGCCTAAAGTCCTAAGGGAACCTGGCAGCAATGGTACCCTCTATCTATCATCATAAAACCCTGGAAGTCAGAGGACCCAACCAATTAGTATAAAATAACTAAAAATCTGTACCTTTATCCCCCTTAATCCAAGTGATCCAGAGTGTCTTTTCCTTAGATTTACTTGACATTAGCCTTCTATGAAAATTATCTTATCTTAGACTTCAGCATCATCTACAACTGCCACTTCCATGATTTGAATTCAGGAATCCTCATCTTTGTTCACAATCTTCTTTCCTTTCATCTCTCTCTTTCAAATCCATTTTATTTATCCTTACTGCAACCTCCAGTGTCTTCATCACTCCTTGATATACCAGCTTATCATTCTTTTTCTAGCCTTACTTTCCTCTCTTCCCAGATTTGACTGCTTGGCCAGTTCAATTATGCATTGTCCTCCACCCACAGTAAGTGAGCCCATGTCCTAATATCATGTAAACAAGCATCATCCAAACCCAAGAATTTGCCTTTTCCCCTCAAGATTCTAAATGAGCCTGAAGGAAGACACAACACTATATTTACTGAGTCCACTAAAGTTCAAGTTATCTAACTTCAGCTAGGCTCTCACTGTAACACAGCAAAATTCATACTCTTCTCTGTATGACTGTATTCTATTTGCCTCAATAGCTGTCATAAAGAGCATTTCCTCTCCTCAAATAAATAATGTCTACTCTACCTTCTCAGCCACACCCAGAAGATAACCTTTGCCTTCTACTTTTATGAGAAAAAAAAAGATATCTTCCGAAACTTTTCCTCTTTTCCTCACTCAATCAAAACTTGCCTTTTTGGTCATCCATTCTGTCCTCCTTTATTCCTGTCTCTGAGGAAGAGATAACCTTTTTTTTTCTTTCTCCCAAGGTCAAACCCTGTTTTTGCCATTAATTGCATTCTTGCTTTTATTTCATGAGCATAACCAAACATAGATCATTTCCCACCTCTCTCTCTCTTATTTTCAGTTTTTCCCTACTCACTGCCTCTTTCCCTGGCATCTATCAACATACCTTGGTTTATCACATTCATTTAAAGAGAGAGGGAAAAAGAGAGAGAGACCTTACTTAACCCAGCATCCCTGGCAGCTATCTGACTCCATCTCTCTTTCCAATTAATGCTAATTCCTATAAACTGCCTTCACTGTCTCTCCACCCACTCATGTCTTAATTCTTTATAATCTAGCTTCTAGCCTCTTTAGTCTACTGAAACTTTTCTCAAAGGTTCCCAAAAGATTAAATCAGATCTGCTAAGTCAAATGACCACCAATTTCTCATTTACCCAGGTTTAAAATCTCAAAATCACTTTAGACCCTTCACTCTTCTTCATCATCCATGTCCAATCAGCTCTCTAAACTACCTGATCTTACCTCCCTAGTATCTCTTATCTCATACCCTTTTCTACACTCACACATCTCCCACCTTAGTTCAGGCTCCAATGCCTCACATCTGCACTACTCTAAGAAACTCCTAACTTATCCGCCCTCTTCTCAGTTGTTGAATAACACTCCAGAAGCATAGGTCTGAATATGTTACTTTTGTGCTTGGAATAAGGAAAAGAAAAAAAAACTCCTTTCTGGGTTGTTGTTGCTATCAGTTAACAAGCATTTATTTTCTCTACCTTCTCCTCCCTCCCACATAAAATACCAAACAAATCACATGTAACAAACATGCATAGTCAAGCAAAACTGATTTCCACATTGTTCACATCCAAAAATGTATATTTCAGTCCGAATTTTTAATCTGTCACCTCTCTGTCAGGAGGTTAGCATCGTACACCACTAGTCCTTTGGACTCATGGTTGGTCATTACACTGATCAGCATGCTTAAGTCTTTCAAAATTGTTTGCCTTGGTAATGTTGTTTTTAGTTGTATGATTTATTGGTTGATTCTGCTCATTTCATCAGTCCGTTCAAGTATTCCCAAATTTCTCTAAATCTATACCTTTCATTATCTCCTGTGGCACAATGGTATTCTATTGTGGCCACATACTATAACTTGTTCTGTCAATTCTCAATTGATGGGTACCTCCTTGATTTCCAGTTCTTTGCCACTACAAAAAGATCTAGTAAAATAGAAATAGTTTTAAAGAATATAGTTTTTTTCTTCTTGATTTGACCTCTTCAGTATATAGGACTATTTGTAGCTTTAATGAGTCAAAAGATATCAATAATTTACTGATTTGGGTTACATAGTTTTAGAAATGCTTTCCAAAATGACTGGACCAATTCTTATTTCTACAACAAAGCTTTAAGGTTCCTGCTTTCCCAAAGTCCTTCATGTCTTTATTTAGAGGCTACACAGTGCCTCTAGAATAAAATGTGAATTTCTTAGCCTGTCATTTAAGGACTTACACAATATCACTCCCACTTACCTTCTCACCTTTATTTCATATAATTCACCTTCACTAACTCTATATTTTGGTCTCCCTGGTCTGGTAATCATAACTTAATATTCTGTATCTGATTTCCATGCATTTGTACAGCATGTCCTTTCAGTTTTTAGGCTGGTACCTTAGTTTTTATCCAGGTCAACATTAGCTTTTTTTGGGGATCCCAGTCATTCCAGAACTTTAGGCATGGTGACTGAAGGTCAACTCCTGAGGTAGCATTAGCCCTTTGTCTGGGGCCTCCATGTTTCTGGCTTGAAGAAAAGCTTGGGGGAGACTGCTTAGGTCTTTTATGAGATCCTTGGCTTTTTGATTCTTGGCAAGTTATATGAAACATATGCAAGAATATTCAGAGAAAGAAAAAAATACTTGTTTTTTTGTGTTTGTTTTCTTTTGTTTTGCTTTTGCCAAGCAGACCAATCTTTAGCCTAGAAAGAGCAGAACAGGAATTACTTGGAAGGAGTTAAAACCCAAGATAATTAAGGATTTGATGAATTGAAGTTACCAAGGCTCAAATGAACTATGCCCCCAGCATACTGAAAGAACTAATAGATGTGATCATTCAGTCACTGCCAGTTGTAGCAACAGTCTTTCAAAGTACTGAAAATGGAGTGATAGTTCAGGATGGGTGAGGGCAAGTGCTAGTTATTTAAAAATGAAAAGAAAATAGAGTTGACAAATTCTAGTCCAAAAAGTTTGACTTTTAATACTGAAAAAATTGTGCACAATTATGAAAAAGATGAGTATTTATCTAGGCAAGGAAACAATGAGTGCAAATATTCAATATGGCTTCATCAGGAATAGGTTATGCTGAACTAAGCTAAAATTCTTTGTATACATTTGTTGGAATAGAGCAGGTGAGTGCTACAGACATAGTTTACCCAGATTTATAATTTGTCCTATTCCTTTGAATAGGATGGAGAGATAGAGACTTGTCTATAGTAAATTAAGTGGGCTGGGACTGGTCAAGTACAAAGTATAACAATTAGCAGTTTGATGTCAACTTAGGGTAGGTCTATGGGTAAGTATCCCAAGGATCTTTGGTTAGATCTCCACAGTTTAAAATTTTTATCAGGGTTTCAATATGGTTGAGTCCGTTTTGATATCTTTCTTCCTTCTCCAGGTCAAAAATGAAAATATTTTTGATCAGCTCAGCAGTAACAAGAGGCTACTATCAACATTACAACAACAAAAATAAACTACAGTATGTAAAAAAAAAATCCTTCAATTGCTGCACAATTAATGATGTAATTAAGGTTGAAAATTAAAATACTTGGTACATTTTCTCATTTGTTTCCCTTCAAAGCTAAGTTTCACAGAAATTAAGGGTGTGATTACACAACAGCATAACGACTGGTTAACTCAAAGAAAAATCAATTGAGCCTGTTCAAGAAAAATCGGTGAAATTATGAAAACTGTTGTTTGGTGTTAATAGAGACAAAATAATATATAAGGAACAAATCAATTATCAAATTTATAATTGCTCATTCTTGTATTACATAGATACAAAGTAATAGACTTTATGTTTCTTATGCTTTTTTTTTTAAATTAAGGGTTTTTTTTTTAAGTTCTGCTTTTTGGTTTTCAAGGATATTCTTACTCAAATAAAGACTGGACTAGGTGGCCTCCTAGCTATGAGATTCTGATTCATAAAATGAAGTACCCAGAAATAAGCATGGTACTCTAGCTCAATTCAATATTTTCACATTTACTAAGTGCCTAATATATGCCAGGCATTTTACTATGTTCTGGGGATATGCAGACAGAAACAAAGTCATCTTGTCCAGATGTGGTCTGACCAGAAAAAAAGATAGTGGGGCTATCATTTCCCTTGTTCTGGACATGAGATTTCTATTAGCTGTCTTAATTCTTCCTTTGTCCTTATCACATTTTCCCACCAATCACACTGTTCGTGTCCATGCTGGGTGATCTTGTTAAACCAAAGGCCTTTACATATATTGCCTTCAAATTGAATCAAATTTAGAATGATTCTAGGGTTGTTTCCTTTTAAAGATATTGCCTGCCTGTCTACTTGGCTGCCTGTAGTATTTCAATGCAAAACTGAGAGCTTGAGGGGCAGGACTCTAGCTCATGATGTCAGCAATTCAGATGGAGTGGATAAGAACTTAATTTGAAGTCAGAGAATCTGGGGTCAAATTTTGATTCTGCCACTTTCTACTTGTGTGACCCCTTTTATGAGCCTCGGTTTCCTTATGTGTAAAATGGGGGTGGAGGAGCAATTAGATGTCACAGTGGACAGAATGCCAGGCTCAGGAAGACCCATTTTTGTGAATTCAAATCTGGACTCAGACACTCACTATGACCGTGGGCAAGTCTCTTAATTGTGTTTGCCTCAATGCTTTCATTTTACAAATGAACTACAGAAAGAAATGGCAAAACACTCTAGTATCTTGGCCAAGAAAACCCCAAATGGAGTCACAGAGTCAAAAATGAGTGAAATGACTGAACAATAAAAAAATGAGGAGAAAAGGGTGTTGTTACATTAGATGACATTGACTGTCCCTTTCAGCTCTAAATATATGATTCTATGATCCCTAAGCTGGCTGTGTGCCAAAACTTGATGGACAAACCACCACTGGGTCTCTTTCATACTTCCTTTTAAAGAGATTTTGATGAAAGAAATTTCTATGTCCTCTAAGCTTGGTGGAGCACATCTGTATTCTTGGCTACTAGAACAGGTGTAGGCTGATGGATCCCTTGAATTCCAAGATATAATAGGGATAAAATCTATTAACTGTTCTTGCCAAGTCAGAAGCCAATGTGATGAGCCATTGGGAACAGAGTCATCAGGTTGCCTAAAACTGGAGAAACTGGCCCAGGTTTTAAAAAAAAACCAGAGCAGGTTAAAACATTTGTACAATCCAGTATATGAATCAATCCCATGAGTGGACACTGCAGTTTCAAGGGTGAGGTAGGGAAAAAAAGGAAGGAAGGAAAGAAGGAAGGAAGGAAGGAAGGAAGGAAGGAAGGAAGGAAGGAAGGGAAGACATTTCATATTTCTCAGTGAGTCTGTGTGTAACAGAGAAAGCTAAAGCAGCTCCATTTTGTCTGTAGCTCCTTATTTTGCCTCTGATTCTATGTTGTAGCCCCACCCTCCACTACTGAAACAGCAAGGACAATGCCATCTATTAGGCAGGCCTGTCCAGTCAAAGGATACTGTATCCCTTATTCTACTCTGCACGTCACAGCAACAGCCCAGTCTTCAGGTAAGCACACCCAAGTCACCTCCTGTTGAAACTGAAACCTATATAAGCTTTGTCCTTTGGTTCTTTTGGGGAGTCTCCGTCTACCCCTTATAGTTGATGCTCCCTTGCTGATGAACTCGATAAACCTTCTTTGGTTGCTAAATTTTGGTTTGGGGTTTAGGTTTGGTTTTGGTACTGGTTCTGGTTTATTCCAGCAACAGCAATTTTAACCACAAGTCCAATTCTGGCTGTCATTTGGGGGCAATTTGGACTGAAGAAAACAAGAATCATAGATTTTTAGCTAAAATTCAGTCTCTGAGACATTGTGGCTTGCTTAAGACCACAGAGTTAGGAAGCATCAGAAGTAGGATTTGAATCCCGTTCCTCTGACCCTAGAGCTAGTACTTTGCCACTGTATTACACTGCCTCCTAGGACTTCATACTCTATGTGCTTGAGATGATTTGCACCCATGCTTTCAACCCAGATTACTTTATCACACATAGTGGTAGAGTCAAGGGACTAAGATCAGCATCCATTGATTGCATGTGTAAACTGAAGTTAGAGAATGGAAGAATGGATCATTGACCAGAAAAGACTTGAGCTCTCACTGTATATACGCACACCCAAGCCAGTGTTTTTGGATGGGTCCAGGAACAAAATAGATTGTTGTAGAAGTTACCAGTTAGGTTCAAGACTTTCATTACTTGACTTATGCTACGACTTTATTAGTTTGGAGGCTTCTCTGATACAGAGGATAAGCTGGAAGGAAATATGGTACAGGAAAGGACCTTGACTCTAAAGTCAGAGTCTGAGTCTCTAATGCTCATTTCTGTGTATATGCTTATATCACATCTGAAAAATGAGAAGGCTGGGTTAGATTACTTCTGGCTTCTCTTTCATCTCTCAATCTATGATCCTGTGATCTATCTGTGGCATTTTTGTCCATGTGTTTCTACCAATCCTTTGTGGAACATCTATCTCCTGATAGTTACTTTCTGACTCTTAGGTCACAGTGCATTCCTCCAACATAATGAAATCACAAACCCACAAGAATATTGAAGTCACAGAATGCAACCACTTTCCTTCCTGAACTCATCTGCATAGGCTTGTTTCGATATGCTTGGATGGGAAAAGTCACACACGTCCACAAGGTATCCTTCAATCGTGACATATGACCAGTCTACCTCCTCTTCTGGGTGTATATGTACTCACTGGTTTCTTTTTGGTCATCTCCCAATGTGAAATAGAGAGAGTTGACCTTCATTCAAGACCTGCTTTTGCATATACTGCCTATGATACTAGGCAAATCATTTAAGCTCCTTTTCATATGTTATCTTCTTATTAGGATGTAAACTTCTTGAGGGCAGGGATTATCTTTCTTTCTAATATTTATATTCCCAGTGATTATTTAGCACCATATATGGCATATAGCAAGCATTTAATAAATGCTTGTTACTTATTTGCTCTCAGAATGCTAGGAAACTCTCCAAGGATAGAAATTGCAGAAAAAATGTCAACCTCCATTTGCAAACCTGCAATGAAAGAGAGAGTCCCTTGGTTGAGAATTTCCTTCTTGTTGTTGCTGAGTTGTATCCAACCCTTCATGACTCCATTTGGGGTTTTCTTGGCAAAGGTATTGGACTGGTTTACCGTTTCCTTCTCCAGTTTGTTTTACTGATGAGGAAGCTAAGGCAAACTAGTGTAAGTGATTTGCCCAAGGTCACACAGATAGTAAGTGCCTGAGGTCATATTTAAACTCAGGGAGATGAGTTCTTGACTCCAGGCTTGGCATTCTGTGCACTGTGGCACCTAGCTGCCCTGAGAATTGACATCAAAGAAATCATAGTCTCCAGAGCATAGCCCTAACCTCTTACCTTTGAGGGACTCCTAGCTATGCCTTCTGTTCAACACTTTGGATCTTTTCTTCATTCTTGAGGTCACATGTGGCAGCTTTAATATTTCTGAAATCATGGTGTTCTGTGATTTATAGCCAAGATCAGGAAAATATGTGTTAAGAGGATGGTCCTTTGCAGCAAGAAGCAGTTTGAAGTCCTTGCAAGCCCTATACAATTTCTCAAGTGTCATCCCAAATGTGATCTTCAATTCTGGGCCCAATTTATTTTTCCATCTGTTGGGCCTCATGGACTAATTCAATGGGCTTCCCGTCCAACTTCATGTCATAATCTTAGCAACATGCATTTCTCATCTATTTTTCTTTTCCCATGTGAATGGTTAGACAATTTCTTTAGAGTGAATGTAGATCTCATTGAGGAGGCCCTGGAGTGTTCCAAGACTCAACATATTCAGCACAATATTATCCACAAATAGAAATATCTGGAGAACCAGAGATCAAGTCCAACTATCTTATTTAACAGATTGGAAAACTGAATTACAGAGAAATTGGGAGACAGTGTGATATAGGAAAAATAACACTGGATTTGGAATTGGAGAAACTTGTTCAAATCTTGGCTACTACTACTTACTAGGTGAATAACCTAGGGCAAGTTACTTGACATCTCTGGGCCTCAGTTTTCTCACCTGAAAAATGAGATTGAA
Organism: Potorous gilbertii; assembly: GCA_028658325.1. Classification (NCBI taxonomy): domain Eukaryota; kingdom Metazoa; phylum Chordata; class Mammalia; order Diprotodontia; family Potoroidae; genus Potorous; species Potorous gilbertii. Next base: position 408,024,203 of record CM053769.1, read on the forward strand.
TGGGTTGTTCTGTAAAGAGGACATCATCAAGCTGCAAATCTTGTGATGCAGGGAAATGACTTAGTCTTCATCACCTTTAGTGGCAGAGCTCAGACTAGAACTCATTCTTTTGACTTCCAACCCCGAGATCATTCAACAACTACAAAAATACCAAAACCCATAAGTGAAGAACTACCAGCCATCACTACCAACAATGACAACAATTTAACTTTATATAATGCCTTTATATTTGTAAAAGTACTTTCCCTTTCAGTAACCACTAGATGCAAGGATAGCAAATGTTATATATACCTTTATTTTGCAGATGAGAAAATGGATCTGAAACATTAAGTGACTTGCCTAAGGTCATCCAATAAGGAAGTGGTTGACATGGTATTCAAACCCAATGGTCAGGTCTTATGTTCTTTCTAAAGGGCTTTGTGTACAACTCAACAATATAGTAACCTAGTCTGACAGTATATATAATATTCCACACCCTGTTAGGGTACTGGAATTTAAATGGTACTGATAGAATTTACCCTCTTTCTGCAGTATACAAACAATTGCAAAAGGAGTTAGGGAATGTTCTTCTTCCCCAGTGTGGCCAATGGCTGAGCTCTTCCCTACTTCCATACGTGACCTTATCAGAAGAAACATTAAAATGTCCCAGCATGTCAGTCCAGGGTGGGGTTTGTTTCCTGGATTTCATAGGATCAAAGAATGATAGAAATAGAATTAGAAAGGAACACAAAAGCAATCTAGTTCAACCCCCTCATTTTATAGCCCAGGGGGATCCCATGACTTTCAAAGTGCCACACAAATACCAGACATCTATGCTTTCCCCTTCATGGATCCTTGTCGTAGGATTTCTCTCTCCATAAGCCCTAGAGTTCCAAGGTTTCTCCCTCCTCTAAACTGAATTTGTATTAAAAAGTTGTTTTGAGGATATGTTTTATGCTACTCACCCCAGGAGAATTTTGGGAAGCCTACCCTGATGCCAAGATGTAAAATACTTTTTCAGGTGTACATTGTCCACATCTGGTTGCATGCACCCTCAGAGAGTCAGTCAGAAACACAAAGGCATAATTCTCACTGAAGAAACTCTAATGAGCAGCAATTTCTACCCCAAAGTAATCCCCTCAAGGCTGGAAAAAACTGTGGAGCTGGAAAGAGCTCTAAGGACCATCCCACCTTCACTTTATAGGTGAACAAACTGATGCCCAGAGGTCACTGAAGCCAATCCAGGGCTCACACCTAGGGTCCCTGCTTCCTACCTTTTTGAGCTTTCTACTCTCCCAGGCTACCTCCCAGTTCAGTTACACTCCTCCCCTCCCTCAGTCAAGGCAAAGCTCACTAAAAAACAGAAGGTTGTTCCAGGTCTCAAGTCCCCCATGTTTTACATGAGTTGCCTGGATGCTTTCCACTGATGACTCATAAGTTAAGAGAGGAAAGGAGGTTTTAGGGGCCTATTCCAAAGGAAGAAGGAAATAGTTTTCCACCCCCATTCATTCTCCTGGTCCCAACAAGCCCAAGAACTACTGAACATGTTGCTTCTTTCAATAGAAATCTTAGCTCCTCATGTCCTCAGGGCCTAGGGCACTGACTAGCATACAACAGATGCTGAATAAATGCTTGCTTGTTGATTGACCTTGGCTTCCTGTAGAATGAACCAGCATTGGTAAAAAGGCATCAGTGTGTCCAATAGTTCATGATTAACTTGAGACCCTACCTGTCAAGTTGACAGAATACATGTCACCCACAATATTTAGACCAAATCAAAACTTAAGTTTCTATGGTGAAGCTCAGAGCTATTGAAATCATCCCTGTTTTACAAAGCACAGTATCCTGAAAATCTCAGAATTAAAAGGTGACTCAGGAAACATCAATTAACTTTAAACATGAATCCCTTTGAAAGCATACCTGCTAAGTGGGAATCCAGTCTCTGATTCCAGACCTCCCATGATAGGCAAGTTGACGTTAGGAACAACTGCCAGCATTCAAATAAAATCACTTTCCCAATTACTTCCACCTACTGATCCTAATCCTTTCCTGGGGGATGGAGGGAGGGCAAAGAATAAATCTAATCTGTCATCCACCCAACAGCCCTTCACAGATTTGAAGAGAAAGAAATGGTTCTCTTCTTGGTCAGGATATATATTCCCTACTTCTTCAACTTATCTTTATTTATCTTAGTTTTAAGTCTTCTACCCAGTCTAGTGGTGACACTTCTGTGGACAAATTTCCACTTGTCAGATACTATCATAAATTGTAGTGACCCAATCTAGACACAATTCCTCTGATGTAGTCTGACCAGGAGAAAGGACATGGGAATACCTACTCTCTTTCCTCACTCCAGACATTAGATTTCTATTAATACTTTGCAAAATTTTCTTTTTGGTGACCATATTCCTAAATACCCAAAGCAGTGTACTTAAAGGTAATGGTAAAAGCCTTGAGGGATCCTGAGAAGATCAGTCGGTTAGGCCCCTGACCTGTATAGCCTCTTGTTCAGATGGGGTTGATGTTTATCAGACTTGAAAAACCTTGAAATGCTCTGGTTTCAAGTTTCAAGATTCAATTGGATTTCTATTTTAAAAATCTAGTTGTGCTTTATTAAAGAGAAATTGAACCCACAGTGGGCTGCTTCAGTGAGTTGAAAGAAGGACAATTCCGAACCTGTTCCTCAATCAAAGATGTCAATTAGTCAGAATTCATTGAATATCTGCTATGAGTCTAACTCAGGACTATGAGCTAACAGTGGTATAGTCCTTCATGTATTATAAAATACATTTCTTATTTCACTTGATGTTCACAATCACCTTGGCAGTGAGATAACGTAAGTATTATATTGGGCTTAATGTAGGCCATACTTTTCCCTCTCAAATCTGACTAGTATAAAATCTGAAAGGAAACAAGGAATAATAACAGATAGAATGTGAGCTATACAATTGGAAGTTCTCAGTCTGTCTAGACTCTGCCATTTACTAGTGATCTGACTTTGGACTTCAATTTCCTCATTTATAAAATGGGAAGTTGAACTAGATAATCTTTTTTTTTCCATTTTCAATTCTCAATCTTATGAAGGAGAGTAGGACCAATGATCATAATCTTAAAGAAAGAATAACAAAAATAATAATGAGAGTAGTTATGATAAAAAATTAAATCTGTTGAGTCAATAGGAAGAAAAGAAAAAAAAACAATAAATATATGGTAATTTTGATCAGTTATGTCCATAATTTTATTTTCAATGAAACCTCATTTTAGGAGTGATCGATATTTAGTGACATGAGTCAAAAACTTATTTAGGAATGTTAATATTTAGACCACTTAGACACTTAGTAGCTATGTGACCCTGGGTAAATCACTTAACCCTGTTTGCCTCAGTTTTCTCATCTGTAAAATGAGTAGAAAAGGAAATAGCAAACCATTCCAGTATCTTTGTCAAGAAAACCCAAATAGAGTCACAAAGGGTCAGATGTTACTGAAACAAATGAACAAAAAATATTTAGAACAGTACAGTATTAAAACTCCCATTTTATACAAGAAGAAAAAACTAAAGAACAGAGAGAGTGTGATTTGCCTTATGTCACTCAGCTCAAACCAGGTATTCTTATTTTTCTTCTTTTGTTTTAAATAGTATTTTGCTGTTGCCCACAATCATATATCAAGAAAAATTTTAGTATTCATTTTTACAAGATTTGAGTTCCAAGTTTTTCTTCCTCCATCCCTTCCTCTCCTATTCTGAAAATGGTAGGCACTTTGATATACTTTATACATATGCTATCATGTAAAACAAATTAACATATTCATCACAGTGTAGAAGAATAAACAGATCAAAAGGAAAAAAAAACCCACAAGAAAGGCTATACTTCCATTTGAATTCAGAGTACATGAGTTCTTTATCTGAATATGGATAGCATTTTCCTTTGTGAGTCATTTGTACTTGTCTTGGATCATTGTGTTGCTGAGAAAAGCTGAATCAATTAGTTGATCATCACACAATATTGCTGATATGGTGTACAGTGTTTTCCTGATTCTGCTCATTTAACTTTTCATCAGTTTGCACAAGTCTTTCCAGGTTTTCTGAAATCTGCCTGTTCATCATTTCTTATAGGACAATAATATTCCATTACATCCATACACCATAACTTGTTTAGCCATTTCCCAATTGATGGGCATCTCATCAATTTTCAATATTTTACCACAATATAAAAGGGCTTCTATAAATATTTTTTTGCGAGAATCAGTAATTACTATCTCCCTCTCCTTGTTGACCTTGATGAGCCCAGAGAATATTCCAGAGGGGAAAACTCTGGAACAGTGGGAGCAATAGAGGGAGTAAACAGTCTCTTAGCCTGTGAGGCTAGGGAAAATCACTAAGGAGAATACCTCTTGCTGTGGCTGAAGGGGACCAGTGCAGGACAAGAACTGTCCCAGACAGCCCCACCTCAGCAAGCCAGAAAAAGATCCAGAGAACCAGGAGGGTGAAGCCCACAACCACCAACACCAGGACCACAGGTGTGCCTCAGCATCCCAGGAAAATTGCGAAGACACTAGTGCAGATAGGACCACCAACCATTAAGCTTTACCTATGCTCTAGCTTAGGAGAGGAGACCTCACTCATAATTAATGAGCTAGCTCCACTATAACTGTGGGGAAATCTAAAAAGACCTCACCTGGCCTCTGCCTTCCAACACTAGCCAGCTCAACACCAGGTAAGCTGCAACATTTTAGCTTCTACCTGAAAGAATCAGAGGCTACAGCACACAAAGTTTCATGTTTTAGGCACTGAACTATGGGATAGATCTCCTGCACAGAGATCTACTTGAAAAGCCAGGAAAACGGTGATTATCATGAATAAGATGCAAAACAGAAAAGAAAGAATCATAGAATCTTTCTATGGGGACAAGGACCAAAATACCAATACCAAAGAGGTCAGCATTGAGACTGTACTCCCATGTGAAACTTCAGAAGGGAATATGAACCAATATGAAGCACAAAAAGCCTTCTTGGAAGAGCTCAGTAAGTATTTTACAAGCCAAATTAGAGAAGCAGAGGAAAAACTGACCAATGATTTTAAAAATATGAAAAAAGAAATCACAGAAGGATTTAAGAGGAAAATTGGACAAATGGAAAAGGAAGTACAAAACCTAACTGTAGAAAATAGCTCCTTAAAAGGAATAATTGGGGGGCAGAGCCAAGATGGAGGAGTAGAAAGACTCACACATGCTAGCTCCAAACCCACAGCCCATAATTATCTATAAAAAGAACTCCCATGAAGTTTGCTCTCATCACATTCGACTAAAGAAAGGAATAAAATGCACACTCATTTTGGTATGAAAACCTATCTTACAATACAGGAAAGTGGGAGAGAAGGAGATAAACAGGGTGGGGGCGATGATGGAAGGGAGGACAATGGGAGGAGGGAGCAATTTGAAATCAACAGTTGGGAAGGGACAGGATCAAAAGAGAGAATAGCAATAATGGGGGGCAGGATAGGATGGAGGGAAATATAGTTAGTCTTACACAACACGACTATTATGGAAGTCATTTGCAAAACTACACAGATATGGCCTATATTGAATTGCCTGCCTTCCCATAGGGAATGGG
>CM053769.1:408030291-408064327 GCA_028658325.1 Potorous gilbertii
AGGGACCAAATGGGATACCTTTCCATGCAATTATCAGTTGAAGTGTTAGAGGGTTTAGCTTAGAGAACAGAAGATTGGGGAACGTTGTAGAGAAGAATTTGACATAGAAGATACATTAGACTTGTTCAGCATTAGTCAAGAATATAACTAAGGACCCTTTCAGCTCTAATACTTTATTATGCTAAGATTTCTTTTGGCTAGGAATTAACTAATGGAAAAATCATTTATTCAAAAATTACTATATGCTCAGAAGTGCGCTGTGTTCAGATTACAAATACAAGAGATTACTGGTCCCTGTCCTCAAGGAGCCTATATTCTACTTTGTTGTTCAGTCATTTCAGTTCTGTCTTACTCTTCACAACCCAATTTGTAATTTTCTTGGCAAGGATACTGAAGCAGTTTGCTATTTCCTTCTCCAGATCATTTTATAGATGAGGGAACTAAAGCAAACAGGGTTAAGTGACTTGTCCAGAGTCACACAGCTAGTAATAGCTGAGTCCAGAAGTGAATTCAGGAAGACACATCTTTCTGACTTCAGGCATGGCACTATCCACTGTGCCACCTAGTTACTTCCTCTATTCTAGTACTATAAGGAAATAAATGTAGGAAGAAGTGACCTGGGAGGGATGTTTTCCTTTGGAGAAACACAAGGATGATAAATGAAGCCTTAGGGGAACTGATTGACATACCCCATTGATTGACATTCTAGTACTAATTATAATGTTGGTTTGAATAGTTTCCAGAAGGAAAAGTAGAAAAGAGAGCCCACCTATGATGGTCCATAACAAGACGAGTAGGATGGAATGTGAAGCATATGACTACATGCATCTAGTCTTGTAAATTTGGGCTCATATACTCACCAATTAGAACAGTAGAACCTCCAGTGCTAGAGTTCCAAAGCTGAGTGGATGAAGTCCCCCAGGAAGCCTAGTGGTTCAAATGTTTCTACAGCAGAAAAAAAAATGCAAAAAAAAAAAAAGAATAGTCAAGATGAAATGTGAAGCATGGCTGGAGCCATAGAATGTGGGTCCTAGAACCTTGATCAATTCGAAACTATCCTGAAAGTGACTTAAATGTCTAGACCATTTGTCTCAGAAATCTCACTGTTGAGCATATGTCCCAAGGAAATCAATGATTAAAAAGAAAAGTCTCATAGAGTCCAAAATATTTATAGAGGCACTATTATCAATAACCCCATTTTCTCTGTTTTCCTTTGCCAACTCTTTTTCTTCCTCTCTCATCCCTTAAATGTCAGTAATCATCAAGATGCTATTCTCTGTGTTCTCTTCTCTATATATACTTTCACCCAGACATCTCATCCACACAGAGAGCTTTAAGTATCATCTCCAAGTGAATGACTCCTAGTCTATTTTCTGGCTCTAACCTGCCCACGCCAGACATCTCCACCTGCATGTCCCCAAAACATCTGAAATTCAACATGTGCAAAATGGAACCATCACCCAAACCTACTCATCCTTTACCTGAACTCTCTATTTCTACTAAAGGAACTTGAATGTTATTCTGAGAGATGCTATCACATGGATCATAGTGACGGTGCCTCCCTCCTTTCCACTCCTAATTCCAACACCCCCGTTCAATTCCTTGTTGCTATTGTATGGATTACTTCAATATCTTTTGATGTGGCCAAAGACTCATAGATTTAGACCTGGAGAGTATCAAATTCAATCCCCTCATTTTAGAAATAAGGAAAATGAGGCCCAGGGAGATTAATTAATTTGCTCAAAGAGTAAGTAGTTGGGTTAGAATTCAAATCTAGTCTCTTTGAAAATAAAATCACTGTTCTTTACACTGTCCTAATATTATTTTTTCAAAAGGGTAGCCTGTAGACAGAATGGACATTGGGTAGAAAAGAAAGAGAATAAGCTTTTTATTATCTCTCATATAATCTTCACAACAATTCTAAAAGATAGATGTATTATTATTTCCATTTTACTGTTGAAGAAACTGAGGCAAACAGAGGTTAAGTGACTTCCCCAGCATCACAGAGCTAGTGAGTGTCTGAGACTGTACTTGAACTCAGGTCTTCCTGACTCTGGATCCTGCATTTTATCTATTGTACCACCTAGCTATCTCTATTAAAGATTAGGAAAGTGAATCTCCGAATGTTACCACAGATTACTCATATTTAAAATGATAAGGTTGGATGGATGACTTCATGGATCCCCTATAACTATGATTCTACATGTCTTCATCCCCTAGAGTGAATGGGATTTTTTTCTTTCCTTTCCTTTCCTTTCTTTTCCTTTCCTTTCCTTTCCTTTCCTTTCCTTTCCTTTCCTTTCCTTTCCTTCCTTCTTCCTTTCTCTTTTCTCTCTCTCGCTCCCTCTTCCTCTCTCTCCCAGGTCTAATTTTTTTGGGAATGGAGAGGCAGCTATCAAGGAACATTGGAATTATGTATAAAGAAATCTCTGAGCAAAGGACTCCCATGATTAAACTGTATGACACTGTAATACATATTTTGTTTGGTTTATCTGAAAATCTTTTTTCTTTTAAATTTCCTTCCTGGTGGCTAGATAACTGACTTCCCAAAACCTGAGTTACTAATTTATCATGAACATCAGAGGCTGGGGTGTTACACATAAGAAAAATACCTTACAAGGAACTGAAGTTGGAGCTAAGATCAAGGTAAGCTAGGTCAATTAGCACTTATTAAGTTCCTACTATGTGTCAGGCACTGTGCTTCATGCTGAGGATTCAAAAGAAGACAAAATGTAGTCCCTGCTCTCAAGGAGCTCACCTTATACTCTCACATTAGACTCTTAAGGAATCTAGTAGAAGAGATTATGTACAAGCAATAGATAATAGATATAGATACAGATATCTATAAATATATAGATAAATGTGACATTGATATTAAACTCAAATAGAAATGGAGTTCACTAAATCATACACAAGTATCCTTGTGGGCTTCAAATTGACTTAGGAAACCACATATTAATATTATCTATGCTTTATTATATTTTCATTTATTTTAAAAAATGTTTCCCAATTATATTTCAATCTAGTTCTGGCAACCTATGTGTTTATCACCTCTGATATACAGGAGAAAAATAAGGGTAGTATCATAGGAAATGAATTCAGATTAAGTAAGACTAGGAAAGGTTTCTTATGGGAGGTAGGGTTTTAGTTGAGACTTGGAGGAATCCAGGAGGTGGAGAAGAGGAGGGAGAGCATTCAAGCATGAGAGAAGTCCAAGGGAAAAGGCTTAGTGTCACGAGATGGAGTGTCCTAGAAACTACGAAGAGGTCAGAATCTGTATCACAGAGTACAGAATAAGGTATTATAGAGGGGAATAAAGTACATAAAGATAGGAAAATAAGAAGAAACTCAGGTTCCAAATGACCTATGTTCAGATCTTAGATTGTTAATTTCTGTGAATCTCAATTTCTTCATTGATCAAATGAGTGTGTAACAGTATCTTGGTGAAAGCCCTCATGGGACTTTTGTGAGGAAAGTATTTTGTATACCATAAAGCATTATGGAAATGGGAGCTTGTAGTAGCAGTGTTTATATGAATCAATATGTAACCAGGGCCAAAAGGGATTCTAGAAATCTCTGAATCTTGTTTAGCAGATGAGGAAAAGGGCCCCAAAGGGGAAAATAATTTGCTATACCTCTCAGTGACAGAGCTAAAGCAATATGGAGGCAATAGGCTTTATTTTTTGTTAATTTTTGAAATGTTTCAAACTTAAGTAAAAAAAAAAGAGAAAAGAAAAATTACCATGTATATAACAGAATATAAAGGATTGAATATAAAACAATAAATTTATATTTCAAGAAAACCTATATAAAAATACTACATATTGTACTCAAAGTTGCCCAGTTTTTCTTAGCTTCTTTGTTGGTTTTGTTTCATTCTCTATGTGTACTTTTTACTTTAATTCCCATCCTTTTCTTCCCCACACCCTAAAGAAGATTGCAATTAAACATGGATATACACACATATATTATATATACATATATACACATGCGTGTTATATGTGTATATGCATACATATATACACATAGATATCTATAAACTACTATACTCATAGACACACATGGACTTTCAAGGTTGTTGTCCTTGACCTTCGAAGAGGACCAAAATGGCATCACCATTGTAAAGTGAAATTTCAATGTGTCAATCTGTGACTGATCAGACCTTTACAAGCTTGGAATGCTCTACCACAGGTTGGGCACAGATAGACCAATTGAACATTTGGGGTGGATAACCCAAATTTGTTCATCCTGCCTTTACCTTGTGCTGTCTCAATTCTACTTTGCTCAAAGAGAATTCTACTTTTCTTATGTGGGCACGCCATGCTGAGCAGTCCTGTGCCAGTGTCTCCCACGTTGCATAGTCAAATCCAAAGTTCTTGAGAGAAACCTTGAGAGTGTCCTTGTATGGTTTCTTCTGGACACCATGTGATCGCCTGCCCCATACAACTCCTCCATAAAATAGTCTTTTTGACAAACATACATTTTGCATTCAAACAATGTGGCCAGCCCATTGGAGCTGTGCTCTCTGAAGTATAGTTTGAATACTTGGCAGTTCAGCTCAAGCAAGGACTTCAGTGTCTGGTACCTTCTCCTGCCAGGTGATCCTCAGAATCTTCATAAGACAGTTCAAATGGAAGTGATTCAGTTTCCTGGCATGGTGCTGGTAGACTGTCCATTTTTCACAAGCATATAACAATGAGGTCAACACAATGACTCTGTAAACCTTCAGTTTGGTAGTCAATCTAATACCTTTTCTCCCTCAAACCTTTCTTCGGAGTCTCCCAAACACTGAGCTAGCTCTGGCAATGAGTGCATCAACCTCATTGTCAATGTGTACGTACATCCCTGGAAAGTACATTACCAAGGTAAGGGAACTTATCCACAGCATTCAACCTTCACCATTTGTTGCAAATGATGGTTCCATGTATGGATGATGTGGTGGTGGCTGATGGAGCACCTGAGTTCAAATCTCACCTATGACACTTGATGCTAACTAGCTATGTGACCTTGGGCAAGCTACTTAACCCCAGTTGCCTCATCCTGGATCATCTCCAGTCATTCTGATGAATATCTGGTCACTGGATTTAGATGGCTGTGGAGGAGAAGTGAGGCTGATGACCTTCACAGCCCTCCCTCACTCAAAACAAAGTGCAAGTCATGTCATCATTTCTCTGATGGCATAGTCTTCTTTGGCAATGAAGGACGAACATATTATACACTCACACACATATATGTAAGACCATACTATGCTTATTTCCACTTGTCATCTGTTTCTCTGAAGGTGGATAGTCCTTCCTTCATAAGTTCAAGTCTTTCCATGTTTTCTTCTAAAATCAACCAGTTCATCATTTCCTGCACCACAGAAATATTTTAATCCAAACCCCTATCTAAGAGATTGTCTATGAAAGTCTTTCCCCCCAATTTTCTGCATTCTTTCTGTTCTTGGCTGCATAGGTTTTATTTAAACAAGAAAATTTTAATTTAAAATAATCAGGATTGCCCATTTTATCCTTCAACAACGCTGTCAACTTATAATATAGTTTAAGATCTGATGCCACTGAATCTACTTCCTTTATATCTTTTTTCAGTTTTCTTTGAATTTCCTGACCTTTTGTTCTTCCAAATTAACTTATTATTTTTTTTCTAAATCAGTAAGGTAAGTTTTTAATAATTTAATTGAGATAGTACTAAATAAATAGGTAAAATTGTCATTTAAGAAAAGTTATATTGGCTTTACCTATCCATGAACAATAAATATTGCTTCAATTATTTAGATCTGACTTTATTCATACAAAAAGTGTTTTATGTTTATATTCATATAGGTCCTGTATCTGTTTTGATAGATATACTATCAGGTTTGTTTTTTTTTACTGTCTGGTTATTTTAAATGGTCTAAAACAATATTGAAGAATATTGCTAACACTGTAGTTGGTCTGAGATCATGATCACTACTCCTGTTTTTTTTTTTACATAATAACTTTGACTTCTGATCTTTATTTTATCTTTGTATGTATCTCTCATTTTTATAGAATTTCCTAAAAGCAATATATTGTTGAATTCAGACTTTTATCTGCTATCAGTTTCCATTTTATGGGTAAATTTATCCCATTCACATTCTAAGCTATAATTACTTGTGCATTTTCCTCCTTTCTATTTTTCCTCACTATTCTTCTCACACTATTCCTATTCCTTCTCACTTATCTGCTTTATTTCTACCTGCTACCTTGTGCTCCTATTCCTTAACCTACCCTCTCCTCCAAGAATCTGTCCCTTATCTTCTTTCCTAAACCTATCCACTTGCCCTCCTTTTACTTTCTGAATTTAGAATTTAAAAGATTTTTATACCCTTCCCTTTATACACTTTCCTCTTTAGCCCATTCCCATGAGAGTAAGCTTCCAGCTCTATCTACCTCTCCCTCTATTAGTTTCTTCTGTGTCATTTGTTTTCCTTTTGTTCCTTATTTGCATGAGATAATTGCTCCTTTGTATCTCTCCCTATACAGTCTTATTTTTTTTTCAGAAGCAACCCATCATACTCAGCTCAGTCTAAGTCTTTCTTTCAAGCTACCCAAATAAGGACCAAAAGTACTGGTAATATTTCACATCTTAGACATAAACAATTTGACCTTATTGCATCTCTTATAATTGGTCCTTAATGTTTACACTATATTTCTCCTGGATTTTATATGTCAAATTTTCCCTTACGTTATGCTATTTATGTCAAAAATACCTGAAAGTTTTTCAGTTCATTAAATGTCCCTTGTTTTTGTCATTCAGGATCATACTTAATTTTGCTAGATGTTACCCTTGGTCACAACCCTAGCTCTTTTTGCTTTATGAAATATAGTATGCCAAGACAATGGAGTAGCTGCTAGATCTTGTGTGATCCTTATTGTAGTTCTATGATATTTATTTTTTTCTTGATGCTTCCAATATTTTCTCCTTAACCTGGGAGCTTTGAAACTTGGCTATGGGATTCCTATACATTTTCCTCCAGGATCTCTTTCAGGTGGTAAATGGCAAATTTTTTTTTTATTTCTGCTTTTCCATATTTTTCTAGAAATTCAGGTCAATTTTTTCTTGATAATTTCTTGTACTATTGCATCAAGATTTCTTCTCAACCTATTCTCCAGATCAGTTGTTTTTCTATGGTTTACATTATCTTCTTATTTTCATCCTCTTGATTTTGTTTTATTGTTTCTTTGTGTCTTAGAACACGTTTAGTTCCCCCTTGATCAATTCTAGTTTCAAGGAATTATGTTATTCTTTAAGTTTTTAATTCTCTATATCAAGTTTGCTGACTTTTTCATAATTTTCTTTATTTTCTTGGATTTCTCTTGTTTTTTTTTCTTTCTAGTTTTTCCTCAATCTCTCTTATTTGATTTTTAAAGTCCTTTTTAAGTTCTTTAAAAACACTTTTTTGTACTTGGGATCATTTGACATTTCTTATATAAAATTGGAGGGGATTTTTTAGCTCCATTATCTTTTTCTCAGTATGAACCCAGATCTTCTCTATCTCCATAGTAGCTACCTGTGGTTGGGTTCCTTCTCCTTTGCTTACTCATTTTAATATTTTTTTTTTGCTTTATTATTTTAGAAGCTATTACTGTAATCAAGTTCTAGTCCTGAATTATGAGGAATGATGCCCCAAACCTCAGGTCCTTTTTACTATTCCTGTACTCAACCTTGGGCTCTCTTCTCCACTCCTAACCCTTGGCTAGAGCCCCCAGACACACTGTCCCAAAAATGGTCTTTTTCCCCTGTGGTCCCTCCTGTGATTGCAAACTAGAGTTGTCCTCTCTGCCCTGGAACCAAAACCACGGACTCTGCTCTCCTGCGAGTTCCCACAGTCAACAGGATCCCCACACCTCCACAACTGAATTCATCAGGTGTGTGCTAGCTCCTTCATCCCTACCATGGCAGCTCAGCCCAGGACAAGTCTAGTCAGCACAGTGTCTCCTGAAGTGAAATGTCCTTCGTTCTCCTCCTAATCAACCATCAGATTCCCACACTGTCTGTGAGATGAAAATTTCTAAGGTCAAGGCTGCCTCCCAATCCCAGCCATCCTTAAGGCTTGTTTTTTCTTGATCCTGCAGAGTAGATCTTGAGATAGATAGATAGTAGAGACTCTGCACTCAGACAGAAAAACCCTCCATCCCTGGAGGTCAGGTGTTTCCTGGGGATCTTCCCAAGTTGTCTTAGGAGAACAAGTGCTTTCCCCTGACTTTGGTTTATTTCTACTGCTCTATGCTCCCTCTGAGGTGATATTCTGCTCTTTTTCATGTGTGTGGAAGAAATTTGGAGAGTTAAAAGTTCTCTGACCTACTCCATCATCTTTCCAGAATCCTCTCCCCAAGAATAGGATTTCCAAGGATAAGAATGAACAGAGTTGGGAATTGGAAGAAACAATAAGATTAATGATCATATTGAAAAAGATGAAAATGCAAGACTAACAATAAGTTGCTTTTTTACATAGCTATTTCGATGTTGTCTCTCCTGCTACACTATAAGCTCTTTTAAAGTAGGGACTATTTTTTATTTTTGCCTTTCTTTGTAGCACAGTGCTTGGCACAGCATAGGCCCATAATAAATAGCACCTCCTTAACTTGATCTGACTTGATTTTAAGTGAGTCGAAAGAAGGTGATCTTGTATTCTAATCTTATGTACTTATGTCCTAATTCAATGATAAAAATCATTAACTTTACCCAGTGGTTCAATAGTTTACAGAGCATTGACCATAAAAGATTTATAGTATTCAGCAGAGGCAGGAGAGCTAAGTGATAGTGATCTAGTTTGAAGTCAGGAAGACATGAGTGCAAATCCTGACTTAGACACTTACTAGGTGTATGACCTTAGATAAGTCACTTAGCCTCTCTGAGACTCCATTTCCTTGTCTATGAAATGAGGAAATTGAACCTGATGCCCTCAGTGGTCCCTTCTAGCTCTTAATTTGTGTGTCTATGACTAGTCTTTATACTATTTCATTGTGGAGTCTATCAAAAAAGGCAATAAGAATGGATTGAATCATTTTCGTCATCATTCTCCTCAAAGCCCAAACAATCATACATGTCATGAGGCAAGGAGCAAAATAAGGGCTCTCCAGCCAGGATGATAGATAGTAGAGACTCTGCACTCACTGAGACTGCCCACTAGTTATGAAGGCCTGACGAGAACCTTGAAATGTTAGCTAATTTAGTTTTATATCCCCTAGCACTTGGAACAGTATCTAGTACAAAAGAATAGTCACATAATAACACTTTTTTTACTTGATTTGCTTGAGTGGGCCTACAGAGGGTGATCTTTTGGTGATACTACTGATTAGAGTTTAAATGACTTCAATGAATCTAAGAAAAACACAGGATGGAGTAGAGTTTTGGGCTGGCCCCACGCAAAACCATCTTGAAGATAAGTTGACATGGAGAACAGTGTAACAAGTAAGGTTCCTTGTCAAGTTGTACCAAATGAAGTCAAGACATATTGGAATAACTGAGAAATGACAAGATCGCCCTACCTGCTAGAAATGCTTCAGTGCAAATAGTGCTGACTACTAAAATGAGCAAACCAAGAGCATCCATAAATTGGCCTAAATATATGAATATTTTCATTATGTGCCAGCACTATATCATAACTAAATCAAGAACAAATTTTTGCCAGTATTAGACAAGGTCTTATATTGCTTTTTTGTTAGCATTACCTTCAGCTCTGTCCAAGTCACACAATAACCCTCTGCCAAATAGTACAGGGCAAATATAAAAAGTTATAAATACCATCCTTAAGCCTAGATTAGATGAAATAGTCTAAGAGATGAAATCAAGAACCTACAAAAATCTGAAGAGGGAAGAGGCTAAAGTCACTAAAAATTTTTACTTAATGCAAACTCCAGAAATTGCAAAACCATGCTTATACTAAGATCCTGGAAATTCCTTTTGTGAGTTGATGGCATGAATCCAATGAACAGATCAATTAACCCAAAAGACAGTATTTCAAAAAAGCTAGGATCTGCTTTAACCATCATGAATAAACACATTCCCCCCTATAATATTTGGCAGAGAGTTTAAAAAATTTCTTTATCTGTACATGGCAGCAAATCTAGCACCACTGCCTCAGTAAAAATCATAATAGAAAGTCTAAGCTACCTATATATACCAAGTCTTATTTTCAGGAATCAAACCACATCTTGATAGAAACAACTTCACACATACGAATCAAATTTAAAGGTAGAAGGATTATGAGAGGCTGAAACCAGCTGCTTCACTCTACATACGAGGGAACTGAAGCCCAGTGAGGTTAAGTGACTTGCCCAGGGTCACACATCTATTAACTTCTGAGAAAGTATTTGAAAATCTGCTGAAAGGCACCAGAAGGTTACATCAATATCAAGCTGGTATCCATGATAAAAAAAAACTTGAATGTCATATTGTCCAATTAAAGACAATGAAAAACAAGTGTGAAGAAAATAATTCAAAAATAAAGCTATTATAAATTTTAGATTTAATTTAACTTAATCTTTAATTATCAGTTGGAAGGAAAAGTCAAAAGTTTAATGCAACATAAGGCATCAAAGCAGGATAAAACAAAAAGTACACAATTCAACATGTACTTCAAAGCCATTAACTACAGCATTTTGGGATGCAGAGAAATCAGAGGTGAGGGAGAATCCCCACAGGAAGAGGATCTGGAAAATTTCTGGTCATCTATATGAGAAGTCTGATAGAATGAAAACTTTGGTTGGAGCAAATGAGAAGAAAGCATATGTACCATTAATATGATGAATAATGAAATAATTAGGTGATGGGCTATGATTGTAACTCCTGACACTCTGGATGCTCAGCAAAACTGAACTGACTAATAGGACTAGAAAATATTAGCTGAAATGCTCCACATTAGTTCAGAAATTACTATCAAAGAATTCCATCAACTTTCTTCTCAGATGTAAAACTGATACCACCTTTTTTTTTTAACAGAATACCTCATCTATCAATTACCAAAAGATGAGAACAGAGTTGATGCTTCCTCAACACCAACTAGAAGTCAATTATTGTATTTAGGGATTGATTAAAGGGCAAAATATATTGTTTAAGTGCTTACTACATGCCAGACACAGTGCTAAGAGCTAAGATACAAATAATAATTTTTAAAAAGTCGATCCTTTCAAGGAACTTACCTTTTAATAGATGAAAACAACAAATTGGGGGAGTTGTTTATAGAGAAGGGACCTTTATGGGGAAGAGGATGTCATCAGCGACCAGTACATTATATGCAGGATAATTAACTGATAAACTCTTCACAGAAGTAACAATACTTCTATGCTCAGAGAAAGAATGGAAAGTGTGTATGTAAGGGAGAGCATAAGGGAGAAATTTCATTTTATTCCCTCCTGCTTCTATGCATTTGTGCACACCTCCTGAACACCTGGAAGAATCTCCCCCAATTGACATATTTCTCATTCAATCCCTAAGTCCTTCAGCAAGAAGAGATCTTTCCCTTTTTGTATATCTCCAATCACTCTTTTCCCCACTATCTTCTTCATTCTCAGAGGTCCATTATAGGTTTATTTCAATATGTTTATCTCCCCTCTTCTCTTCATCTTGTAAGCTCCTTGAAGGCAAAGATTGTCTTTTCCTCTCATCTCCTTTCCTTTCCTGCCCTTTCCTTTTTATACTCTCAGCACTTTATATAGAAGGTACTTAAGTAAATATTTGCTGGGTTTAATTGAATTGTCAACTACTTTTCTCTGAACTTTGCCTTCTGGTCTTATCTCATTATTAGTTCATGTGCTTAATGAGTGTAGAGATCCTATTTTATCCATATTTTTTCTCACCTAACCTCAAACACAGAACTGTACATACAATAAGCACTTAATATATGTGCACCAAATTAGGTTGAGTTCAAGTAAATTTAAATTATTTCTTTGTTCACAGTTGAATTTTTGGGATCCTATTGAGCTTGTGGTACACTACAATCTAGAAGGCCACTTTTATATAAATAACCTTAAGCTCATTTTTGTCCTTTCTTCCTTCCTTCCTTCCTTTCTTTCTCCCTTTCTTTCTTTCTTTCTTCCTCTTTCCTCTCTCTTTTCTTTCTTTCCTTCCTTGTTTCTCTCTTCTTTTCTTTTCCTTTTCTTCTAAGATTAACATTTTGTTTTGAAAAGTTAAGCTGTAATCAATATCATGGAATTTGTGACTAAGTTTTGCTACTATTGATTTTTTTTAAAAATAACTTAAAAGGGGATTAATTACAGTTCCAAATGTGGTAAAGCAAGCACATTATCATAGAATTTATTGAACTAGTATCAGTTTTAAATAAGTATGACTTTTCAACCAAACAAATATTTCCCACCCGCTGGGGCCCCAAGGCCTATTTCCATAAGGTGTCCAATCCTTCAGTTCCAATGCCTGACTCCAGAAAAGCTCCATCAAGACACACATTGCCTAGACAGACAGGGCACCAGAACCATTCACATCTCCCACCAGGCAGATCATCAGCTGTGGCAACCTTGATTGCATTTTCAAATGAAGCCAAGATATAGGCTATACTGCTGTCAGCTCTGTTTCAGCCAAGAGAATTTTGGGGGAGCCATCTGGTTCTAATGATATGGAACTCAAACACTTGATTTTCTTTTTACTGTGTTCAAAACAATAACATCTTTTGACATATTTACTTTTGACCTTCTTTAAGAAAACATGCCCACTCCATTAAGAAAAACAAGTATGCATTTCAGAGGGCCCAATCTCTCAACCCTGAAGATTCCTAAGATGTTTAAGATTGAAAATGACAGCTGGCTCTCCCCCCAAGAGAGCTCAGGGAAAACAATAAAGAATACTATCCTTTTTAGTGAACATACTTAGTGAGCCTACTCTGTGTGGGAGGTGACAACTGCACCTAACCATGAAGAGAGAAGACAGGAAATATGTGGGTACCTTCTAAGAGCAATTCCAACTTTAAAATAATTTTATTGACACATTTCGTTTTTATACAACCATTTCCCAATATTCCCTTTGTCCTCAGTATATTACTATCATTAACATAAAAGGAAAAAAAATCAATAAAACTAATCAACTGAGTAAGTATATAGCATTTTGAGGGGTTTTTTTGCATCTAATTAGTCAATCAATAAGAAATGACTTATCAGCTACTTTGTGCCTGCTATGGTCCCAGGCATTGTGAATAAACACGCAAAAACAAATAGTTGCTGCCCTCAAGAAGCTTACATTCTGTCAAGGGAAAGAATATACAAAATATAAGCAAAATGAAAACAAATACAACATAAGAAATGCAATAAACAAATACAGTGTAATTGGGGAGGGAGGAAGGTTCTGTCAGACAAGGGGATCAGAAAAAGTCTCATGTGGAAGATGAGCTTTGAGCTGAACTTTGAAGAAAATCAGTGTGATAAGAAAATTTCTGGCTTCACTTTGTTACTGCCATTTCCTTAAGATGAAAAGCTCACAAAACTAGTTAGAACCTGCAAAATCAAGCTGAGACATCAATTGCAGTCCCTGTTTGCTGGATAGTTTTTGCTCTTTGACTGCAAATGTAGTTTGCGATATCAGTTATAGCTCTCATATTTATTGCCTAGTATCCTGTTCTACCTGATTCAGATCTTCCCTTCTGCCATCTGTTCTTTGGTCTGTAAATCATCATCTTTCCTTATTTATGCTTTGAAATTCCATTGTAACTATCTTATTTATGTAACCAAAACCTTTAAAAAGTTGCTGAAACTGTTGCTCAAAGTTCAACAATTTTTGTATAAAAGTGAGCCTAGGTTCCGAACATGATAAATTGTTTTTAATTACTATTGATCATATAACTGCTATCAGTAGTACCTATCAAGGAATCTTGAGAAAATTTTTGTCACACTAGGGATTCTAGGAGGTCAAGATGAGGTAGGAGTATATTCCAGACATGCGGGACAAACTAACAAGGTTGCTTTAACTAGATAGTAGAGTTCATGAAGGAGAGTAATGTATAATAAAGCCAAAAAAATAGGTTGGAGTTAAAGAGAGAAAGATCTTAAAAGTCAAACAAACAAAAAATAATAGAAAGATAAAGTATAGTTATCAAGAAAGAGCTAAGTAATGAAATCATTTCTCTCATGTTTGTAGGCTATTTGCTTTTTGAAGAGAGGAATTTAATTATGGTGTAAAATAAAAGACAAAGGGGAATCATTAGGAAGTTAAAGATTTAAGGGGAACTAAAAGAATCAGTAGAAGTGATAGAAGAAGAAATGAATACTTAAAGGACTAAATCTAGATAAAAAGAGTGAACATAAAGTGCTTTGCAAATCTTAAATCTCCATATAAATATTAGGTATTATTATTTAAATCCTCTCATGCCCAATCAGTGAATCAATAATTTTAATGGGAAGAAATAACAAATCAAGAGGTTGTATGAATGGAGAGGAGGGGTTAAGCTACAGAAATGACAGGAAATACACACAAAAGTAAACTATGAAAGAAATAGTTGCATTTTCTCAATAGGAGTTGGAGTTTTTGGAGAACATAATAGAGTCAGGGAAGGGAAAGACATGAACAGGAAAAATCAAAGTGAGGCTCTGTCTTGGGTTGTGTTTGTCCTTCATTTTCGAAGAGGACCATGACATCAAGATGATGACATGACTTTGATTTGAGTGAGGGAGGGTTGTGCAAGATCACCAACCTCATTTTCTTTTCCTGAGTCATCTGGGTTCAGTGGTATGACATTCATCAGGACAACTGGAAATGGCCCAGGATGTAATGTGAGACCATGTCCCTTTCAGCCTTGGGTCTTATCACAATCTTACTTTGAGTGAGATACACCCATTCAATGATTAGGCTTCTTTAAAGTTACTCAAGGGATGGCCCCTTTAATCAAAAAAAAAAAATCAAACTGGGAGGGGAAGACCCTCAGGGTTCCTGGGTGAAAAAGAAGCAATTATACAATTTAGTTATTACATCCATTCTGTGCTTGGTGGGTGGGTACTTGTTGTCCAGTCTATGAGCTCCAGAGTGAATTGGTTTTAAGGTTTGATACTTGAGCAAGAAATGTAGCCAGTAAACCTAAAGGGAAAAAGGCAGCTTTTGGTCATGGAATTTATCTTCCCCTGGGCAGAACACCAGAGGAGGGAAGAGGAGAGGGAAGGGGCGGGGAGAGGAGGGGAGGGGAAGAAGAGAAGGGGAGCAGAGGGGAGGAGGTGCTATTCACTCACAGGTTGTGTTTGTCCTATGTTCTCAAAGACGACCATGACATCAAGATGATGACATGACTTGCAGTTGACTTTGATTTGAGTGAGTGAGGGCTGTGCAAGGTCACCAGCCTCACTTTCTTCTCCTGAGTGATCTGGGTCTAGAGCATGATATTCATCAGGACAACTGGAAATGGCCCAGGATGCAATGTGTATCTCACTCTCTTAGGAAGAGGGAAGGGAAAGATGTCACCAAAAACATTTCCCTGAGGGAGGATGTATGCATTTGTATTAGAAGACAGGGAATTTTTTTGAGTTTTTTCTGGCTTGAATTTGCACATTAGAAAGCAAAGAAAAATAAGGAGGACAAAGCAAAGGAAAACTTCTTAGAAACCATTATAACAAATTTTGCTCACTTTTTCTGAAAATGTGAATGGGTTAAACAATTTAGTAAAATGAAAGATAATGGCAGAATGGTTTTAAAAAATATGATCCAAAAATCTGTAATATGCAAGAAACACATCTAAATAAATTAGCATGCAAAATAATCATGAAAAGCTAGAATAATATTTACTTCACATCAACTGATTTCAAAAAATTAGGTACAATTATGCTATCAAAGCAAAATAATAATACCAAAATATACATAGGAAAAATACATAATGTTTAAAGGAATCATGCACAGTAAATCAGTATCAATACATAGACTAAATAGCGTAGTATCTAATGTCATAAAGCAAAGTTCACTAAATTGCAAAAAAAAAAGCATAGACATAATTAGCATACATTAATTTTAGTGCTCTTCTCTTTGAGTTGACAAATGTAATATAAAGATAAGCAAAAGAAAGAAAATATAGAACCAAACAAACGTTAGGAATGAAAGACTTATGGCATTTCTTTTGAAGGGAAACAAAGAAGTGTCTCAAAGGATTTATCAGTGAAACAGCTGTTATCTCAGTTTCAGCCAAGATGGAAAGATTATCTCTGGGACCAGTGACAGACTGTGCTTGTCATGCAAGGAGTAATCTAGCAAAGTACAGAGAGGGTCATTGCCAGTGTATATGAATATCTTCAGCCACTGAAACTCATGAAGTTTAACTATGACATGGAGTCCTTAGGATATCGCTGTTATCCTTCATCCTGTTTTCAAAAAGTTTTAAAGACATTACAAAGTGATGTCTTGATTTGCACATAAATTGTATTTAAGTGAGGCAAAACTACAAAGTCATTGGCTTTATCCTGTCCTCCAAAGTCATCAAAGACATAAGTCAAGACAACTGGCAATGGCCCAGGATACAATCTAAATTAAGGTCTTTCCCAGATTGGTTGAAATCTACTAAAGTGGAGGGAAGAAGACCTCTGCCAATGAAACCATATAATTGTTGAAACATTTACATTGCTTAAACTGGAAGGAAATACAAGATTCATCTAGTTTAATAATTTTTTTTTCATAGAAAACTAGATGATAGGGAGGAACTATCCAAGGTAATATGGTTATTTAGTGGAAGGAATATAACAATTTTGAAAAGGTGAACAGGTTTTGAAAGACACAAATGCCTAGATGATAGACACTGAATTGTGCAATCTGGATGTTATAGAAAAGTAAACACTGAGATCTGTTTTGGGGGAGAGAATATGAACTTGCAGTGTACCTTGTACTTGGAGTAATTATTGTAGGAACATCATTATGATGGAAGCTTAGGTGCTACAATAAAAAGAAGGAAGTTGGGGAAGAAGGAAATTTATTGTTCTTTCCATTTACACAAACTGTAGTGATTGTCTATGTTGTTTTCCTGATTCTCCTTACTTCACTTTGCATACATTCATGTAATTTTTCCTATGTGCTTCTCTATCCCATTCATCATTCCTTACAACACAGAAATATTCCATTACATTCATGTGCCACAACTGATCTAGTCATCCCTCAATCAATGGACATCGTTTTGTTTCCAGTTCTTTTCTACTACAAGAAACACTAACAAATATCTAGTGCATGTATGACCTTTTTTTTTTTATCATTGACCTCCTTGGGGTATGTATGTAGTAATGGAATCTCTGAGTCAAAGAATATGGACATTTTAGCCACTCAAATAGGGTTTTTAATTTAGCTTGTGGGAAGAGAAGCAGCATAGTCTGATAGAAAAGTCAGAAGATTTCGGTATAAGTCCTGGCTCCAACAATAAAACAATTCAGAAAGAATACTTTGTAATGTATTGTAATGACCAAACATGGCCCCAAAGAAGATATGTGAGAATGTATCGCCCTCCATTCTTTGCAGAAATGGGGTACAATGAATGGGAAACGCTACAAGTAATATCAGACTTTTTGATGTTTTAATTTTACTGATATATCTTTTTTTTCCTTTTGGTTATAAAGGAGGGCTACAGGGGAGGGGGATGGGCAATACTTTGGGAAATGTAGGTGATACCAAAAAAATTTTTAAATAAAATTTAAAACTCAATCATAACATCCCATGCCACACGTTGCTCATCACTTTTAAAGGAATTCTCAATCTCTGAGCCAGACATTAGTTGATCTACAACAGAAATTCTTAGCTTTTTTTTTTATCCTGGTTGTATTTGGCAGTCGAGTGAATCCTTTCTCAGAATTATGTTTTTAATCTACACTCAAAATTTAAAGAAATCCTAGATTTTAGTTAAAGGCTATTGAAAATAAAGATATAATTCTCTCCCTCCTGCTATGAATTCAGATTCCCTGAAATCTTTCCACAGACCCTTCCACAGACCCTTTGGGGGAGGGAGGAAGCGGGTCCATGGAGCCCTGCTCTAGTGGATTCAGAAGCTCTCATATTATTCTCCTTAATGGATGTGACCTGCTGGCTGCCTGCACTCTGGAGGGTATTTGAGCTCAACCTTACATGACCCTAAAGTTCTGGCTTCCCATAGAGATATCTTGGCAGTAGCAACAAGTCTGAAGCAAATTTGATCATGGCATGATATCAGAAAATATGAAACAATGAAGCAGCTGAGATTTGAGACTCTAGGAATATGCAACTGTCTTTGAAAAGGCAAACAGAAGAAATGCCAGGTTTTGAAAAATGCGACTGCTTGAATGATAGACATTGAACCTGAGCATTAGAAGGGACCCCCAGAGTCACTTAGAACCCATATGGAAATCAGAAAATCCCTCAATAACGACCTTGAGGAGTGGGCACTGAGGTGCTATTGGAGGATGTCCAAAGATTCATTATGTAGCAAGGCAGCACTTTCCATTTCTTGTTGTTATTGAGGAAGAGGGTATGATAAGTTCAATAATTATCTTCCAGAACAAAATAAAACAAGTTTTTATTCTGTGTTCTTTTTCAAGTCTGTCTGAAGCTCTGCTACCTATTGCTTTACTTTTTTTCTTTATTACTTTCTTTACACACACACACACACACACACACACACACACACACACACACACACACGTGTGTGTATGTATGTGTAGTGTCAATGGACAGCCAGTTCTGGTACTGATTTAACTCTATATCATGCCTTACAGTTCTTTACTTATTTCCTTTGTTTACTTTACCTACCAAAATTTATTCATTCATCCTCAAATTGTGGAACATATAGGTTCCTTGCAGAGGGGACTGTTTGTTTTTGGTTTTTGCTACTATGTTTTTTTTATAGAGGACTATGAATATTTTCTTCTTTATGATGCCTTAACTATAACCTACCAATGGAATAGCTGGGTCAAAAATAATCACTTTTATATGTCTTGCAGCATATTGTCTAATTTCTCCCCAAAGTGTTGGCACAATTTTGTACTGATTATACATTTGACTCTTTGAATTATTATTCCTGTATATTTAAGCCTCAGTCTTTTCTGGGATAGACACTTGATCCATATGGAGATAATTAAGTTAGATTGTCCAAAATACTACTTTCTATATCCAAGTAACCTTTGATGAGAGTTGAATAAGATTTTTTTATATAGGTATTTTATAGATCTTGATAGAGAAATGGCCAGATATTTGAGATATTTTGTTGTTACCTTATAGTAGTTCAAACTTTGGGGTCTACTCTACTATGGAAGAGAGACACTTTCAGAGAAAGCAGAGCAAAATTATAGTTAAAATTCGTGATTAGTTGTAGTGGAATAAATATTATCTAGTATAGTATACCTACTTTTTTAAACCAATGCAAATAAAGTCAAATGAAAGTCAGTAAAATGAGACTGACAATGAATCTACTCCATCTGACAATGAATATAACATACCATGTGCACATCAGGTTGAATCTAAGTCAGTATGGGCCCACTATATCATCATTCCTCCCAGAGCATGCCAATGATACAGATGCCTTCTGTTGCCATGATTAAATGGAATGTTTTAAAAACAATTTTCTTAAGATAGAAAGAATTGTAATAACAAAAAGCCATCAAATGATAAATAGCATAAAATATAAAAAATAGTCATTGTTCCAAGATGCTTTCTCCTGTGCTTTTCAACTCCTTGCTCTAAGAGAAGTAGAGTGAAGAATCTTGAGTCTTTGAAAAAGTGACTCTAGCAGAGCTACTCTCAATCTAAAGAGAAACAGGAAAATGTGGCAGCTCTTGTCACAAATGATTACCAAAGGTGCTATGTCTTGGCCCAACTGTGTTTTTTGATGAGAAAAGAATTTGCCACCAGTATCCTGAAGGTACCACATACCTTTGATAAACAAGAACTCTATTGTCAC
Source organism: Potorous gilbertii (assembly GCA_028658325.1). Lineage (NCBI taxonomy): Eukaryota > Metazoa > Chordata > Mammalia > Diprotodontia > Potoroidae > Potorous > Potorous gilbertii. The sequence goes on from CM053769.1 coordinate 408,050,141, forward strand.
GAAACTTCTCAAGAGTGAAAAAGTCTTACTGCTCTATCCTAGAACTGCTACATTAGTCATTAAGCCTAGCATAGAAACAAATGGGAAATTTTTGTTTTTTGCATAGTCCTCTATGCAAAAAATAAGATAATAAACACCCCAGGAACATAGTACACAATTCATAGCATGCCCACTGAAGTGGAACTCCTTCTTCCCTGTCTCCACTCCTTCTTCCCCGTCTTCCCATGTATTCCTTTTACTTTCTTAATTTTTGCATTTTTTTGCATCTTCAATCTCCTTAAATAAGTTCATATCAGCCCAGCTGTCCAATTCCTTGACATGTGAACATTTAAATTGTGCTAGAACTGTCTGCTAATAACAGCTGCTAAAAAACACACTTTAGAGAAGCCTGGAGGCTGTGTTTATTTGGACTTGTCCCTTACATCTATGATTAAGAATCATTCTCTAACGGATAGGTGGCCCAAGAATATGATGGGTTTTTGAAAAAAGAAATGCAAGCCATCAGTAAACATATAAAGAGGAAAGCAGACTTTCTAAATAATTGGATTAACGCACACTGTAACCTTTTGAGATACCATGTTATACCCATGAAATAACAAAATCAATAAAATTCAAAGTGAGAATGGCTATGGAAAAACAAGCACACTAATACATTACTAGTAGAATTATCAATTGTTTGTATTTTTGAAAGCAATATAGTATTTTAAGAACCCTTCGCAGATATTTTTCCAAGCTTGCACTTAACACAGGTAAGTGTGATCCTCGGAAGGACAATTCCTGTCTTAAATTCCAAGGAAAACCTTTGAAGTCATTATACATTTAATACTATAGCTCACAAGCCCACACTGATATACTTCCCATCAATAATAAGCTAGTAGACTCAATTTGCTTTTAGCAAAGGAATTTACTGAAATGACAAAGCAGAGCAGTAGTTACAAAACATTTCCCCCAAAACCTTGGGGCGTATTTTTCCACAAATATAATTAGATTCCGTGAAATGGGAAGAAGTTAATAAAAATCTTAAAATAAGAGCAAGGTACAAATACAGGCCACACATGTGGCAACTCCCAACCCTGTACCTATAGGGCCTAAATGTACTCGCTCTCTCTATAGAGTTCCCAGTGAAGTCCATTATGAAGCATAGCATTTTTAATGGACGTAGGGCATAGCATCTCTGTTAGATAGTTCCATTTGTTGAACTCCTTAAGTTTATTCTTCAATGTGCATCTGTAATCTTTACCATCTCCACTCTCAAGTTTGACTGGATGCTACTGTACTCTTTTAAAGAGGGCAAAGACACTTAGCTGAAAAAGAGGCTTTTAAAGTTCTGCTACCTAAGGGCACTGGTTAGTGAGTTATAACACTTTAATTTAGGATGATCATTCAGTATATCTCCCAAATCTTCTGCTATGCAAATGAGCAGTAGGAGAAAATGGACTAAAGCAAGCTAAGTACCTTGTTGGCCTTATCACAAACAACTGAATTGCTTAGAAGACAGATCCTCACAAGATGGGAAATACTTCAATTACTCTTTAAAAGGCATTACTTTTGCATCTCATCATCTCTGTCTTTGTTCTCAACAACTTAAATTTTGATGAATGATTTTATAATAATGAGTACAAAAGAAGTATAAAAGTATTCATGCCCTTTTGCCCAAGAGTTCTACAGTTGGTTTGTTGGTTGTTGTCATTCATGTTTGAAGAGGACCAAAATGACATCACCATGATAAAGTGAAATTTCAGTGTGTCCCACTGTGGCTGAGCAGATCAATATGAGCTCGGAATGCTCTACCGCAGATTGGGCACAAATAGTTGGCATGAATATTTGGGGTGGATATTCCAGATCTACGCATCTTACATTTACCTTGGGCTGTCTCAATTCTGCTTTGCTCAAAGAGCACAGCACTCTTTCTGATGTGGACATGCCATGCTCGTGTCAGTGTATCCCATGTTGCACAGTCAAATCCAAAATTCTTGAGAGATCTTCATAGTATACCACTTGATTATATCACTTCTGACCACCACATGATCACCTGCCCTATGCAATTTCTCCATAAAATAGTCTTTTTGACAAACGTACATTTTGCATTCAAACAATGTGGCCAGCTCATCAGAGTTGTGCTCTCTAAAGTATAGTTTGAATACTTGGCAGTTCAGCTCAAGCAAGGACTTCGGTGTCTGGTACCTTCTCCTGCCAGGTAATCCTCAGAATCTTCATAAGACAGTTCAAATGAAAGTGATTCAGTTTCCTGGCATGGTGCTGGTAGACCGTCCATGTTTCACAAACATGTAACAATGAGGTCAGCACAACGGCTCTGTAGACCTTCAGTTTGGTAGTCAGTCTAATACCTCTTCTCTCCTAAACTTTTCTTTGGAGTCTCCCAAACACTGAGCTAGCTCTGGCAATGTGTGCATCAACCTTATTGTCAATGTGTACATCCATGGAAAGTACACAACCAAGGTAAGTGAACTTATCCACAGCATTCAAATCTTCTCCATTTGTTGGAACCAATGGTCACACATATGGATGGTGTGGTGGTGGCTGATGGAGAACCTGGGTTTTCTTGGTGTTAATTATTAGGCCAAAATTAACACAGGCAACAGAGAACTGATCCACACTTTGTTGCATCAGAGGCTACATTGAGTGCACAACTGTCTGCAAACAAACAATCATGCACCAACATTCCCTCCACTGTGGTCTTGGCTTGTAGCCTTTTCAAATTGAAGCACTTACTAACAGCACAGTAGTTGACCTTGATGCCATGTTCATCCTCATTGAAAGTATTTGACAACATGGCTGTAAACACTGTGCTAAGAAGCTTAGGAGCCAACACACAGCCCTGTTTCATCCCACTGATGATGATGAAGGCACGAGAGCATTGTCCATTATCCAGAACTGGCGTAAACATGCCATCATGAATTGCAACCAAGGAGGCCCAATATGGAGGCGTATATTTATATAAATTTATATTCTTGCACTCTTCATGATAGAAAAGGAGTTAGAATTAAAGAAGGTATCCCAAAACTAGGAAATAGTTAAACAAATAATGGCAAATGAATGTAATAGAACATAATTGTTCCATAAGAAATGACAAAATCAAAGAATACAAAGAAATAATGAAAGACCTATGAAGTAATGAAGGATGAATAAAGTAGAATCCGAAGAGCAGCATGAATCCAGGTTACAACCATGGGAGGAAAGACAGTGAAAACAATAAGTCCACATTAAATGCACAGAAAAGAAGTTCAGAAGCAGTCCCAGGAATAAAGAGCATAATTTTGCTACCACACTATTAAAGTTGATATTAATTTTTTTTTGCAAGTTCTAAAAAGAAAAAAATGAAAAAAAGAAAATACATGAGCATATGAACAGTCACTTTTCCCATTTCATTTTTTTTCCCTTTCTTTATTTACATGAACATTTCTATCAGTCAAAAGACGACATAATAAAAGTTATTGACTGGCATAAAAGCACATATGTAGTCAGTGTGCTTAATCAAATGTTTTTTGAATTTCTGTCAGGCTTGAGCTCCACTTCTGGATAGAGACTGTTGCATTTTGTTAGTAATCTCCATGCAGGGACATTCAGGCAACAAGAGCTTTTACAGGATAAAAGAAAGCTAAGGAAAAGGAAGGCAGTGTGGAACAGTGAGAAGACCAGTAGACTAACAGCCAGAAGGAAAAAAGGAAAGAAGGAAGGAAGGAAGGAAGAGCTGTATTACCCAACTGGCCAATTTCAGTTGTTTCCCCCATGAGGAAGCTCCTATTTCTACTTATAGAGGTTGTTCTTTGTCCTTCCTTCTCAAAAATGACTGACACCTCAGGGAATTGGTGCCACAACATGTAATTGAATTGGATTTAAGTGAGAGAGGGCTATGTAAAGTCACCAATCTCACTTTCTCCTCTAGAGCCATCTGGATCCAGTGACAAGATATAGATCCGGAGGACTGGAGATGACCCTAGATGCAGTGGGAGACCTTGGTCATTTTAAGCTTCATAAGTCCACAATTCTAAGAAGTGAGGAATGGCAAGAGAGAAAGGAGAACAAAGTGGGAAGGTGGCCCTAAAGGGTAGCTCAGAAAAACTGAAATTCTAACTCTTTGTTAAAAAGAAGTCCAATCATCATCACTTCATTCATCATTCCAAACCGTATCAATCTGAGGATTAGGAAGTCTCTGATAGCTAGCATTGACATAACACTTGAAGGTTGGCAGAGCATGCCACATTTGTCATCTCATTTGATTTTCACAATGACCCTCTAATAGAGGGATCACTATCATCATCATCGTTATTGTTACACTCATTTTATAGGTAAGGAAACTGAAGCTAAGAAAGGGGAAGGGACTTACTACGTAGAAAGTGTCTGAGATTGGTTTTGAACCCAAGTCTTCCTCACTCCAGTCATCATTCTATCCACCTAGCTACTATTAAACTAAGCTGTGGCAGTATCCTGTCTAAGGTAAACAGGAAAAGTCAAAAAGTCTGAGTTCTATAAGCATTATATAGTGAAAAGAAGACCAGATTTACATTCAGATACCTGGTCTCAAATCTTAGCTCTGTTCTCTACTGCTTACTCTCTACAGTATGACTTTAGGCAAGTCACTTAACCTCAGGAGATCGCTAGTACAGCACTGTTCTACAGAGATAGTTTAAAAACCTCTAGTGAGGGAGAAAACAGGAGTGTACTGGAGCTAATTCAAACTGACTTAGGAGCTGGTTGTTAAATGTACAGTGTGAGCAATTACATCTTGGAAATAGGCAAATGCTACAAAGCAGGGCTTGATTTATTGTTCTATTGATTTTCTACATTTAAGAAAGTAATGAAAAAATGTTAATAATACAGATTAAAGTTTTAAAATATAATTTTATTAAATATTTCCCAATTAAATTTAATAATTATCAACATTCATTTTTTCAAAACTTGAATTTCAAATTCTCTTCCTCTCTCCCAACTCTCTACTACCCATTGAGAAGGCAAGCAATATGATATTGATTACACATGTAAAGTCACACCGCATGCATTTTCATATTAGCCATGCTGCAAAAGAAAATATACATGCAAAAAGAAAACAGAAAAAAAAAGTATGCTTGAATCAGCACCCAAAGCTCATCACTTCTCTCTCTGGAGGTACATAGTATTTTTTATCATGAGTCCTTTTGAATTATCTTGGATTATTGTTTTTATCAAAGTGGCTGAGTCATTCACAGTTGATCATTTAAAATATTGCTGTTACTCTGTGTGGTGTTCTGGTTCTGTTCATTTCACTTTGCATCAGATCATAAAAGACTTGTCAGGTTTTTCTGAAACCATCCCAAGGCAGGTTAAACTTATACATATGTCTTGTTATATATGCAGCTAGGTGGCACAGTGAGTGAATAGAGATTGGGGGTTGAATTTAGAAACCAGAAAATTATTATATTAGGAAAATATAGCTTTGGACACGTTCTAGCTGTGTGACCACAGGCAAGTTGCTTAACCTCTGTTTGTCTCAGTTTTGTCACCTGCAAAATGGGAATAATAGTAGTTCCCTCCTCCCAAAGCGGCTGTGAGAATCGAAAGAGAATATTTGCTTAGTACTTAACACAGTTACTGGCACATAGCAGATGCTATATACATGCTAGCTATTTTTTTTTAGATAGCCCACTGTTAAATATTTACTAACATATCAATTCTAGGATGAAATGTAGCTTATTCTAATTTTGCATGATTCTGATTGTTGGGATTTTTTTCCCATACATTGAGCTTAAATTGATTTTTTAACAAGGTCATTGATCCAATTCTATCCTTTTGAGCCAGACAGAATATGTCTAATTACTTTTCTACATTAGAGCCTTTCAAATACTTGAAGGCTTCTAAGCATTCCAAGTTAAATTCCCCTAGTTGCTTCAACTGATTCCCATATTCAATCACTTGCCAAATTTTCACATTGTTCCCCTACAGTATCTCTCAGATGCAAATCCCTTCCTCCTCTCACATGATCCCCACTTTAGTTCCTACCCTATAAGGCCAAGCAAAGTAGAAGCTTTTACTGCTTTTGTTTTACTAAAACTGCCTCTGAAAAATGTGATTAAAGAGGATCTTTCCCATACATTGTGGTCTGGAGAAGATCTGTAGGAAGGTCCACACCTTTTGTTAATAAGGCACTGGTTCTCAAGGAATGTGATGCCCTCAGACTCTGAGATGTGGTTTTGTTTTGGGATTTACTAACTTGAAGTGTTTATTTGACCAAATGAGGACTCTGAGAAGCCACAAAGGAGCCCTCCTGGTTTGAAAAACTCAGATATTGGTGCTTCTCTCTCTGGTATCTGTCGATTGTTGGGCAGAGGAAGCCATGTCCATTGATCTTTGACTTCTCTGTATTTTCTTTTTCGGGGTGCTGACTCCTCTGAACTAGGTGAATAATACATGTGCTTGGTTAAAGGAATGATGCATGTGCTTGATTAAAGTGATTGTTAACTCCTCAAAAGTTGCCTTTCCTTTTATGAATGCAGTTTAAGAGCATGTGATAGCAGGCCCCCTGTGTATGTTGGGGTATTAATGTTATGTACCCTCATCACCTCTTCCTAGCACCATCACAATAGCCTCCCAATTGCTCTTCTAGCTGTGAATCTGCCTCTCTGTAATCCATCCTACACACAGCTGCCAAAGTCACATTCCTCAGCTTTCAGACTGCCAACTTTATTTCCATCTGGGCTTTCATGCTTCTGGAATTGTTAGTCATCCTCAAGTATCTGCCTCTACCTTATATTTTCTATACATGTCTTCTTAAAATTCAGCTTGATCAGGACAAGTTGACTATGTGGCCACATATATCTCCCCATTTCTTTCTTCGCTGGAATTATTTCTTCCTGTTTTTTGGAATATCATGTCTACACAAGAGGCAACTGGTAATTCAGTGGATAGAATGCTGGGTCTAGAGTCAAGAAGATTGAGTTCAAATCTAGCCATAGACTCTTCTTAGCTATGTGGCCCTGCAGAAGTCACCTAACCTCTGTTTGTTTCAGTTTCCTGAACTATAAAATGAGGATAGAAAAACAACTACCTCCCAGGGTTTTTGTGAGAATCAAATGAGATCATATTTGTAAAAAGCACTTAGCTCAGCACCTGGAATATAATAGTTGCTGTATAAATGTTTATTTTTTTCTCCTTTCCCTCCCCCTTCCCCCTGACCCCTCATGTGATGACTTCTATTCTCAAACATTAGAACATCGAATCTTATCTATATTTCTTTTCTTTTAAATATGATCTCCCAACATCTAGAATGCATATCAGGTGGATTGTAAATGACAGGGGTGCCAAACCAAGGAGTTTGGGTTTTATCCCATAAGCAATAGGGAGCCAGGGAAGGTTTTTCAGAGGAGAGGGAGGACATTTGCTTTGGCAGCATGTATTGAACGGATTGTAGGCAAGGAGACCAGTCAGGACACTGTTACAAAAGCCCATGTGGGAGGTGATGAAGGCCAGAATTAAGTTGGGGGCTGTGGGAATGTAGAGGACTCATAAATATCTTCTTATATATCAACATATGGTTTCATACTAAAATACTGTGTTCTAAGAGGGCATTTAAGGCTTTCTGAACAATGAAAGGAACAGCTGAGCAATTTTCCTTATGGCCTCATCCTGAGATTATGTGCCATTAGCCAAGATGTACATTTATTCACAAAGGGAGAAAAAAAACTTTTTAAAAAAAAGAAAGTCAAAAAACTTTTAAAAAATGCTGTTGAATAGTGATTCTCAGACAGGACAATGATTTCTGGAACCAATCCAGCAGGAATTCATTGGTTGTCTGTCCACAGGCACTTGGATCTCACAAATGTTTATGTCACATAATCTATGTGGAAACAGGTCCAACAAAAAAAATACATTTTGAAGTGATTCTGGATCTGATTATGCATCTCTTAACTCCAAATAGCAGAGCTAGGCAACTCATTTTGAGTATAATTATTTGCCCAAACATTATGACCCTTTGGAATTTTGTGAAAACCCTGGGTATTTCTACACTGGCTTAGATTGAATAGATTCATAGTGAGTTGGAGTTGGAGGTGGAATAGGGTTCCTTAGAGTCATATAATGGAATGCAAAACTGTAAGGGATCTCTGAGCAGGGGTAAGCAAGCTAAAGCCCATGGCCCAAATCCATTCTGCCACCTGTCTTTGTACAGCCCAAGAGCTTTAAACAGGCTAGATTTGGCCAGTTTACTGACCTCTCCCTTAAAGCACTAGAACATAGAGTAAGCAGCACTGGTTTTTTCCCTGAATTTCAATCTAACATCAACAACTTACTAGACATTTCAAGTTAGATACCCTCAAACTCAATATGACCAAATCAGAGCTTTTTTCTGTCCTCTCAAATGTACACCTAGTCCAAACTTTCCTCCATATACTGAAAACAGCATATTTCTTATCATCAGGTCTATCACGTCAGAGTCATCCTCAGCTTCTCACTCTCTCGTCCCTCAAACACAATCACTGCCCAGATCTTGTCATCGACGCCTCCGCAACATCTCCTACATCTGTTACCTTCTCTGTAATGGCCACCACTTCAGTGTGAATCCTCCTTGCCTTCTGATTGGGCTTTTTTCTTCATTGCTTCTCTCTTTGATCTATCCTCCAATAATGCAGGCAATCAACAAGCATTATTAAGTACCTGCTATGTGTCAGGCACTATGCTAGGTGCTAGAGATATGAGTATAAAAAGTAAACAATTGCTATTCACAAGAATTTTCTATTCCAATGCAAGATAAAAGTGAATATATAAATATATACAAAATTAATATAAAGAGAATGAATATGATCATATACAAAGTAATTAAATACAAGGGAGTCTGAGAGGAAGGGCACTAGAAATTAGGAAGATCAAGAAAGGAACAGTGTAAAAGATAGAGTTTAAGCTTCCTCTTACAGAAAGAGGACTATATGAAGAGATAGGGAAGAAATGAATTCCAGGCACAATCAGTGAAAAAGGCACAGATATAGTGCAGTGTTGTATGTAAGGAATTGAGAAAAGGACAATTTGGGTGGATCTCTGAGAGCAGAAGGGAGACTAATGTCTGACAAAGCTGGAAATATAGGTGAATCCATGTTGTAAAAGTCCTTTAAAGCTGAAGAAGAAAGCTTATGTTTTATCCTAAAAGCAATAGGAAGCCATTAGAATTAAGTGAGTTACATGGCCAGATATGTACTGAAGGAAAACTCCTTTAGTAGCAATGTCAAGGATGAACTGCAGCAATGAAAAACCTGAGACAGGGACATCATCAAGGAGATTATTGTAGTAATTCATGCAGGAGAAAATGGAAACTGTATGGGTAGAGAAAAGACTTTATATGTGAGAGATATTATTAGGGTAGAAGTGGCAAGATCTGATAACTTGTGGTAAATGTGGGATATGAGAGTAAATAAAGATAATGTTGAAGGTATGAACCTGGAAGACCAAAACAATGGTGGTACCTTCAAAATTAATAGGAAATTTTGAAAAAGATGAGGGCTTAGGTAAGGTAAAGATAATGAATTTAGTTTGCACATGCACATGTTAAGTCTGAGATGTCTCTGGAATACCCTGTGCAACAGACACCTAGTGATTGCACTGAGATGACAGAATCCATGAGTGATTATCAGAGTGGAAAAACAAACAAATTTAGCTTATAAGAAACACAGAAAACTATAGGACACCAACATAAAAGAAAAACATTCCCGGCAGTCAAGAGGAAGCAAGTCACATTGAGTATTACGAAAACTGACTCTGATCAACTTCTACAGGAAATTGAAAAGGAATGCTAACAAGTATAACTTATTTTCAGAATCACACAGGGATTTTGCAATATTTGATCTCTCCCTAAGTTATGTGTCTCATTTCTACAGAAAGGTGGAAATCTCAAACATATCCTTTACAAATCGGAGTACAATAAGAAATATAATCACTTTTTAAATCAGTAAAAATGCAGACTTAGAGATTAAAAATTATATCCTAAACAATAAGTAGGTCAAAGAACAACTCAAAAATATTTATAATAATTACAATGAGACAATACCTCAAAGTTTTGGGCTAAAGTAATGTGAAAAGGAAAATGTAAGGGTCCCCAAACCCTTAAAAAGTAAAACACAAAAGAAAAAAAAGATTGATAAAAAGGGAGCAACATGGTGCAAATGGAAACTATACAGGATTTTGTACAGTCAGAGGACATGGGTTTGAATCCTAACTCTACTACCTCTGTGACCTTTGGCAAGTCATTTAAGTTTTCAAAGATTCTTTCGTCATCAATAAAATTAGTAGGTTGAATTTAATGAACTTTCCAACTCTCAGTCTATAATCCTATGATGCAAGCATGAAAGCTTAAGAAAATGAAAAAAAACTAAGTAAAGCTAAATGAATAAAATAAAATATCCAAAGGTGGAATAATAATGGATAGCAAATGTGATAAACTTTGGAAATTATCAGAACATAATATATCTGATTACTTCTCAACAAAATTTAAAACTTAATTGAGATGGAATAGCTATTTAAAAATAAATAAAACATTTGGATTAATTTAATAGGAAATATATAAACTAGGACCACACAACCTGCAGCCCATGGGCCACTTGTGACAAAGGATTTCAGAGGCCCACAAAAAAATGTAGGGGAAATCATCTTTTGTATGTAGAGGAAATCCGTTGACATGCTGTAAGCAGCCGTTTGGTCATAGTTGACTTGAGGGCAGCAGGTTGCAGACCTGATATAAACAGTCTTATCTTAGAAAGAGAAAGTGAGCAGGTCATAAATAAATTTCCAAGGAGTAAAAATCCTCTAAAACAAGATAGATTTACAAATGAATAATATCCAATATTTAAAAAAAATCTCTATTATACATAAATGGTTTTCAAAAGCAAAATAATACTCTCACATACCCAAAATCCTTTTTAGGGGACAAATATGATCTTGTTGCCCAAAGCAGTAAAAGATAAAGCAAAGAAAAAAATACATAGTTCAGCATCAGTAATTAATATTTTTACAAAAACAGAAATAAAATACTGGTAAATGGATTGCTACAATATACAATATATTCATAATGGCTAAGCTGGATTTATTCTAGGGATGCAGAGATGGTGAAAATTAGAAAAATAATTACCATAACAAGTTATACTAATGGAAAAAGAAACAATAGGTAAAGGAAAGATGTCTGATAAAATACAACACTCATTTATATAAAAATCTCTAAGAAGTTTAAGAATGAAAGAATATTTCTTTAATCAAAAGAATTTTTCTAAAACAAAAAGTCAGCACCATTTATAAGAAGAAACACTAGAGGCTTTCTCAATAAGACTGGAGGTGAAGGAGGGATGTTAATTGTCTCCATTATTATTTGACATAATACCAGAAATGTTAAGCATAGGAATAAGCCAAGAAAAAAGAAATTAAATGGAATAAGTCTTGAGAAAGGAGAGGAAAAATTATCTCTATTTGTGACTGCTAGGATAGACTGCTTAGGAAACCCCTGGAGAAACAATTTAAAAAAAATAGCAGTAATAGCATTTGCAATAAATCAGAAGACAACAGAAACCAATAGTGTTTCAGTATATTATTAGCAGAAGAAAAAACCAGAAAGAAAATGAAAATGTCATTTAAAATAACAGCATATTGTTGTAACCATTTTGTAGTTCTGAACCCAAAATACTGAGAAGACTTACTTAAATACAACTCCAAAATAATTTTTATAGGAAGAAAGATATAAATAGTAATAATAGAGATTTTTAAGGTCCATGGCAAACCATGCTCACGTAATAAATACTACCTAAACTAATTTATAACTTTAATGATATACCTATCATCTTAATGGTGCGATCTTTTCTAGATTTAAAGAAAATTAAAAACATTCATATTGATGAACTAATGGTTAATAATATCAAAACATAACAGAAAAATAAGGTAGAAAAAACTTGACACTATCTAATATCAACCTATATGATACGATCAATAACAAAGAAATGAAATTCAAATGTAATTATTAATATTTAAGACTATTTGGTACAGGAGAAAGAAGACTGAAAAAGTGGTCAAAGGAATGTAGTAGATGAACAAGAATTAGAACAAAATACATACACCATTCTAAGGTTTAATAAACTTAAGAACTCCACATACTGTGACCTAACAAATAACACCAAGAAAACACAGGTACTCCATCAGTCAGCACCACACCATTCATATGTGGAACCATCAGTAACAGCAAATGGAGAAGTTTTGAACGCTGTAGATAAGTTTAATTACCTTGGTAGCGTACTTTCCAGGGATGTACACATTGATAATGACATTGAAGCATGCATTGCCAGAGCTAGCTTAGTGTTTGGGAGACTACAAAGGAAATATGGGAGAGAAGAGGTATTAGACTGACTACCAAACTGAAGGTCTACAGAGCCACTGTGTTGACCACATTTCTGTATGCTTGGACAGTATACCAGTGCCATCCCAGAAAACTGAATTGCTTCCATTTGAGTTGTCTCAGGAAGATTCTGAAGATCACCTAGCAGATCACCAGACATTGAGGGTCCTTTCGCAAACTAAAGTGCCAACTATTCAAATTTTATTTCAGAAAACATGTCTGGTGGGCTAGCTATGTTGTTCAAATGCAAAAATGTACACTTGCCAAAAAGACTATTTTACGGAGAACTCACACAGGGCAAATGTTCACAGGTTGGTCAAAAGAAGAGATATAAGGACATTCTCAAGGCCTCTCTTAAGAACTTTGGAATTGATTGTGTCACATGGGAGACACTGGCACAGGACCACTCATCATGGAATGCCCATAACAGAGAAGGTGCTGAGCTGTATGAGTAAAACAGAATTAAATAACTCAAAAGAAACACAAGATGCACAAATTTAAAAAACCCACCCCAAATGTTCACATGAGTATTGGTGCCCGAACTGTGATAGGGCATTCTGAGCTTGTATTGGTTTGATCAGTCACAGTTGGACACATCGAAAGTTGACTATCATAGTGATGTCATTTTGTTCCTCTTCAAGAATCAAGGAAAACAACCAATATTGCGAAAACAATTGCATTCCATAGAAGATATTTGGATATCACTTCAGTAGCAAACATCTTTAGTTTATGTTATACCAGGTACTCCAATGTATCTGTGATCTTCTAAACTTGGCAGGTTTCTTCAATGATTCAGATTACATGTTATCTATCCTTGTCCATCCTATATGATTCTTTTCCATAGCTTCCCATAAATTTACCACAAGGAGTTCATACAATCTCTTCAAGTCTTTTCTCACTATCTCCTGATGTCATGTGGTTAACAATGAACCACTATTGTGAGTCTATCATTTCTCACCTGTGGTAGATGATGAATCCATCTTCTTTCCGTACCATACATTTCTTTGACGATATTTTTTACTCCTTTCATTCTTTTGATATTTCTCATTGGTTATATAGCACAGTCTCTTCACACCTGCCATGCACCTCTCCATTGCTCTCTCTGTGATATACATTTTTAACTTTTCAATATCTTTTGTATTCCACATCTCATTATGATATATTAGCACTGAGTATCATGACAAGTTCCAAATGGATATGTGAATATTTGTAGGACCTGTAAATCAATAATCTGTTTATGGGGGTGGAGCCAAGATGGCAGAGTAGAAAGACTCACATATGCTAGCTCCGAACCCACAGCCTATGGATTTCATCTAAAAAGAACTTCCAACAAATTCTGGAACAGTGGAAACTGCACAGCAACACAGTGAAAGAGATTTCCGTTCCAGAGAGCCCTGAAAAACCGATCCAAAAGGTCCCTCGTGCACTGGAGGGAAGCAGAGCCCTCCCCTGCCCTGGCCACGCAGCACTGAGAGGAGTGAGCAGATACAAGCAGGCTTCAGGGACGGAATCTCCAGGGGCCATGAAGGTCCCTCCACCCACAGATTCACAGGTCAGTGAGAGAGATGGGCTGAGAGGGGAGCAGGTCTCTCCAGGACTCAGGCCCCTTCAGAAGGCAGCAGCAGAGGGAGTGGCAGAGGAAGCAGGTGGCCAGAGGCTCCCAGAGCGGGCAGGAGCTCCATTACAAAAGGTCTCTGCATAGACCCCCTGAGGGAACTGAGCCTGGGAGGCAGCCCTGCCCCGACCTGAGCACCACAAATTTAGCTCCCATTGAATAGCAGCCAGGCCTGCTGCCAAAAGCCCTGAGGCTGGGGAGCAACATTTGAATCTCAGAC
>CM053769.1:408064827-408112508 GCA_028658325.1 Potorous gilbertii
GGGAAGGGGGAAGGGACAAATGGGGAGAAAATTTTGGAACCCAAAATCTTGTGAAAATGAATGTAAAAAGTTAAATAAATAAATTTATAATTCCCTTGAAAAAAAAATAATCTGTTTATGACTGAGTAGGCAAGTCCTAGGAAATTGCCTAAAGCACATTGGAATTAGTGTATTTGTCCAGTTAAATTCCAGAGGCTTCCAGATTCCAATTAAAATATATTGTCCTCTAATGAATTAAATAGAAAAAGCCACACCACTAAAAAAAAATAAAGGAGAATGTTGGGTGATGGGGACGAATAACAAATCATGAAAGATAAAATTATAAAAGACGATATCATTTTGATTATCTAAAACCAAAGGATATTTGAACAAATAAAAGCAGTGCAGCAAAAATAAGAAGAAAGGATATGAATTGGAGGAAAATATTCACATTATCGTTGATAGAAAGAGTGATAACCATGATCTGTATATAACTGGCATAAACCTATAAAATTAAAACACATTTACCAATTGATCAAAAATAAAAGGATACAAAGCTATTTAAAAGAAGTCTAAAGTATCAACAGTCTAAAAATGTTCATAATGTCTAATAATCAGAGAAATATGTTGTAAAACATGAAATATCACCTTAATCTTCTAAAATTAGCAAAGATAAGAAAAGATAGAAAAACTCAATATAGGAATAAAGTAATCACATCAATTCACTGCTAATGGAGATGTTAATTAGTCTGATTGTTTTGAAAAGCAGCTTGGAATCACGCAAGATAATACCTCAATTCCCTAATATATTTGTGACTCATGATTCATCTGCTTATATTGTACAACTTTACCCCATGTGTTTCATAAACCTAACTAAAGAGGCCTACTACTATTCTAATGACTATATTCATATCGTTTTGATATTGTATAAAAGTAAATAGAGTAGTTATCTATTGGTTATTCCTTCCTCCTACTACATGATGACCTAATTTTTTCTATGGTAATTCATTGTCTTATGACATCATCTATACCAGTAGGGTCAAACTTAAACAGAAACAGGAGTCATTAAACCATACATAAGGATTCCTGGGGACTGCATATTGACTTAGCTTTAAAAATATATTGCCTATGTGTTATGGATTTTTTAAATTTATTTTGTCAAATATTTCCTTAATTACATTTTAACCTGGTTCAGTCCATTTTGGAATGTCACAGTCCTCTGACCACATGTCTTTGCTCTGTATGGCTGTTCCAGTGTAATCCTTCATTTTCAATGTATTGATGCCCACTCATTCCCACACAGGATGTATCTTCTATTGTTCTAAAGTTGAGATAACTTTCAAATTTAATTGTTCAGTGACTATAGAATTACTCAAAGGCATACAGTGGAAGAATTAATGGAAGAATATTAATATAAAAATTAAAGATACTCATATTAAAAAGGTAGCCTTTTATTTTTAGTAAAAAGTTTGGGCTCTGTAAAACCCCAGATTTTTAGTGTAATCTTCAAGTTCCCATTTCAATTGTACAAATTTGAAGTACTCTAAATATTTTTTCAAACCACAACTCAGAAACCTCTTCCTGTATTTTAACTTTTTAAAAATATATTTTTTCAATATATATTCAATTGAATATATATTCAATATATATATTTCATTAAATATTTTCCAATTACATATAACATTTTTTAACAATGACATTTTAAAATTTTGAGTTCTTAATCATTTCCCTCTCTCCTTGAGAAGACAAGCAATTTTATATCAATTAGACGTGAAATCATACAAAACATATTTTCATATTAGACATGTACCAAACGAAAAGACAAACACAAGAAAAATAAAGTTTTTTATAAAGTATACTTCAGAGGGGAGGAGCCAAGATGGCAGATAACAAGCAGAGATTTGCCTAGTTTCTCCCTCAAAATTCTCCTAACAATTTTAAATAAAAAACCGGAAATTGACAGAAGGTCCATCAATTTGGGAAAGGCTGAACAAGTAATTGTGTATGATAGTGATGCAGTGTTATCATGCAATAAGAAATGATGAGCACAATACCCTCAGCAAAATCTGGAAAGACTTATATGAACTGATGTGAAGTGAAACAAGCAGAACCAGGAAAACAATACAGTAATGCAATATTGTAGGATGATCAACTGTGAATGACTTATCTGTTGTCAGAAATACAATGATCCAAGACAATTATGAATAACATGATGAAAAATGCTATTCCTCTCCAGAGATATAACTGATGGCATAGGAATGCAAATTGAGCATGCTTTTCCTTTACTTTCTTTGTTTCTCCTCTGCTTTTTTGTCTATTTTCTTTCACAACACGACTAACAAGGAAATAGGTTTTGTGTAACTGGATATGTATAACCTATATCAAATTGCTTGTCTTCTCAATGATGAGGACAGGGAAAAGGAGGAAGGGAAAGAATGTGAAACAAAAACAAATTTAAATGAATGTAAAAATTCTTTTTACATGTAATTAAGGGGAAAATAAAATATTAAATTAATTGTTTTTAAAAATATGCTTCAATCTATCTTCAGAGTAGAACAATTCTCTTTGGAGCTGGATAGCAGTTTTCATCATGGGTCATTTAACATTGTCTTGATTCATTATCGAGTAGTTAATTTTTTCGTGATTGACTACCATTACAATATTGGTATTACTGTGTACAGTAGTTCTTGTAGTTCTGCTTATTTCACTTTGCATGAGTTCATGAGTTCAAAAACAAGTGTTCCCAGTTTATTCTGAAAGCATTCTGCTCATATCTTACAGTATAATAGTACTCCTTCATTATCATATACCACAAATTATTCAACCTTTACCCAATTGATGGGCATTTTGTCCATTTCAAATTCTTTGCTACCACAAAAAATATTGCAAATAGATCCTTTTCCCTTTTCCTTGACATCTTTGGGGTATAGACCTAGTAGTGGTATTTCTGGGTCAGAGACTATGCACAGTTTTTTAGCTCTTTGCAAATTTGCAAATCGTACTCTAGAATAGTTGAAAATGTTTGCTACTCCAACAACAATGCATTAGTGTCCCAACTTTTACAAATGCCCTCCTACATTGGTATTTTACTTTTCTATTATGTTAGCCAATTTGATAAGTATGAGGTAGTATCTTGGAGTTATTTTAATTTATGTTTTTCTAATCAAGAATGATTTCGAGCATTTTTGTTTGGTATTTTGTTTTTCTCAGTTACATGTAAAAAACAATTATTAACATTTGTTTTTAAATCTTTGAGTTTCAAGTTCTCTCCCTTATTCCCTCCCAACTCTCCTCATTGGGAAGGTAAGCAATTTTATGTATGCTATACATGTGTTTCATGCAAAACGTATTTCCTTATCAGTCATGTTGTAAAGAAAATGACAAAAAAAAATCCTAAAGGAAAATAAAGTTTAAAAAAATATGCTTCAATCTGTATTCAGACACCTTCAGTCCTTTGTCTGGGGATGGATAGAACCTTTTATAATAAATCCTTCTAAGTTGTCTTGGATCATTGTATTACTAAGAAAACTATGTCATTCATAGCTGATCATCTTGCAATATTGCTATTGTTTTGTACACAGTACATTTCCAATTGCATCAGCTCATGCAAATCTTTCCAGATTTTTTTGGAGAGCTTCCTGCTCATCATTTCTTACAGCACAATAGTATTCCATTATAATCACATAACACAATTTCTTCAGCTATTCCCCAATTGATAGGCATCCCATTGATTTCCATTCTTTATTACCAGAAGAAAGCTGCTATAAATCTTTGTCCACATAGATCTTTTTTCTTTTGGATTTTTGCCTCTTTTCAGATACAGACCTAGTAGAGGCATTACTAGGATAGATGATATGCATGGTTTTATATCCCTCTGGGCATAGTTCCAAATTACTCTGGAATGATTGAATCAGTTCACAACTCCACCAATAGTGCACTAATGTCTCATTTTTGCTATATTACTCCAATATTTTTCATTTTTCTTTTCTATCCTATTAGCCAATCTAATAGGTATGAGGTAGACCTCAAAGTTGTTTTACTTTGCATTTCTCCAATCAATAGTGATTTAGAGCATTTTTTAATATGACCATAGCTATAGCTTTGATTACTTCATGTGAAAACATCATGTCTTTTTATCATTCATCAAGTGGGGAACCACTTATTTTTTTTATAAATTTTATTCATTTCTCTATATATTTGAGAATTTAGGCCTTTATCAGAGAAACTCGCTTCAAAATTTTTTCACAGTTACGATTGCTATATGTATTTCCCTCAATTTTATATCCTCCATTTATTCTATTCTCTCTCTCCTTTTGCCTTGTCCCTCCTCAAAAGTGTTTTGCTTCTGACTACCCCCTCCCATAATATATCCTCCCTTCTACCACCCCACCTTTCTCTTATCCCTTTCCCCTCCTACTTTCCTTTAGGGAAAGATAGATATCTATACCCAATTGAATGTGTATGTTATTCTCTCTTTGAACTAATTCTGATGAGAATAAGGTTCACTCGTTTCCTCTCACCTCCTTTTCCCTTTCTCATACTGCCTTCCCATTTCTCATCCTTAATTTTATTTTTTTCATGTCATCCCTTTATATTCAACTCAAACTTATGCCCTCTGTCTATATATATACTCCTTCTAACTTTCCTAATAATAAAAAAGGTTCTTTTATGATTTATAAGTATCATCTTTCCATATAGAAATGTAAATAGTTTAACCTTATTAAGTCCTTCATGATTTCCCTTTCCTATTTACCTTTACCTATTTACTTGCTTCTCTTGAGTCTTGTACTTGCAAGACAAATTTTCCGTTCTACTCTGGTCTTTCCAAAAATGCTTAAAAGTTTTTGATTTCATTGAAAGTACATTTTTCCCCCGAAGGATTATACTAAGATTTACTGGTTAGGTGATTCTTGATTGTAATCCTAGCTCTTTTGTCCTTCACAATATCATATTCCAAGCTCTCTATTCTTTAAGGTGGAAGCTGCTAAATTTTGTGTTATCCTAACTGTCACTCCACAATACTTGAATTATTTTTTTCTAACTGCTTGCAATATTTTCTCTCTGACCTGGGAGCTCTAGAACTTAGCTATAATATTCCTGTCAATTTTCATTTTAAATTCCTTTCAGGAGGCAATTGGTGAATTCTTTGAATTTCTGTTTTACTCTCCACTTCTAGAATATCAGGTAAGTTTTCCTTGAAAAGTTCTTGAAAGATGATGTCTAGACTCTATTTTTTTATGACTTTGAGGTTGTCCAAAAATCTTTAAATTACCTCTCTGGGATCTATTTTCCAGGTCAGTTATTTTTCCAATAAGATATTTCACATAGTTTTCTATTTTTTTCATTCTTTTGGTTTTGATTCATTGTTTCTTGATTTCTCATAGTCATTAGCTTCCATTTGCACAATTCCAATTTTTAAGGAATTATTTTCTTCAGTGAACTTTTATACTTTCACTTCCATTTGGTCAATTCTACTTTTTAAAGAGTTTTTTTTTCTTCAGTGCCTGTTTTTCCATTTCATCAATTGTGCTTTTCAAGACAGTTTTTTCTCAGTGGGTTTTTTTACCTCTTTCACCATTCAGCCCATTTTGTTTTTATGGTGCTATTTTCTTCATTATTCTCTTTTTGTGTCTTCTTTACCAAGTTGTTGACTTTTTCATGCACTACTCTGAATTCTCTTCACAATTTTTCTTCTACCTCTCTTATTTGATTTTCACAATACTTTATTTAGCTCTTTCATACCTTGAAATCAAGTTGTATTTTTCTTGGAGACTTTGGATAGGATCTTTGACTTTATTGTTTTCTTCTGGTGTGTGTTTTCATCTTCCTTGTCACCATAGTAACTTTGTATAATCAGAATATTTTTTCTGTTTTGTTTTGGGTTTTTCTTTTTTTGGTAACTTTTCCAGGCTATTTCATAACTTTAACTCTTCCATGGAGGAAGGTCCCAAGCTTGAAGGATTTTGTACAGCTGTTTTCATCAACACTGCTAGGAACTTGTAAGTTTTCAGTTCATTCAAAGTGGTACAATCTAAGGAGAGCTATGTTTACTACTCTCCTGGCCTGGGCTTTTGACTGTGAGTGAGCAGGAGCACTCTTTTCTTCCTTGGAACTGTAAGAAAAATTGCTGCTCCCTTGTGATATCAAACTCTGATGTGCTAGTGAGCTTCCTCACATTGGGATTGTCACTCAAGATGATGACTCAGATACGAGTACAGGTAAAGTAACAGAGTCCTCACCCTCAGTGCTATCAAAAAAGACTCCTTTTATCTCCTGATCTGTTATTTGACCTCCTTCAGAAACAGCCACTGTCACTACCAATTCAGAGTCTACCAAGGCCTACTCTGAGTTTACTGGGGCCTGGTTTGCACTGGCCCAGTATGTGCTGCACTTTCACCCACAAGCAACAGACCTTTTCTGCTGACCTTCCACTGTGTCTTTGGTTTAAGATTATTTCACTCCCATCCTTTTGTAGGTTCTGCTGCTCCAGGAATCATTTTATGCATTATTGACAGGTATTTGGAGAGGTTTGGGAGAGAGAGCCCACGTTAGCTTTGATTTTTTTTTTAACTGCCATTCATACATATCCTTTGACCATTTATCAACTAGAGAATGACTCTTATTTTTTTAATTTGGTACAGTTCTTTATATATTTGAAAAATGAGAAGTTTCTCTTTATCAGAGAAACTTGCTGCAAAATATTTTCCCCATTTTCCTATTTTACTTCTAATTTTGGTTGCATTGTTATGCAAAAGTATTTTTTTAAATTTAATGAAATCAAAATTAACTATTTTACTTCCCATGATTGTCTTTATCTCTTATTTGGTCTTGCACTGTTTGCTTATCCATAGAATACACAGGTGTATTTTTCCTGTGCTCTAATTTATTTATATGATCATTTATGTCTAAATCATGTATCCATTTTGACCTTATCTTGGTATATGCTTTGACATGTTGATCTAAGCCTAGTTTATGCTAAACTGCTTTCTAGTCTTCCTTGCAATTTTCATCAAATGTTAAGTTCTTACCCCAAAAGCTTGGATCTTTGGGTTTATCAGACACAGAGTATTATGGTCACTTACTACGTAATTTATTCCACAGATCCACCACACTCTTTCCTAGTCTGTACCAAATTGTTTTGATGCTTCTTGCTATGCTATGCAGTTGAAAATCTGGAACTGCTAAGCTATGTTCCTTCACTTTTGTTTTGATTGATTCATTTGATATTATTGACCTTTTATTATTCCAAATGAATTTAATTATTTTTTCTAACTCTAAAAAATAATTCTTTGTCACTTTGATTGGTATGGAACTAAATAAGTAAATTAACTTGGGTAGAATTGTCATTTTTATTACATTGGCTCAATCTGCCCATGAATGATTAATATTTCTCTACCTGTTTAGATATATCTTTATATGTATGTAGTGTTTCATAATTTCATGCATGTACATGCATACATTCCTTGGTTTGCTTTGGCAGGTAGACTCCTAATTTTTTATATTGTCTGCCATTATTTTAAATGAACTTTCTCTTTTTGTTCCTTGTTGCTGGATTTTGTAGATAGTATAGAGAGTCACTGATGACTTATGTGGGTTTATTTTATATCCTGTAACTTTGCTAAGTTGTTAATTATTTCAACTAATTTTTAGTTGAATCTCAATGGTTCTCCAAGTATACTATCATATCATCTGCAAGAAGCTATAATTTTGCTTCATCATTGCCTATTTTTATTCCTCCAATTTCTTCTTCATGTCTACCATTTCTAGCACAATGCTGAATGATAGTAATGTAATGGATATCCATCCTTCACTTTTGATCTTGTTGGGAAGGCTTTAAGTTTATTTATTATCATCAAATATGTTGCTACAAATAATGCTTACTCTTAGATACTATTTATCATTTTAAGAAATACTATATCAATTCCTATGCTTTCTAGTGTTTTAATGGAGATGAATATTATATTTTGTCAAAGGCTTTTTCTATATCTATTGACAAAATTATATGATTTTTGTTTGGTATGTTTTTGAGATGGTGAATTATGGTTGTAGTTTTCCTAATACTGAGCCAGCTCTGCATTCCTGGTATAAATCATACTTGTTCTTATTGAATTTTGTGATACATTGCTGTAATTTCCTTGCTAGTTTACTTTTATTTTAACTTTATTTATTTATATTTTATATATCCTATATTTTATTATTATTGTTATTTTATTTAAAATTTTTGCATTGATATTAATTAAGGAAGTTGGCAAATAGTTTTCTTTTTGCCTTTGTTTCTCTCTGGTTTAGGTATCACATTTGTGTCATAAAAACAATTTGATAGGACTCTTTATTTGTTTTCTTCAGATAGTTTATGTAGTATTGTTATTAATTTTTCTTTAAATAGTTCATAGAATTTATTTGTATATTCATCTGAACCTGATCATTTTTACTTAAGGAAATCAATTATGATTTGTTCAGCGTCTTTTTTGAATATAGCGTTATTTAAGTATTCTATTTCATCTTCTACTAATTGGGGCAATTTAATTTTTTGTAAATATTCATTGATTTCACTTAATTGTTTTGTGTTTCAAAAGTTTTATTTGGCAAAATAACTCCTAATAATCGGTATAATTTCATCTTCATTGGTGATCCCTTTTTCATTTTTGATACTAGTACTTTGGTATTATTGGTTTTAATCTTAGCTCCTTTGACCTCCAGAATATCATAATCCAAGACTTGTGATCCCTTACGGTAGAAGCTGCTAAATCCTGTGTTATCCTGATTGTGTCTCTACAATATTTGTTTTTTTTTCCCACAAAACCAGCTGCTAGCTTTATTCATTAGTTCAATGGCTTTCTTACTTTTAATTTTATTAATCTCTCCTTTGATTTTCAGGATATCCAAATTGGACTGGAACAGGCCTCAGGGCATTGAATCTTGGGCAGCCATAGTGGTTTCCAGACTTCTCAAACCCACAAACACCAAAGACAACTTCAAAGGTCAATGGGAAAGCTCTCACTTGGGTGAGAGAAAAATGTGGACAAGTCACAGCCACAACCACAGACCAGCGAGGCAGTAGCCACTGCTGCAGTGGTTACTGCTTCTGGATCTCTCAGCCTACACAAAGTGGGGGAATTGAGCAGCTGATCTGGATCACAATCCTGGGTGGTGGCCCTGGGGCAAGGAAGAGCACTGGAGTGGCAGAGTTGGTGGTAGTTATGGAGAGGGAATCCAACTCGCAGTTCTACGGCTGAAAAGAATGCTTGTGGTTGCTCACAGACCAGAGTACAGACCAGGAGAGAAGTAAACATTTCTCCTTTGATCATACCACTTTGGAGAAACTGAGAATTTACAGGTCCCTATAGATATCTCTGAAAACAGCTGCACAAATCCCTGAAACTTGAGGGAATACACCCTTCACTTAACAAAGGATCAAAAGGACAGAAATTGGATGAGAAATGAGCAAAAAGAGGGAAAAGTAAGACTATATAAAGTTATTGTTTTGGTGAAACGATATTTTCTTATGACAAGTAAAATCAAAGCATTCAACCAGATCAAAATAAAGGGACTACACTCAAAGCCTCCAAGGAAAATGTAAAATGGTCTTAGACCATGGAAGAGCTCAAAGAGGATTTTGAAAATCATGTAAGAGAAGTAGAGGAAAATTGGGAAAGCAAAGAAGAATGATCCAAGAAAATCATGAAAAATGAGTCAGTAATTAAAGGAGACACAAAACAATGCTGAAGAAAATATCACCTTTAAAAAACAGACTAATCCAAATGGCAAAAGAAGTCCAAAAAGCCAATGTGGAGAAGAATGCCTTAAAAAAACAGAATTCGCCTAATGGAAAAGGAGGGACAAAAGCTCATTGAAGAAATTAATTCCTTAAAAATTACAATGGAGTAAATGGAAGCTAATGACTTTATGAGAAATCAAGAAATTATAAAACAGAACCAAAAAAATGAAATACTAGGCGATATCTTGTTGGAAAAACAACTGACCTGGAAAATAGATCCAGAAGAGATCATTTAAAAATTATTGCCCTACCTAAAAACCGTGTTCAAAAAAAAAGAGCCCAGACTTCATCTTCTAAGAAATTACCAAGGAAAACTACCCTGATATTCCAGAACCTGAGGGTAAAATAGAAATGGAAAAAATCTACCAATAACTTCCTGAAAGAGATCCAAAAAGGAAAATACTGTAATCAAATTCCAGATTTCCCCAGTCAAGGAAAAAATATTACAAGCATCCAGAAAGAAACAATTCAAATATTGTAGAGACACAATCAGGATAACACAGGATTTAGCAGCTTCTACCGTAAGGGATCACAAGTCTTGGATTATGATATTCTGGAGGTCAAAGGAGCTAAGATTTAAACCAAGAATCACCTACCTAGCAAAACTTAATACTTTAGTGGGAAAAAATGAAATTTCAACGAAATAGAGGACTTCCAAGCATTGTTGTTGAAAAGACCAGAGTTGAATAGAAATTTTGACTTCCAATACAAAAATCAAGAGAAACATGAAAAGGTAAACAGTAAAGCAAGCCATAAAGGATCCATTAAAGTTGAACTGTTTACATTCTTACACGGAAAGATGATATTTGTTACTCATGAGACCTTTCTTAGTATTAGGGTAGTTAGAGAGAATACACACACACACACACACACACACACACACACACACACACGCACACACACATAGATAAATATATGTGTGTCTCTGTGTATATGTATGTATGTATGTGTGTGTATATTATATATGTGTCAGTACATGTGTATATATGTGTATGTATATATACATGCACAGATGTACACCCACATACATACATATTTACATACATAAATATACACACATACATAGAGCACAGGGTGAGCTGAATATGAAGGAAGGTTACCTAAAAAATAAAATTGAGTGTTGAGAGCAATGTACACAGAGAAGGAGAAAGGGAGAGGTAGAATGTAGTAAATCATCTATAAAAGAGGCAAGAAACAGCTTTTACAATGGAGAAGAAGAAGGGGAGGTGATCTGGGTTAAAGAGGGAATACCACAGATTCAATTGGGTGTGGAAATCTATCCTACCCTGCAGGAAAGGAGAGGAAAAGAGAATAGGACAGGGAGGATAATAGAAGGGATGCCAGATTAGGCGAAGGGGTAATCAGAAGCAAACACTTGTGGGGAGACAGGTCAAGGGAGAGAATGGAATAAATGGAGTGCAGGACAGGATAGAGAGTAATGTATTTAGTCTTTCACAACATCATTCTTATGGAAATGTTTTACATGGCTATATGTGTATATGACCTATATCAAATTGCTTGCTTTCTCAATGAGGGTAAGTGGGAAGGGAGGAAGGGAGAGAATCTGGAAATCAAAGTTTTAAAAAGTAATGCTAAAAAATATTTTTTACATGCAACTTGGAAATAAGATATACAGGCAATGGAGTACAGAATTCTATCTTGCCCTACAGAAAAATAGTGGAAGGGGATGGGAGAAGTGAGAGTGATAGAAGGGAGGGGAGATTGGGAAAAGGGGTGTTTGGGTGCACACTGTCATGGGGTGTGGGGAGGAAAACTTGAGGAGAAAATTTTGAATTCAAGATCTTGTGGAAGTGAATGCTGAAAACTGAAAATAAATAAATTATATATGTGTGTGTATTATATGTATATATACATATATATATAACACATGTGTGTGTGTGTATATATATATATATATATATATATATATATATATCCTCACTTCACCTCAAGATGGTATGCAATTTTATATAGGCTCTACATAAAAATTCATATTGAATCTATTTTCACATTAGTCATGTTGCAAAAAAGAATTAGAATCAATGTGAGAAAATACAAGAAAAAAGAAAAAAGAGAGAGAAATAGAAAGCAAATAATGTGCTTCAATCTGCATTCAGATTCCATAGTTCTTTTTCTGGATGTGGAGAGTATTTTCCATTATGACTCCACTGGAGTTGTTTTGGATCCTTCCGTTGTTATGAAGAGACAAGTCTATCAAAATTAGTCATTGCACATTGTGACTGTCATGCTGTACAATATTCTCCTGGTTCTGCTCACTTCCCTCAGCATCAGTTCAAATAAGTCTTCCCAGATTTTTCTGAAGCATATCTGCACATCAACTGTTATTGGACAACAATATTCCATTGCATTCATATACTGTAACTTATTCAGTCATTCCCCAACTGATGGCTATCCTCTCAATTTCCAATTCTTTGCAACCACAAAAAGTACTATAAACCTTTTTTGCACATATTGGTCATTTTCCCATTTGTATGATCTCTTTGGGATAAAGACTTAAAAGTGGTACTACTAGGTCAAAGGGTATGCATATTTTTATAGCCCTTTGAGCATAGTTCCAAATTGTTCTCCAGAATGATAAGATCAGTTCAAAACTCCAGCAATAATGTATTAGTATTCCAAATTTCCCACACTTTCTTCAGCATTTTCTTGTTTTGCCATGTTAGCCAATCTAATAGATGTGATATGGGGTTCTCAGCATTGTTTTTCTAATTTCTCTAATCAATAGTCACTTAGAGCATTTTTTCATATGATTATAGAAAGCTATATTTTTTTCCTCTGGAAACTGCTTGTTCACATATTTTGATCATTTATAAATTGTGGAATGACTTGTATTCTTATAAATTTGATGCCATTCTCTATATACTTTAGGAATGAGGCCTTTATCAGAGAAACTCATAAAAATTCTTTCCCAATTTTCTGCTTCCCTCCTAATCTAGGTTGCATTGGCTTTATTTGTGCACAAATCTTTTCAACTTAATGTAATCAAAATTTTGCATTTCATCATGTTCTCTATCTTGTGTTTGTTCATAAATTCTTCCATTCTTCATAAATCTGACAGGTAAATTATTCCTTGCTCTCCCAGCACTAGCCATTATATCTAAATCAAGTACCAACTTTGACTTCATTTTGGTATGCAGTGTAAGATGTTGGTCTATGCCTAGTTTCTACCATAATATTTTCCAATTTTCCCATCAGTATTTATCAAATAGTGAGTTCTTATCCCAGAAACTGGCATCTTTGAGCTTATCAAGTAGCAGATTACTATAGTCATTGACTACTTGTGTCTTGTATACCTAATCTCTTCCACTCATCCACCACTATATTTCTTAGCCATTACCAAATAGTTTTGATGATAGTTCTTTTATAATACAATTTAAGATCTGGTATGGCAAGGCTGCCTTCCCTAGAATTTATTTTCAATAATTCCCTTGATATTCTGGACCTTTTGTTCTTCCAGATGAATTCTGTTATTATTTTTTCTAACATTCTAAAATATTCAGGATAGTTTTGTTGGTATAGCACTACATAAGTAAATTAATTTAGGTAGAATTATCATTTTTAGTATATGAGTTCAGCCTACCCACAAGCAATTGATATTTTCCCAATTATTTAGATATGACTTTATTTGTGTGAAAAGTGTTTGGTAGTTGTGTTCATATAGTTCTTGGGTTTGTTTGGTAGATTCTCAAATGTAGTAACTACAGTATACTAACTTTAAAGTATTGTAACTATAAAGTTATATACTATAAACTTTAAACAGAATTTATCTTTCTATCTCTTGCTGTTAGGCTTTGTCACTAATATGTAGAAAGGTCAGTGATTTGTGTGGGTTTATTTTATATCCTGCAACTTTGCTAAAATTATTTATTATTTCAATGGCTGTTCACTTGATTCTCTAGGACTATCCTTAAGTATACCACCATATCATCTGCAAAGAATGCTTGTTTCTTTGTTTCTCCTTTGCCTATTCTAATTCTTCCAATTTCTTTTCCTTCTCTTTGTTAAAGCTACCATTTCTAGTACCATATTGAATAAGACTGGTGATAACAGATATGCTTGTTTCATCCCTTATCTTACTCTAAATGCTTCTCGCTTATCTCAATTACTTAAAATGCTTACTGGTGGTTTTAGGTAATTGCCACTTACGATTTTAAGAAAAACTCCATTAATTCCTATGCTCTCTAGTGTTTTTAATAGGAATGGGTGTTGTATTTTGTGAAAAGTTTTTTTTCTGCATCTGTTGAGATAATCATATGATTTGTTAGTTTTGTTGTTGATGTGGTCAATCATTCTGATGGTTTTCATAACACTGAACCAGCCCTAGATTCCTCATATAAATCCTAGCTGGGCATAGTGTATTATTCTCATGATAAGTTGCTGTAATTTCTTTGCTACCATTTGCTTAAAATTTTTACATTTATCTTCATTAGGGAAATTGGTCTTTAATTTTTTTTCTATTTTGACTTTTTCCTGTTCAGGCACCAGTACATTTTTGTATGATAAAAACAATCTTTTAGGATTCCTTCTTTGTCTATTTTTCCCAAATAGTCTTGAATTTAGTATTAGTATTTCAATGGTATTGAAATTAATTGTTTTTTAAATGTTTGACAGAATTTGTTTGTAAAATTTGATAGAATTTGATAGAAATCTGACCCTGGAGATTTTCTTCATAGAAAGTTCATTGATGACTTGTTCAATTTATTTTTTTCTGAGATGGTGCTAATTTAGTATTATATTTCCTCTTCTGTGAATCTGGGTAATTTGTTAATATTCACGAATTTCACTAAAATTGTCAAATTAATTGGCATGCAGTTGGGCAAAATAGTTCCTAGCTATTCTTTTTATTTCCTCTTCTTTGGTGGTGAATTCACCCTTTTCATTTTTGATACTGGCAATTTGGTTTTCTTTCTTTTGTAAATCAAATTAACCAAAGGTCTATCATGGTTTTCATGAAACCAATTCTTGGTTTTATTTATTATAGTTTTCTTCATTTCAATTTTATCAATCTTTCCTGTAGTTTCCAGAATTGCTAATTTGGTTTTTAATTGGGGATTTTTAATTTGTTCTTTTCTAGCTCTTTTTAGTTGTATGACCAATTCATTGATCTCCTCTTTCTCTATTTTATTCATTTAAGCATTAATACATATAAGTCTTCCCCTAAGAACCAATACGATTGTACCCCTTTCACTGTTTCAAATGTGTTTCTTGTAAAAAAAAAAAAAAAGAAAGCAAAAACATATTATAGGATTATGATTTTCTATCCATTCTGTTATTTGTTTCCATTTTATGGGAGAGTTCATCACATTCACATTCGCAGTTATGATTACTATCTGTGACTTTCTCTCCATCTTGTCCTCCCTCCCTTTTATGCTTTTATTTCTCCCTTTTCTCTTTCCCTCCTCAACAGAATTTTGCTTTTGACCATTGTGTCCTTCAATCTTCCCTCCCTTCTATCCCCACTCCCTTTTCTTTCCCCTCCTGCCACGTATAGGGCAAGTTAGATTTCTATAGTTAACTGAGTATGTTATTCCCTCCTTGAGTCAAATCCTAAGAGTAAAGTTCAAACAATGCTCATCTCCCTTCCTTTTTCCCTCTACTGTAATATGTCTTTGTGCCTCTTCATGTGATATAATTTATCCTTTTTTGTCTCCTCCTTTCCTCTTCTCCCATTACAATCTTTTTTCAACACCTACTTAGGTTTTTTTCAGTCATCGCATCAAAATCGCCTTAAAACCACATTCTCAGTCTATATACATATATATATATATATATATATATATCCCTTCTAAATGTGATAATAAAGGTACAATTTTAGAGTTATAAGTGTCATCTTCCAATATAAGGATGTAAACAGTTTGCCCTTATTGAATAACATGGTTTTTTTTCCTTTTCTGTTTATCTTTTTATTCCTCTTTTGAGTATTTGAAGTATTTGAAGATCAAATTTTCCGTTGACCTCTGGTCTTTTCATCAGGGAAGTCAGGAAGTCCTCTATATCTCCTCTCCTGAAAAATTATGCTCAATTTCACTTGGTACTTGATCTTTGGTAGTAATCTAAGCTCCTTTGCCTTCTGGAATGTCGTATTCCTAACCCTCTGATTCTTTAATATTCAAGTTACTAAGTCTTGTGCAATCATGATTTTGACTCCACAATATTTAAATTGATTCTTTCTGACAGCCTGCAGTATTTTATCCTTGACCTGATAGTTCTGGAATTTGACTGTTACATTCCTTGCAGTTTTCACTTTGGAATCGATTTCAGGAGGTGATTGATTGGTGGATAATTTAAAAGTTTTTAGATCACCTGAAAGCCATAATCAAAAAAAAGAGCCTGGAAAGTATCTTTCAATGAGTGGATAAATTATTCTAGGAACAGACTGCCATTACTCAATATTCTCAGTGTAAGTCAGAGTTGGTGAATTCTTTCAATGACTTTTTGCCCTCTGGTTCTATGATATCATGGCAGTTTTCCTTGATCATTTCTTGGATCAGATTGGTATGAAATACTCTTTGTTTCATGGATTATCATAGCCAGTTTTCCTCAGTTAGTGACCAGTCTATTGGAAATGAGTTTCCTTTTACATAACTAGATGGGTCCTATGAAGGCAAATAAAGCTTATAACCAGGAATAAGCACATAAACTTTCCATAATGGTAGAATCTGCCAAGAATTGTGCCCTGCTATCATAGCTTTTGAAATCCAGTGTCATCTCCTCAACATAGTAAGCAAAGGAGAAATTAGTAAGATATCATGCAAGAAAAGTGACAGAATTGTTCATAATCTGACTCAGTGAACCCACTGCTATATTTTCACACACAAGAATATTAATGGCACCAAGAAAAGACTTCTCTGAAAGTATTCATGGTAGCATTATCTGTAATAACAAAAAGTTGAGGAGGGAGAAACTATGCCCAAAACACATAGTTTGGAGAATGGTTAGATAAATGTTGGAATATGGATGTAATGGAATATCATTGCTCTGTAAAGTCCTAAGAATATAAAGAATTCAGTGAAATATGAGGACTGAATGAAATGAGACAAAATGAAGAAATCAAAGCCAAACAATCCATATGCAAAATTGTGACAACTATGTAAATGAAGACCACGTTAAATTGGGGGAAAATACAGCTAATAAAATGGACTACATTAGTACTAACTCACTAAAGCTACAGCACACAGACTTCTTTTAAGCAAATATTAAATGAGAAAGCATTGAGGACAAATGCACAATATGTGGTAGCCACTTTGCCATACTGCTTGCTTTGATGGTTTTCTGGGAATGTATCTTGTGGTTGACTTGTTTTTGGGGATAAGTCTACTGAGTCAAAACAAAATTTGTTAATAATAATAAAAAAAGAAGAAAATGAGCCCCATAGGCAAAGTGGCCTTTTCAAAAAGCTCAGAAATAGTTAGTGGCAAAGTTGGGATGGAGAGAATTCACAATTTAAGAGGGGAGATAAAAGGAAAGACCTAAATAATAATTCTTTAACATAACAAGTGAAAGGGTCATAATGGTGGCAGAAATAAAATACTTTGTGGGTTCAATCAGAAGATTTAGTAAAAGCTTCCTAGGAGGGATTGGGGTATGGAGCAGTGTTTAAACCTAGACTTTCAGTAAAATTTTTAAACAGAGTAAAATTGGGAGGGGGGGGGAACATTACTCTAACAGAGGAACCAACCTGAGTAAAGGAAGTAGTAAAAGAGGATTATAAGATAATGAATTTGGATCAAGAAGGAAACTCAACGGCCTCCTCCTCCATTTCCACATTTTACAGTTGAGGGAGTCAAAGTCCAGAAATCTTTGAGTAAAATTTGGACTTTGCTGAAGTCTAAATAGCAAGTGACAGAGCAATGATTTGAATGCAGATTCTGTGACTTTAACACTATTCTCTGTATGGTTCATATTTGGGAAAAAGCAAACAATCACATCTGGATGGAACATAAGTACTATGCAAAGGAATAGAGTGAAAAGAAGGTTGAAAGTAGCATTGGGGTCAGATTGTGGAAGCTTTGAATGCCAGATTCAGTCAGGAGAGTCACCTGATAGCTATTTTCAAGTGCTTCAAGAGCTATCTTGTGGAGGAGAGATTAGATTTACTCTACTTAGCCTTAGAGGGAAGATTCAAGGGGAATGGTTAGATGCTCCAAAGAGAAAAATATAGTTTAATGCCAGGGAAAATTTTCTAAGATTTAGAGATGTAAGAAGGTGAAATGGAGTGCCATAAAAGGTCTTTCCTCTTTGGAGATCTTCATGCAAAGGATGGATGATACACACACACACACCAGCACTTGTTCAGTACGTTATTGTTGGAATTCCTTTCATATATCTGTTGAGCTTCATGACCTTTGAGTTTCCTCTCAACTCCCAAATTTTGTTATTCTTTGACTCTTATTAGCATACCACAATTTTGTTTATCTTTTCTTCCTACTTGAACATGACTTAACTATTTAGCTTACAGGAAATTTTCTATGCAAATTGAATCTGAGCCCTGACTCTTGATCGCTATAGTAACAGTTCACTTCCTTCAGCACCTTAAGGTTGACAAAGATTTAGCTTCACAAAAGTACCTTTTATTAGGTATATCTCCAAATAACATGTAGAGCCCTGTGGGTACCCCTACCCAACCAATCTCCCAACTATACTCAGACTCTTAGCTTTGCTTCCTGTCTATTCCAGCTTGAGATCATTCTCTACATCTGTTCCCCTAACACTCATGAGCCCATGCCAATGTGTTTACATTTCAATATTCAACCAGAGAATGCAATCAATTAAAAGTAAAGGTTTTGAAATAATATATTAAGAAAATTTATTGTAGGTGATTTCTCTCCATAAAGATAAAGTATTCTCTCCTACAAATATGTCATTAGTAAATATAGAGGTTAGGCATGAAAGACCTAC
The DNA here is from genome assembly GCA_028658325.1 of Potorous gilbertii. Lineage (NCBI taxonomy): Eukaryota > Metazoa > Chordata > Mammalia > Diprotodontia > Potoroidae > Potorous > Potorous gilbertii. The sequence continues at coordinate 408,083,504 of CM053769.1, forward strand.
ATGCAAGAAGGCTGTATAGATGATTTTGTGTCAGATATTATCAGGTGCCTGATGTCCTATTGTGCTTCCCAATCAGTGAGATCTTTTGTTTAGGTACATTTCTTGGTTCACTGGGGGTGCTTTCTAACATGTACTTTACTCTATTACTTGGCTGTTTTATCTACCACATTTATCTAAATCAAAATCTTGACTAGGACACTACTGTGCTTTTTCAGAAAAAAGTCCAGAACTCCTTTCCTAGGACAGTAGTATACCTACATAGTTCAAATCTCTTCAAATCACAGCACTGAGGGCTGCAACCAAGGATCTCAGTTTTAGATACTAGGGTCTGTCTCTTCAGATATCTCTGCATAGACAGTTGGTGTTCAGGAAGCAATGTCCTTTAAATGCCTCTTTCAGGACATATGTAAACACATTCCTTCCAAAATTACATGCTTCTTATGTGAACTGTCATTGCCAGTAGCTAGGAATGAGGGTTGAGGTAGAAAGCTATGGTGCAGAGAAAAGATAGATCTTTCATGTCTTATCTATAGTCTGTGAGAAATAAGAGGAAAAAAGTATAGCATGAGACTTCAAAAGCTCAGTCCTTCCAAATCTGTGTCTCTTTTTAGCTGTCTCAACCCTTATGTTTCTCATTTTAAGCATTCAGTCTGGTGATGTTATGGCATCTGATGAAGAAATCATACTTTAAAGAAAAGGTCCCCTCTAGGAAAATATGGCTCCCAAGTAATTTGGCCTCCTTGATCTTTTCTTTTGCTATTTTCCATTCTTGATTCAGGGAGTGGAGTCCCTGACCAGGGTAGAGAAAGTGACAAGACTCTCGGAGTCAGAATCTACTCTTCCTTATTAGAAAGATAAATACAGCAGTCATACTGCATCTGGACATGAATTTGGTGGAATCAATGCCATATAGCAACTGAAGTAGTTTAGGGGGATTGTTCTCCCCTTGCGATTTTTGAGAAAATACTTGAATATTTGTTCTTGCTTTCTCTCTAAAGTAGACAACTTTTTCTGTGCTTTTTAAAAAAGTTACAAAAAAGACTAGATTCCAAATTTCTTGTTATTTTTTTAGTAAATGATTCTGATTTGATCTTATTGTAGCTTCTAGCAGACTATTAAAAGAAAAACACATACATGGGGACTTGTAAGTTATAGAAGCTAAAATTTTAAGAATTCAAACCTGCAGTCTTTGGGAGTAGAGAGCAGATAGAAATGGATAATCGTATTCTGGGGGACCTAATTTGTGAGTAGGGGGTGGGATAATGCAAAAAAGTTCCATATTAGCAGATCAATGCCACAATGGGGAAAATGGTTTATATCTCTGCTCAGAAAATAAAAATTAATGTAATAAAATTAACATCCACATCATGATTCTCAATAATCTTATTTCTAAACTTATGAGGCACGATTTCAACTTTGTATTTTTAAATGAAATTTATTGTATTAAAAAATGGAAAAGGCATTCTTAATTCCTGGATGATACAAAACTACTCTTGGGATTGATTTGGCTAACTTTATTTTAAAATGTAAAAACCATTCTTAGCCCACCTATACAAAAGCACGCAAAATCGAGTCCCCAGAGCTCTGTTCTAAGTTTATTGTCAGGTACCAAAACTCTAACGATACAATATCTATCCTACCCTCTGTATGTTTCTGGTAATGAGCTTCTTTCCATGTAGTTAGACTGATCATCACAGGACAGAGCCATATCTAGATTTATACTTGCAAGCCTTTCAGGCTTGGTAGAACCTTCCAGAGTTTGTGCCCTGCTGACCTAAGGTCATTTCCCTGATACAATAAGACACTAGAGATTGACTTAAATAAAGTATTAAGTACCATAGCCACAGTTTTTCCTGATTATGGCATAAAATTGAAATTCCTACCATCTTCAGGACATGGCAAGCCCACACACAGAAGGAAAGTCTATTAGGGAAATCAGAAGCCTTGATGCAGCACTGTGTTGGAAATCCCTTCCCACTCTGAGTTAATCCGTCACACTGCCCCTGTATAATAAGGGAGAGGCCTAGTTTCAGAAACACTAGTAGTGTTTTACAGTTTGTCTTTTCTTTCAACAAGCTGGTTAATTAAATCCCTTCCACTGTAAGAAATACAGGTAAGCTTCCAATATTAGTGGTCTGTACTGTTTATTCCTTTGCCACACCCCTCACTACCGCCAATGTCAGTTCTCTTGCCCTTCCCTCCCTTTCCACCCCATCTAAATCCCACTACTTACTGCTGACAGCTCTTTGGCCATTTAGATCCTCCTTCTCAGCTTTCTTTCAAATAATTTAACATTGCGATTAACCTTGAAAAACATTCATTATTGAGACATTTTCTTCTGGAACAAAAATCACACTTTTCTTTAAGGAAGTTTTTATTTAAGTTTTTTTTATTATGAGTTTATTAGTCATTAACGAACATAAACATTTCAAAATGTAAAGAACAAAAGAAGAAAATTGTATACGGAACTGTGACTTTCTGTTATGTATGATTTAATTTTTTTTTCAAGTGTATGTTAAATTTAGTTGGATGAAAACAAAATTTCCTTGGTTGGGTCAACTTCTAAACTTCTTTTATTTTTCTTCTGTGTGTTTGTTTTGTTAATCAATACAACTCCTCCCAATCCCTTCCCATCCAACATCCCTCCTTTGAAACAAATAAAGTACATTAAATAAAAACAAACCAATGCATTGGAACGCTCTTAAAATTCATGACTCACTCTATCTGAACCTCTAGTACATCATTTCTCTGTCACAAGATGGGTGGCATACTTCATCAGACATTTGAAGTCATGACTAGTCACTACATTGATCAGAGTTCTGAAGTTTTTAAAGTTCACTTCCTCTATATTGTTGAAAATTAGTATTCTGGTTCTGCTCATGTCATTCTAAATCAATTCAGTCCAAGTCTTCTCATATTTTTCTCAATCTTTCACAGTATTATTATTCATACACACAATATATAACAATAAGATTCTATTTTATTCATGTACCACAATTATCTCAATCACTCTCTACTTTTTTTCTAGTTCTTTTCTAGACTAATAATTCTAGACTACAAATATTTTTATACATTTGAGTCCTTTCATGCTGCCTTTGGCCTCTTTGGGATATAGGAATAAAAGTATATTACTGGTTTAAATATAAATGTGTGTACATATATATATACACACACACACAGAAAGAGAGAGAAAGAGAGAGACTTTGGGGACATAGTTCCAAATTACTTTCCAGAATGGTTGGATGAGTCCATAGTTTCATCAACAATGCAGAAATTTGACTGAATTCCTACAGTGCCTTCAACAATCATATTTTTTAAAATATCAGGGAGGTGAAGTAGAATCTCAGTTGTTTTAATTTGCATTTCTCATATTACTGGTGATTTAGAACATTTTTTTAATGTGATTGTGGACAACTTGCATTCTTATGTGGAACTGACTATTCATATCCATTGACCACTTATCTATCAGAAAATTCCTTTCATTCTTATGTTTTTGAATCAATTCTCCATGTATATTGAATATCATACCTTTGTCAGAGAAACTTGTTACAAAGATTTTCTCCCAAGTAACTTATAATTCCAGTTTACTTTATAATTCTAATTGTTTTGATTTAGCTTCAGCAGAATCTTTTCAATTTTATATAATTGAAATTGGCCATTTTATCTTCTCTGATAACCTCTATCCTTTGTTTAGTTAAGATTTCTCCCCCTAGTCACAGTTGTGAAAGGTATTCCTTTCTCTTTTTTAATCTAATATTTCTAAATAATAAGCTTTTTTATATTTAGGTCATGTATCTGTTTGGAGCTTACTATAGTATGTAGTAAAAGATGTTGGTCTAAACTTAATTTCTCTTAGGCTACTGTCTACTGTTCCCCACAGTTTTTTGAAATCAGAATTTTCACCCCTGTAGTTGGTGTCCTTGAGTTTATCTAATACTATGCTTCAGTGTTCAGCTGCCTTTAGTTCCTATTTACCTAATTATTTTCATTGTTTATTTTTTCCATTTTCCACTTTTCTACCTTTTACTGTTTCTGCTTTTTTGTATAATTTGAGATATGGTACTAAAGTGCCCTACTATTTCACAGTCTCAAAATCAGAAGAGGTCTCCAAGGCCACCTGCTTCTAAACAAGAACATCTCCCTTGAAAATGATCAGGCAGACCACTCCAAGATCCCAAGAAAAGGGACCTACTGCCTACCAAGACAACAGAGGACACTTTTGAATAGCTCTAACTGTTAGGAAGTTTTTTTTTCTCACATCAAGTCTAAATCTGCCTCACTACTGCTTCCATATGTCATCCTTAGTTTTGTCCTGTAAGGCCAAAAAGAATAAAGCTAATCCTTTTCCTGCTTAATAGCCCTTCTTTTGCTTGAAGACTACTGTCATGTCCCCTCTTGCCCAATCTTATGAAAATGTTAAAATCACCGGAGAATTAGAAGTTGGACAAGAAACAGGTAGACTACGATCTTCCTGTCAGACCTGGTGAGATTACATCTGTGGATGTGAAGAAATCTCAAGGAGTGATAGAAACCCCAGAGGGGAAAGGGCAAAGTTGGCTATTGCTCTCAGACAACCCAGCAACAATGCCAAGGACTCACGTCCCCATTGCCAGAACATGATATTTGCCTTGAAGTATTAGTCCGGTTCTCATGTGAAAGGAAAATTAGATTCTCTCCACTTGGTCCCAGAGGGTACAACCAGGAGCAGTTGGTGAAGGTCAGAAAAAGTGAGGTTTCAACTTGTTAATAAGGTAAAACTTCCTCATAATTAGAGTTGTCCAAAAGTTTAACAGACTGAGATTGGAAGTAATAACAACAGCAACTCACACGTCTACAATTCTTTAAGATTTTAGAAATGTTTTGCTTTCCTTCCTACATGTCTTCCTACTGAAAATCTGGAGACCTAGAGTTAATATACCAATTGTAAGACCAAATTCCCAAGCATTTGGGGTGGAAATGGAGGAAGGAAATAAGAGGTAGTTAGAGTAATGGTGGTTATTTCTTTGGTGGTTTAGAGCTTAAGGGGCAATGAATTAAACAGAAAGCATCTAAGAGAGAAGGATGGGGCTCCCCTAGCTGGTGCTTAAAAAGTGATGAGACTTATGTGCTTTTAAACAACTCTAAAATTCTTAAACAGGAATCCAAAGTAAAGTATTACAACTGCTCTCCCTTCCCATTCCATTCAAAGGCTCCTCTGGTATCATCTTTTCTCTTTCAAGTTTCTCATAGATGGATTTCACCAAGATGCCAATATTTCAGGTACAGCATCCAAAGATGTCCCTGAGAAGTGCTGCCTTTTGCTATCCTTGGGTGCCTTCCGAACCTGGTGTTCTTCAGAATTGATTGGGTTTACATAGCTTTGTTCCTATCCCTCTACCTGACCTTATAGACCTATATAGAGAATCAAATGAATAAATGAATTTATTAAGCACATGATAGCTATAGAAGTACAAAAGAGAAGCAGTTCCTGCCTTCAAAGAACTTACATTCTAGAAGAAGAATACTATACCTATAGAAGTGTGCTGGTCAAAGTAAAGTTATGGCTTGGAAAGTCACAGGGTTGGTGAATTGATACAATGTATTTTCTCTCTAGAAAATAAAATAGTACTTTTGATTTGATTAATATGCCCAGGGCAAAGGGGAAAGGGTGTTGGGGAGAGGGGAAGAGAAAGGGTATATATACAGGTATATGACAAGATGAGCTGAATAGATGACTGAATGGCTAGATGGGAGATTAAAGTGAAGCATGGTCTAGAGTCTAAGGCTAACTAGTTGACATGATAGGTTAGGTTAACTAGCTTATACTCATTCAATCATTAATCAAATGGGTGGGGCCCTGATGTTGGAGTTCCAAAGATCAACGTTCCCACAGACTAAAAGGTAGGGTGATGATTTCTGGAAGTCCAGGCCCAAGGGCTCATTTCCAATACACACAGAGATAGCCTGTGTGGGGAATAGGAGGGCAGTGGTGGTAGAGAGATAGCAATAAAGCCTAGAGAGATGACTGAAAGGCTACATGACATAAAAAGATAAAGTTTTGTATCTGAGGTCAGCATAGAAAGTAGCTCAGGCCTTGACCAGTGATACTTCAAAGAAGCATGAGCTCATGAAAACCCAAAACACCCTGGGCTCAAATGGGTTATAATAGTTGTCTTCAAGTATTTCAGAGGCTGCTCTGTGAAAGGATTAGACTCATTAAGTTTGGTCCTAGAGGGCAAAACTAAAATCGATGAGTTAGGACTGGGAAGCTCCCAACTTCCCAGGCTTGATGTAAGTTTAAAAACAAAACAAAATGCCTTCCAACAATTGGAATTATCCCAAAGTAGAATAGGATGTATCTGGAAATTGTGGGTTCCCTCCCATAAAAGGTATGGTAGGAACAATACTTACTCCAGTTCCTGTTATGCAGAGTAGGTGAATTTCTTCCTTAAAAGATATGGAAGAAATCTTTGAAACTTAATTATCAATGGGAACTCCTTACTTAATCTCTATTGGCCTCAGTTTCTTCCAGTCTAAAATAGGAGCATTAGATCAGGTAGCCTCTGAGATCCCTTTTAGCTCAAGATCTATGGTCCTTTGATGTATGAACTAATGCTTAAAACCCTTGACAAGGTTTTAATGACATTAAAGAAGAGGAATTACCAATCTGTTGTTCTGCCTTTGGGACTGTGGAATCTTTCTATCTGACTTGCAGCTGAAACTTCCCAATTTTTGTTGTCTCTTCCATTAACATGTGAGTTCTTTGAGATCAAGGACTACCTTACTTTTCTTTTTGTATGCCCAGCACTTAACAGTTCACTGTGCATGGTAAATGCCTGATGTCTTATTTATTATTCATTTTTTTTTTCATTCTTGGGGGTCTAAATACAAAATGTAGGCACATAAGTTAGAAGTTCTTCCTTCAATGTTGGCAAGAGCAGAGGTAGGGAAGCTACACTCGACTAAAATGAAATCTGTATCCCAATGGAAAACCCTGTCCATGATCTAAGTAAACTTCCTTTTGTTACTTGTTAGATGGTCTTCAAGTGTCTTATCATTCTAATCTTGAACCTAAACTTAAACGTGAGTAAAAACTTATAAGAAATCTTCAAGCAAAGACCAAATGACTATTTACATATGCTTTCATCGAAATATGTTTTTCAGGTATAGGTTGGATCAAATGGCCTTTGAAGTTGAATAAAGTCAATGAGACTAGGATGAAAAGGGATTTCCCTCATTCCCACTCCAATACATCATAACTGTCAAAGTAAGTTTTCTATTGTGTTCATCTGACCATGTTACCCCTACTCAGTAAACTCCTATTATCACTATTATCAATGGACAAAGTCTTATGATGTCCTAAAAGCTCTTCAAAACATTTCTTTTCTATTTTTTCAGCCTTTTTGCACATTACTCCCTTCCCAGAAATATTATGATGCATCAACCCTGGTCTACTTGCTGTTCCTCACACAAAAGGCATTCTTGAAATTTGTTTCCTTTTCCATGACTGTCTTCCATGAATGGAGTATTCTCCCCTTTTCCCCAAATTAGATCTCTTCAAATCCATAGTTTCCATTAATATTTGGTTCAAACGCCAACTTATGCATAAAGACTTCCTTGGTTTCCCCAGGTAAGCGCTTATGCCTTTCTTTCTAAGGTACCTTGTACCTATTCTGTATGCTTCTTGTGTTTTTTTTTAATGATTACATTGTCTACTCCATAATAATATAGGGTCTTAAGTGCTTTTACTTTGTAACACCAACAGTTAGCACAAAGCCTGGCACACAATAAACTTTGATATGCTTGTTGATTGATTGAAATCATAGACTTGGGGAAATTACCTTTGTAACAAACGTCTCAGATAAAGTTCCAATATCCAAGGGATACTGACAACTAACACTACTTACATAGAAATATTGTTATTATATTATTACAATAATAACCTTAGTTCCTGTATGAAAATTATACATTTATGTATATTATGTGTATGTATGTTGTGTCCATCCTTCATTTTCCAAGACCATGCCATCAGAGACATGATGACATGACTTGCATTTGATTTTGTTTTGAGTGAGGGAGTGCTATGCAGGTCACCAGGCTCACTTCTCCAGAACCATCTGAATCCAGTGACCAGATATTCATCAGGATGACTGGAGATGACCCAGAATGCACTGGGTGACCTTGGTCCCCTTCAGGTAGTCACTTAGGGTGAGGTAATGCCCATTCATTGAATAGGCCTGTTTAAGAAGTAACCAGGGGATGACCCCTTTAATGAGGCAAAGAAAAAGAAAGACATCAGGCTGGGAAGGAGACAGCAACAGCTACTACTGATAATCACTCTTAAGCCAGGAGGGTCCAGAAGAGTGACTCTTAAGCAGAAGCCTAGTGTTATCCAATGTGTGAGCTTCAGAGCGCAGTAGGTTTAAGGTTTGGGGAAGGGAAAGGGAAGGGAAGTGAAGGGAAGGGAAGGAAATGGAAGGGAAAGGAAAGGAAAGGAAAAGAATCTAGCCAGTAGAATCCAAGTAATGGGGATAGAATGAAAGAATGGCTGAACAAATTATGGCTTATGAAGGTAATGGAATGTTATTACACAATAGGAAAAATGAAAAAGAGAGGTTAAGTCAAACCTGGTAAAACCTTTTATGAACTGATAGAGTTCTAAAGTCTTTCAAAGTTGTCTACTTTTTTTTGGAATTACTTATATTATGTGAATTGTTCTTTTGACTCTGGTGTATATATGTATGCTAAATGTAAATACATGTGCATATATATAAATATCATAATGGTTTTTATATGTATGTATTATATATACACATAGTATGCATGTAGACAGAGAGATAGATATCACATTAAAAAGAGGAGGCATTCTCCAATAGATAAATTGTCAAAGGACATAAACAAGCAGTTCTCAGAATCTTAAACTTTTAAGAAACCATATGGAAGCTTACTCCAAATAACCAATAATAGGAGTATTGTATTTTAAAATAAATTTCATCTCACACTCAGAAAATTAGTAGAGATCACAAAATGTGGAAGTGGTCAAAGTTGGAAGTGTGTCAGGAAGACAGATTCTCTAACATGCTTATAGTTAAGCTGTGAAAATTGACCCAACTATTCTGGAAAATAATTTGGAATTATTAAAAAAAAAGATTAAATTTCTATACCCAAAGTTCCCATTGCTGTATCTGTACCACAAGAAAGTCAAAGAGAAGGAAAGATCTTAAATATAATAAAATATCTATAACAGTTCTTTTTATGGTAGCAAAACCTTGGAAAAGCTTTAAAGCCATAATTGGGGAATGGTTAAAAATGAATAGGGACCTAAGAATGTGTTGAGAAAAAAAAAACATAGGAAAATATATGAACTGATACAAGCAAAATTAGCAGAATCAGAAAAAAATACATAAAGAAGACAATAATATAAACAGAAAGTACAAGAAACACTAAACTGTATCATATATTTATAATTGTAAGCTGGTACTAGAGAGAAAATAAGAAAATATTCTCTGATTTCCTTGAAGTGAGGTACATGTGCAGAAAGTAACATATGCTATTAGACAATTATTGACTAACTTCTGAAAAGTAGGATATTTGGCAAATCCAACTAAATAAACTAATGAATAAATGAATGAATGAGCAAAAAAAATGTAATAAAGTGAAAATCACCAGTGGCAAGGAACTCACTGCTTTCTGAGACAATTCATTCCACTTTATAACAGGAAGTCCTTCATTATATCAAGACAATACTTGGCCACCCTTCACACATAAAATCACAGAATCTCTGAGTTGAACCTCTCTGCAGAAATCTTCTAAGAAAGTCTAACTTCTACCTAAACCATGAATTCCCAACAAGTTACCTTTTGTCTGAAACTCACTATGTGCCAAAGCAATCTGCTTCATTTCTTGATGACTGTGGAGAACTGAGTTCTAGTCTTTGTTTTGCCACACCATGTGGTCTTGGGCCCCTACCTTCCTCTCACTGATACTGGCTCTCTCTTCCAAAGAATGAGGATATTTAACTAGGTAGTGCTTAATATTTCTTCCAGATCTTTCCCCCGGCTGGGCAAGGTTTTAATGACCCTGGGTATCCCACCTCCAACTACCTAGATTCACATGCCTTCTCTCATATTTTCCTGACAATTCTAAGAGGTGCAAAAAGGGGAACAGCAAGAATCCCCAGGGACTGGTGGAATGCTCCAAGAAGTCAGAGCTGACATAAACAGTATGGTCTTTGCTATGGTTGGACATAAGCCAACTCATCCAAAGAAGAAAATGGTGTGAAGCAGATGTTTTAATGGAAAGAACACTAACCCAGGAACTGAAAGAACTCGTTCAAGTCACACTTTCCCTTCCTATAAGCTGTGTGACTTTAGACACATTATTCTTTTTGAATCTCAGTTTTCTCCTCTTCACCTGGGATCAATCCATCACCAACTGAGAGGTACTTATTAAAAACTTACTATGTGTTAGAAACTGTCTTAGAGATAAAAATATCTTCTCTTTCTCCATCAGAGGATCATAGATTAAGAGGTGGAAGGTGCCTCAAGAGATTGATGTCCCCTTCCTCCTCAGTTTATAGAAGAGGAAATTGTCCTTTCCTCCATTTAAGTGTTTTGTTATCTTAGGCAAGACATTTTATTTTTCTGGATCCCAATTTACTTCTATGCAAAATCCCCTATTTGCCTTCTTCACAGAATGGGTATGAGAATGTAAGGATCAAATTCAGCTGAGGCTAGAAAGTACTCTATGAGTCACTGATCTGTTTCTCTTTTCTGAATTCCATACCATTTCACTGGTTGTCCCCCATAATTGGAATACTCTCCCTCCCCATCTTAGCTTCCTAACTTCCCTAGTTTCTTTCAAGTCTAAGTTAAAATTCCACTTTCTACAAGAGGATGTCCCATCTATATACGCAGAGTTTTCATATTGCCTTCCTCATCAGAATATGAGCTTTATGAGGGCAGATTTTTTTTTTGCCCCTTTGGATCCCCATTGCTTAGCACAGTACCTTAGACTTAGTAAGCCCTAAATAAATGCTTGTTAACTTAGTATATGAAGTGAGGCCAGGGAGATCACATATGTTAGTCAGTAGGCCACCTTTTATCATAAAATGTTAGAAGTGAAAGAGGCCTTAGAGATCATCTAGTACAATCCCCTCAGCTTACAGATGGGAAGACAGAGGCACTTCATGTGACTTGCCCCAGTTCACAGATAGTAAAGCAGGATTAAGAGAGGATTTGAACCTAGGCCTTCTGATTCTGATGCCAGGAGTCCTTCCACTGTACCATGCTATTCCTCCACCCTGCCAGGCTCTCGAGTTCTGGGGAAGCCAGCTATGGCCCAGGCCCAGACTGCTCAGACCGCCACTGTCTCTTCCCCTTGGCTCTTGGGTGGCCTCCAGGGTGTGGGTGATCGTCTTGCAAGCTGAGAGTGGGACGGGGAGTACAGTTTTCCAAGAAACAACCACTCAGCCTGCTCAAGAGAGCATTGGGAAGGATTGCCTGGGAGGCGGGGCTGTGAGTTCCTGGAAATGGGCTTCTGAGGACTTCAGGCAGGTCTTCCTCAGTGGAGGGGCCCCTCTCTACCTTCTGTATTCATTCTCCCTGGTGGCCTGCCAGTGTCTGCATTTGGCTGCCTCCCGGGCATGAGGCAAGACATATTGCTTTCTGTTTAGCTTGGGTTTGTTTATCCCTGTTTGCGCTTGTTTACTGTTGACAATTTAACAACTGTTGTTTTTGGCAGCTCTAATCTGGGTCCCAGGCCTGCCCTGGCCGAGGACATCAGTGCCCCCTGCACTGGGGATCTCAGGATCCTCAAGTCCCTGGGTCTCACTGGGACTTGTTTCACAGTCAACACTTTTTGCAAAAGTTGTTTCCCTGGACTCTCCTTCACCTACTCAGTGTTTCAGCCTAACTGGATGGCTATCTGATCCCCAAACTCCTCCTTCTCTCATCTCAGGCTGTCCCCCCATGCCTGGGACACACTCCATCCTCATTTCTGCTAAATGAAAACTTTCTCTTCCACAAGGCAGAGCTCTGGTATCCCCTCCTCTGGAATGCTTTCCTAGATTCCCCCCTAATAGCTACAAAAGCTCCTCCCTCTTCGAACCATAGGACATGTGGGGTCTCCCAGAAAAACATCTAAAGAGGAAATTTAGAAATAAAAGTCGATTCAATTCAACAAATGTTGATCAAGTGCCTGTTACGTTAAAGGCACTATCCTCAGCACTATTGATACAAAGACAAAAAATAAAACATTCCTTGTCTTCAAATTTCAGCTATCTACTTCAAAGGTTCTTAAGCTTGTGGGGACATAGACCCTTTTGACAGTCTGGTGAAGCCCCACTCAGAATAACGTTTTTAAATACATAAAATAAAATGCATTGAATTGCAATAGAAAATGAAATATTGAAATATAGCTCTCAAAACATTTCTTTAATCAAGTGAATGGGCCCCAATTTATGAACCCCTGATTGAATCTGACCCTTTCATTTCACAAATATGGATGGAACCCATAACGGGCTAATACTTTGCCTAAGCTGGTAAAGGGAGAAGCTAGGTGGCACAGTAGATAAACCAGTGGGCCTGGAGTCATGAGGACTTGCATTCACTTCTGGCATCACACAGTACATATGCAACCCTGGGCAAATCATTTCACTTCTTTCTGCCCCAGTTTTCTCAACTATAAAATAAGGATGATAGATATTAACACCTACCTCACTGGGCTTTTTGTGATCAAACAACATCATATTTACAAAATGTTATGCATGGGGCAAACATATATACACAAATATACATACATGCACACATATGTATATATACACATGTGTATACATACATACATACATACACACATTTTATATATATATATATAAAGTTTTTCATATGAATTTTTATAGGCATATACATTTTACAATTCATAATATCCAATTCCCATATCCCAAGAGTATTTACTCAATGATAAATTAAGTCAGGTGTGCTATCGTAAAGGCCCAAAGCTTCATGGGAGCAGTAATTCCACAGACCACAGATCATTCTAGATTTTAAGATTCCTTTTGTACTTGTTCATATATTATCTGACTGGGTACTAGCTTTGCACATATATTCCCAGAAAAGCTATTCCTAATTCAATAAGATCCACATACATGCAAACCATAGCGCATAAGTTCTTATAAATACCAATATGTTTGTTTCTTCTCTAATCAGGCAGAGGACTTGATTAGTGTAAAACCAAGGGATTTAAGAAGATGTAATAGTAAGAAAACTACAATAGAATCCTAATAAATTGAAACCAAGCTCTCCCCTCATGTCTAAACATCAATAGGGAGGAAAGAAGGCATAGGCAGGGATTACACACAATAAGCACATGCTGGCCAAGGCATACACTTAGAAGGAACACTTCATGCTTCTGACACCTCAAGACAACTGATGTCTTTTGGTGAGATCATCAAGTTGCTCTCACTGAGTTGGTTTAGGTTTTGTATTTCTCCTGGGACATTGTTCCAAGAACCTCATGGCCATGAATAGACATGTTGTCCCACCTGGACAGTGCCCCACTGATTTCATGATGGCTGATGGCATGGTAGTCTCTGACAGGCATTATTTCATTGGTCTCATATGATCTCATGGTAGTAACTGACTGTGTTCCCTGTCACAATCTTCAGAGTTTCATCTCTTCAGAGTCACCTGCGAGCCATTTTAACTTCATTCTGCTAGGGTATAATAGCTAAACTTCCCAATAAGGACAGGGTTTACAACTCTTGAATCATAGCCATTACATTCACCTAACAAAAACAGGCTAAAATTAGGTGGTTTTTTTCTTTTCACTTATTTTTTTTTTGTCTAGGTAGAGATTGTAGTCCAATTTGAGGAAACTATAGTATTTAGCTTGAATTCTATGCTTGTAAAAATATACTCTCTACATTTGATGGCAACATAATGTGTTAGAACAAAAGGTAACCTTTTTTCATTCATATAACCTTCATTCTTGTCCTTATTATACAAATATGTTAATAGAAAAACTTCATTGTTTCGTGCTATATTTTGGACAGTGGAAAACTCTTGCACTTTCTCTGTACTCCTACTAAACAATCCTGGGAGTAGACTTCTTTAAAATATTGCAATATTGAAGATCCATCCCAGTTTTCTTACTTGTTGAGATCTTTTTTGGGGATTCTGACTGTCATTAAATACATTAGATTTCCAGTTTCCTTTCATCTTTAGATTTGATAAGTGTGTCGTCTCTGTCTTCATCCAAGTCATTAATAAAAGTGTTCAACATCACAGGTTCAACTTATCACAGAACCCTAGGGTCTTCACTAGCAAGTTGCTATCAACTAATTCATAATTACTCTTTGGGTCCAGACCTTTAACTATGCCCAAATCCACTTACTTTTACTATCATTTAGCCTATATCTCTCCATCTTGTTTATAAGAATAGGAAGAGAGATTATCACATTTTCCTGAATTCTACAGAAGGTATTTCAGCATTTCCATGATCTGCCAGATTAGTGTTCTTTTCTAAAATTAAAAGTTATTCTGCCACTTGTTCAGTTATTTTTCAGTTGTGACTGATTCTTTGTATCCTTATTTGGAATTTTCTTATTAAAGATAGTGGAATGACTTGCTATTTCCTTCTCCAACTCATTTTCCAAATGAGGAAACTGAGACATACAAGGTTAAAGGACTTGCCTGGAGTCACACAGTAAGTAAGTGTTTTAGTTCAGATTTGTACTTTAAAAAGAAGAGTCTTTCTGACTATTGGTCTGAAATTGAATCCCCTGAACCACCTACCTACCACTACTCTGCCATTGTCTATCCTTAAAAATGCATTCTAGCTCTTTGAATTCACTGTTTTCTTCTCTAGAGGCTTATTAAACATTGTTGAAAAGTGTGCTCTAGAATTTTGCCTGAAATTAAATACAGTTTATTAGTCTGTAGTTCATACTCTCCACATATCCTTTTTTTTAAAAATTAGTATTTTTTTCTGACCCTGATTTGAGTCAATTTGTTCATTGTTTTTTTTATTCCTCATCAGTCACTGCACTTTCTTTTTCTTTATGGTTTAAAATATTTCATTTTTTTCCAATTACATGTAAACTTTTAGAGATTTTTTAAAATTTAGAGTTCCAAATTCTCTCCCTCTCTACCTCCTCCCTCCCCCTACTTCCTCTCCCCCTCATTAAGAAGGCAAGCAATTTGATATAGGATATATATTTATAATCATGAGAAACATATTTCTATATTAGTCATGTTGTAGGGGAAACAATACAGACCACCAGAAAAAAAAGAAAAAAGAAAATTTTAAAATAGTATGGTTCAATATGAATTCACACTCTATCAGTTGTTTCTCTGGGTGTAGATATTATTTTTCATCATCCTTCAAAACTGTATTAGGTCACTTATTATTGAGGACAACTAAGTCATTCACCATTGACCATCTTATAATATTGCTTTTCCTATGTACAGTGTTATCCTGGTTCAGCTCACTTCACTTAGCATTGGTTCGTGTCTTTCCAAGTTTTTATGAAAGTATCCCGCCCTTCATTTCTTATACTACAATAGTGTTCCTTCACAACCATATGCCACATCTTGGTCAATCATTTCCCAATAAATGGGCATCCCTTCAATTTCCAATTCTTCACCACCACTAAAATTGCTACTATTAATATTTTTGTACATATAGGTGTTTTTTCTTTTTCTTTTATCTTTTTAGAATACAAACCTTGTAATGATGTGTGTGTAGTTTGTCCTTTATTCTCAAAGAGGACCATGACATCAGGAAGATGATGCCATGACTTGCAAAGGAATTGGATTTAAGTTAGGGAGGGCTATGCAAAGTCACCATTCTCACTTTATCCTCCAGAGACAGTGATAAGATGTAGATCAGGATAACTGGAGATGGCACAGCATGTGGTAATAATATGTTTGGGTCAAAGGGTATGCACAATTTCATAGTTTTGGGGCATAGTTCTAAATTGCTCTCCAGAGTAGTTGGATCAGTTTACAACTCCACTAACAATGCATCAGTGTTCCAATTTTCCCACATTCCCTCTAATGTTTGTCATTTTCTTTTGCTGTCATATTAGCCACCCTGCTTTTCCACCCTGTTGATCCTTCTCTCTTGTTCCTTTCACCCTGTTCCTACTCAAGTGTTTTGTTTCTGACCACCGCATCTCTCAATATGTCCTCCCTTCTATCAGTCCTCCTTTTTCTTAGTCTTTCCCTTTTCCCTGTTGGGTAAGATAGATTTCTATACCCCATTGAGTGTATACATTAGCTCTTTGAGCCAATTCTGATGGAGTAATGCAATGACTGCCCACTGCCAACACCCTTCTTTCCCTCCACTATAAAAGCTCTTTCTCAACTCTTCGATATGCAATAATTTATCTCATTGTAACTCCCTCTTCCTTCTCTCAGTACATCCTTTTTTTCTTGCCCCTTACTTTTATTTTTTGTATATCTTACTATAGTCAACTCATGTCCTTTCTCTCTGTCTATGTACACTCCTCCAAATTGCCCTAATAATGAGAAAGTCTTTAGAAGTTACAAGTATCATCTTTGAATGTAGGAATGTAAACAATTCAACCTTACTGAATCCCTTATAATTTCTCTTTCCTAGTTACCTTTCATGCATCTTTTGAGTTTTAGATTTGAAAGTAAGACTTTCTAATCAGCTCTGTTTTTTTTTTCATCAGGAAAGTCTTTCTATTTCATTAAATATTCATTTTTTTCCCCTAAAAGATTATGCTCAATTTTGATGGGTAGGTGATCCTTAGTTATAATCCTAGATCCTTTGCCCTCCAGAATATCATATTCCTAGTCCTTCAGTTCTTTAATGTGGAAGGCACTAAATCTTGTGTTATCTTAATTGTGGCTCCATGATATTTAAACTGTTTTTTTTTTTCTGGTTGCTTTGAATATTTTCTTATTGACCTAGGAGCCCTGGAATTTGGCTATAATATTCCTGGGAGTTTTCATTTTGGAATCTCAGAAGGTCATTTATGGATTCTTTCAATTTCTATTTTACCCTTTGGTCCTAGAATATCAGGGCAGTTTTCCTACATAATTTCTTGAAATATGATGTCTAGGCTCTTTTTAATCATAGATTTCAGGTAGTTTAATAATTACTTTTTTTACATGTCAAGAAAGTTTTTCTCATTCATTTTTACAAGGTTTTGCAAGATTTTACAAGATTTCAATTTTACAACTTTTCTCCTTCCCTAATTCACTCCCTCCCCTCCCTTTTTCCTAAAATAGTAGGAAGTTTGACATTTTTTATACATGGGCTATTATGTAAAAATATTTCCATATTAGTCACATTCATGAAAGAACAAATAAATCAAAATAAAAAAACATGAGAAAGAATAAAGTAAGTGGGAAAAATATGCTTTGATCTGCATTTAGAATCCATCACTTCTTTATCAGGATAGGGATAGCATTTTCTTAGTGAGTCCTTTGTACTTGTCTTGGATTATTGTGCTGTTGAGAAGATATGAATTATTCATAAATGATCATCTCACAGTTTTGCTGATACAATGTTTTCCTGGTTCTGCTTATTTCACTTTGCATCAGTTCATACAAGGATTCTCAGGATTATGTGAAATTTTCTTGTTCATCGTTTCTTATTACACAATAATATTACATTACAATTTATATACCACAGCTTGTTCAGTCATTCCACAATAAATGGGCATTGCCTAAATTTCCAATATTTTGCCACCATGAAAAGTGTTGCTATAAATATTTTTGCACATGTAGGTCCGTTTCCTTTTTTTATTATCTCTTTGGAATGTAGATACAGCAGTGGTGTTGTTGGATCAAAGGGTATGCACAATTTGGTTGCCCTTTGGACATAGTTCCAAATTGCTTTCTATTAATAATTCAAATCTCTCCTGGATTTATTTTCCAGTTTAGCCATTTTTCCAATGAGGTATTTCACATTTTCTTCTGTTTTTTTCATTTTCTTTCATTGTTTCTTAATTTCTCATGGAGTCATAAGCTTTCGTTTGCCTAATTCTAATTTTTAAGTTATTTTTTCTTCAGTGAGATTGAATACCTCTTTTCTCATTTGACCAACTCTACTTTTTAAGGAATTTCTATATTCATTAAATTTCTGTGACTCTTTTTCCATTTGGCCTATTCTGTAACATGCTATTTTTGGTCAGTTTTTGTGCTTCCTTTGCCAAACTGCTCACTTTTTCTTACATCATTATCATTTCTTTTCCCCATTTTTCCTCTGCCTCTCTTACTTGATTTTTAAAATTTTATTTGAGCTCTTCAGGGCTCAAAGACCAATTCACACTTTTTTTGAGGCTTTGCATATATATAGCTCCTTTAAACACATTGTCTTCTTATGAGTTTGTATTTTGATCTTCCCTATCACCATAATAACTTTATATAGTCAGATTCTTTTGTTGTTGTTTGCTCATTTTTCAAGTCCATTCCTTGATTTTTAATTTTATGTTGAAGTTGGATATTGCTCCCAGGGTGAAGGAGAATTATCCCAAGTTCCATGGTTTTTGTGTTCCTATTTTCAGAGTTAGTTTTGAGGGTCTGTAATTGGTTAGTTCTTCCAAGGTGGCAAGAGGTATGATCACTGCTCTCCTGGACTGTACTCTAGTCTGTGTGTGACCAAAAGCACTCTTTAGGGTGATAAAACTATGACCAGGGTACCTACTCCCCTGGGGCCACTGGCTCTAATTTGATAGTACCCATCCTCGCCATGGGACTATGGCCCAGAATCATGTATGGGAAATACAACAGAGTCCTGCACCCAAAAATGATCCCCTGTAATTTTCTTCTGACTACTTGTATGTACGACCCCCTTACCATCTGTAGGCTGAGAGCTCTGGAAGCCCTCTGCTAAATCAGTCACCATCAGTCTGATGAATCAGTTCCTGGGGTATGGCCTGGACTGGCCTATGCTAGACTGCTCTCCAGTCTCACTCCAATGAGACTGACCTTCCTTGCTTATCTTCTAGGTTGTCTTGGGCAGGGAAATTGTTTCAGCCCATCATTTTATTGGTTCTGCTGTTACAGAATTCATTTAAGATGTTATTCCAGCATTGTTTATAGGGGAATTTGGAAGAGTTCAGGTGAGTCCCTGACTTTATTTTGCCATCTACACCAGAACTATCAGTCAATGTACTTTCAAGTATAACCCATTACAATATACTTGTCTCTCAAGATGGCAGATAGCAGGGGGTGGGACAGAGAAAAGGGAGATAAGCACTGTCCCATCAAGAGATGCCTGGTTCAAAATTGAAAGTTTCTTCTGACCCAAGTTGATCAGTTAATCATTTAGCCTGGGATATCATTAAGACACATCTGCGGATTCTAGATTTCAGAAAATGGTATTTCAGTAGCCACAGCCTCTACTCTGATGCCCTGGATGATTTCCCCTAACCTTTTCTTATGGTGAATAAAAAGAGAAGGGGGAGAACTAATAAAATATGTTTGTATTATGTCATATCAAAGTTATGTACCATTAGTTAGTGGGTGGACTAAAGTGGCAATCAGCATCAATCCAATTAATATTTTACATTACTAGATCACAGATGTATAATTTTTATAAATATGGAAACTCTCACTATGGGACCTCCTTATACCAATGTAGACTACAACTGACCTGCAATTTATGATTTTAGACAGTTGCCTGAGTCTCAGAGTGGTTGCCATTGGTAACAAAGTTATTGTGTCAATGATTGGATTTGAACCCATGTCATCAAGATTCCAAGTTCAACACACTAATTACTATACTCTATCTCTATGACTATAGCTACATAATATAACAAAATATGTACCCATAACAGATTACTTAATGCTTCCAGGAAGACCAGTCAGTCAGTGACCTGTGTGGGAAAAAAGAAGGAATATAATGGTCTTCTATCTGCTACATTTTCTTGAATCCAATTATAATTTTCAATGCCCCTATTTATAAGTAACTTTTACCCCTGGACCTAAACCTTTTGCAGGACTGGCCTTAAGGTACCATTCTTTGGGAACACAGCTGTCCTAAGGATCAAGTGGCTATCTGGATGATATAATCTATAGGAAGAGACTGAACTGGAACCAAATATTTCTCCTTGAATGAAGTTCTCATTTTAATCACATTAGTCATGAGGCAGGATAGCATGGTATAGCTCTTCTAGGCACATAGGGCTATCAAACTGGTACTATGAGGCCTGGGAAAAACACACGTTCTGGAGTCAAAAGATGTAGGTTCAATTAAAAGAGTTATTTCTCACTAGTTGTGTGATTGCTGACATCCTTTTACCTCTCTAAACATCAGTTTTCTTATTTGTTGAATGAAAATAATATTTGGACTAACTGCCTCATAGGATAATTTAATAGTGTTTTATAAACCTTAAAGTGTAATATACATCTGAGCTAATTTCTCTTACATTAGGTTAAGGCATTCAAACTGAAAGAGGGTAAGAAAAGGAAAACAAGTTTTCTGGAATTTCTTCATTTGTAGAGTTCATGTGGTATAGAGCAAAGAGTATTGCAATTTGAGACTGAAAGCCAGGATAATCATGACTTTAATACAACCTGTGTTGCTTTAGAATGATAGGAACAAGCAAGGAAAAGAGAAGAAAGGAGAAAAGTTTTCCATTTCTGGAAGACTGTCCACTGGAAGAAGCAATACTGACTGTAGGTCAGTTTGGTCAGAACAGGTTGTATGTAAGGAAGAGTAATGTGAAATAAATCCAGAAATATAGGTAGGAATCAGAGTGTAAAGACCATTACACATCAAATAAATAAGTGCACTTTATCCTAGGAGCAACAGCAAGTCAATGAAGATTCTTTGAGCAAAAAATTTATTTTTAATACCCATTGCTAATTTTTCTTTTCTTTTTGATTTTTTTCTTCTTATTTTCAGTTAGAAGTTCTCTCCCTCCCTCTTTCCTCTCTTCCACCTATTGAAAACACAAGAAATATGATGTCCATTTTTACATATGAAGTCATACAAAACATATTTCCCCATTAACCATGATACAAAAAAAAAAAAGAAAAAAAGACAAACAATATCCTTCAATTGGCACTCAGGGTCCATCAGGAATTGGACAGCATTTTTCATCATGAGTCCTTTGAAATTGTCATAAATGATTTTATCAAAGTTGTAAAGTCTTTCACAATTGATTATCATTACAGTATTGCTATTAAGCTGTGTCCTGGTTCTATTTTGTGTCCTGGTTCTATTATGTTTCCTGGTTCTGCTCATTTTACTTTGCATGAGTTAGTAAGTCTTCCCAGGTTTTTGTAAAAAGCACTTAGCACAGTACATGGTAAAAGTGAGTGGGATATAAATACTTATTCATGATTCCTTATGTAGTATAGTTTTAGAGGAGTAATACAATGTGATACACTGTGGAAGCCTGAAAGTAGTCATTCCTTAGGGCACCCAACCTGCAAATCTGTGAGTTACCTTAAAAAAAAGTCCTTCTTTAATCCTTGTTGTTATTCAGTCTTTTCCAATCCTTTATGACTTCCTTTGGGGTTTTCTTGGCAGAAACACTGGAATAGTTTGCCATCTCCTTCTCTAGCTCATTTACAAATGAGGAAACTGAGGCAAACAAGGGTACCCAGGATCAAACAGCTAGTAAATGTCTGAGATTAACCTTGAACTCAGAAAAAGAAGTCTTCTTGACTCAAGACCCAGCACTGTATCCATTGCATAACCTAGTTGCCTCTACCATGCCCCATAGCTATCATCTCATGTTTCCTCCCCTCCTGAGTTAAACTCCTTGAGAAAGCCATCTACAATAGGCATGTCCACCTCTTCTATTCTCACTTGCTTCTAAATCTACATTCTGGTTTCCAACCTTATCATTCAACTGAAATTGTTCTCTCCAAAGCCCACAATGATCTCTTAATTAACAAATCTAATGACCTTTTCTCAATCCCCAGCCTTCCTGACCTCCTAAACGTTTTGACACCACTGACTTTCTTCCACTCTCTGATACCCTCTTCCCTCTACATTTTATAGCATTTTTCTCTCTTGGTTTCCTTCATACCTGTTTCAGTCTCCTCTGGTGGAAAGTCAACAAGCATTACTATAAAGTATTTATTATGTGCCAGGCACTCGGCTATCATTCCAATCTGACATTTCACTGCTCTCCATGTGTTCTAGGATACATCTACTCTGGTCAACTTATATATGACATTCTATCTCCTTTCTGCCTCTGTATTGGCATCTCCCATGCCAGGTAGACCCCCCACTTTCCTCACCTCCACTTCTTGATTTCTCAATCTGCCTTAAAATCTCAGTCCAAATCTCAGCCTCTGCAGGCAGACTTCCTCACTTCTGCTTTCCCTCTGAGGTTACCTCCCAGTACTCTGTATGTATCTTATACATACATAGTTATTTACATGTTGTTTTTTCCATTAGAATGCAAATTGTTTGAAGGTCAGAGCTGTTGTTGTTGTTGAATTTCTTCATTTTTGTATTTTTTTGGATCTTGTATGTTATATCCCAGGACATAGTGTGAGTGTATGTATACATACATACACACATACATACATATATATACCCAAGAGTATATACACATGTGTGTATGTGTGTATATGTGTTTATAATTGTATATGTACATGTATATGTGTGTATAATTGCATATGTACATGTATATGTGTGTAGACATACATAGATATATAACTATAATGCTTACTAAATGCTTTTTGGTTTATTGATTAATTGACTTATTTTCAATTCAGAGAAGTAGTCCAGAAGGTATACTACATTGACATAGAGATAATAGAACCAAAGGGGCATTAGATGACCAAGAAAATGTTTAGAAAGGGGGCAAAAATGGACAAAAAAGGACAGAGACTAGAGTTAGAGACCAGGAGATAGTTGATGACCCCACAAATGAAACTTAGAAGGAATTTTCAGGAAAAAACCAAGAGAGAAGTGTGCATGAAAGCCAGAAGCAAGAGGTGATCAACTGTCAAAAGCTGCAGAGAAGTAAGGTTTAATCTCATCTGTAAGGACTGACACCAATAAATGGGAGAAGTGGGATGGGGAGGGAGCATACTAACCAACACGCTCAAATACACATTCACATACATTTTCATATGTAGGCAAACTCATAAAGACACGTTTTGATACATAATATAATGCTCAACTACATGAAGAACCCTCCCTGCTCATGGAGATGCACACATGGAAAAGTATTCTTGTAAGTGAACATAGTGTCTGACACATAGCAGGTACTTAAGAAAGGATTGCTGGATGATGGGCATGGATAAGAAAATATACTTCCTCATACAAGAAACATATAGACCATTTCCCTTCAATATGTAGTTACAAATGTGGCAACCTCCATTCCATACTCATATGGATCCCATACACTCACATAATTTAATCCATTAACTAATTCCTACTTGATTTTCCTTACACACACTTTTCTTCATCAGTGACTTTTCACTGGCTGTCTTCCATGCTTGGGGTGATCTTCAACTTCAACTTCTGTCTCCCGGTTTCCCTGATTTTCCTCACAAATCCCACCTTCCATAAGTAGCTTTTTCTAAGTCCTTTCTCAACAATCTCCCCCAATTCTCTTGTCTTCCCTCTGAGATGATCTTTCATTTATTCTGTATATATCTTGCATGCAGCCATTTATATGCATACTGTCTCCCCCATTAGAATGTGAGTTCTTTAAGGGATGAGATTATCCTTTGCCTTTCTTTGTATCCCCAGTCTTTAGCATAGTGTCCAATACAAAGTTAAATTTTAATAAATCCTTGCTAATACCCATTCATATCACACTTAATGATTTTAAAATACTTGTTCCCACCACAACCTTTTGAGATAAATAGAAAAGATCCTCACCCACCCCGTCTTTTGCCCCTAAGCAGACAATTCTCTTCAAAGCAGTTGTCATTTATTGTGGGCTTACTGAGTTTTTACCTCCTTTTAAATACTATGAGAGAAACAAAACTGAGAAAAGTTCAAGTTCCTAATTTCATGGAGCTCACAGATTATTAGGAGGAATGAGATAATATATGAATAATAACATGATAAGTGCCTTAGGAAGGTGAAATGAGTTATAAGAGGTCCCATGAGGCAGGTTGCTACTGACTGAGAGCATAAGGGAAAAACAGGGATATTCACATGCATGAACACCCTGACAGACTTGCATAAACAGCCTATAAAACAAACAAACTACGAGTTGTTATTTTTTTCACTCTAGATCTAAAATAATGAAACCCACTCTGTGAAAGTAGAAGGGGTGTGAGCCTGAAGAGGGGAGGGGTGAAGGAAGAAGAAAGATGTTAGAACATATGCTTCTGGAAGCTGTTTGAAAAGAAAGCATGTGAGAAACATTTGCTAATCACTAGAAGAGCAGGAACCATGTGGAAAAGAAAGGGAAACAGGCCAAAAGGGGTCATAGCAGCTACCTTTCTAGAACAAAATCCATGCTCTTCCTTTCTTAGACTTAAGTGAGTGAGGGTGAGGGTAGGGGAGTACTGCAGAACATCACTGAGGCAGGGGGTGTCCAAGAGGCTTGCAAAAAATATGCCATCATTGAATGGCAGATGCTGTAATAAAACAGTAGTGTCTGACTCTAGAAGGATCATAAAACGGGGAATCTCGAGAGTTCTGTCCCAAGTTCCAAGTTAACTTTCCCCCTCATTGGCCCTCAATTTCCTCATCAGTAAAATAAAGAAATTGGACTCACTCTTTAAACGTCCTCTCAGCTCCAATATTCCTTACTCTATCTTAAGATCACCTTCCAGTGCTGATATTCTAGGTTATAAGATTGTAGGGCTTCTAAATTTAACATTCTATGATTCTGTAAAATAAAGGAAATAAAAGGAAGTATATTTTCAAAATAATTCACTAGATATTGGTTAGATCAATGTAATAACCTAGAAAAGAGTCCGAAAATATAGAGCTCAAAACCAAGTATTTGATAGGGTGGAAATATAAGTTAACTAGAGGAAAATTATCTATTTGATAAAAATTGCTGTGAAAGCTGGAAAGCAGTCTGGTAAAAATTTGGGTTAGACCAACACCTTATACCATTCCTTACAATACATTGTATATGGCTATGTGACTTTAATACAAAAAGTTATAATATTTAAAGAAAATTAGAAGTAAAAAAGATCATCTACCTCTTTGAGCTACGAGCAAGAAATGTATTCTCAACCAAAAAAGAGGTAGAGGAAATTTCAAAAGATAAAATAGATGACTTTGACTACTTCAATTGAAAAGGTTCTGCATAGACAATATCAATGCATCTAGGAGAAAAAGGCAAGTGGTCAATTAAATGGGGAAAAAAATCCTTGTATCAAATTTATCTGACATACAAGATACATAAACAATAAATATATACATACATATATTTGTGTGTATGCATGTGTAATAGCCATTCCCCAAAAAATATGAACAGTTCTCAAAAGAATTGACAAGCATTCACAACTAGTTGGGGAAAAAAAGGGTCCAATCACTAATAATAAGAGAAATGGAAATCAAAACAACTCTGAGGTTTTACCTCACAAATTATTCATTGACAAAAAATGACAACAGTCAATGTTGGAAGGTTTTCAGAACAATAAGGTTATAGAAACAATAAGTTTATAGAACAACTAACGTATGGTTGATAGAGCTATGAAATAGTACAACCATTCTGGAAAGCAGTTTAGAATTAATCAAATAAAGTGACTGAAAGTCTATACTCTTTGAGCCAGAGACTCCATTACTCAGGTTATACTCTAAGAAAGACATCGACAAGAAAACACTCCACATTTACTCCAAAATATTTATGGTAGCACTTTTTGTGAGAGATAAGAATTAGAGACAAAGTAGATGTCCATCTCTTGAGAATGGCTAAACAAATTGTGGTATATGACTGTAATAGAATACTACTATGTTGTAAGAAATGATGTATGCGACGATTACAGTGAAACATGGAAAGATCCTTATGAATTGATGCAAAGTGAAGTAAGTAGAGCCAATAAAAATATACACAGTAATTATAATAATATAAATGGAAAGAACTTCACACTAAAATAAATAAATATAAAGCAAATATAACAAAATCATGAAGATCAAATCAGAAGAGATAATAGAAAACATCTCTACCCTGCAAATGATTATACATATGTCACTTAACTTGAAACTAGAAGATGCAAAACAAGAGGCTGCCTTTCTCCCTCTGAGTCCTATGTGTTCCTGTTCTGAGAGTAGATGCAGGGAACTACCACCTCTACAACCTCCCTCTTTGTCTTTTGCAGATCTTCAAAGAAGGAATTTGCCTGACCCAGCTCAAGTACCATGAAGGAAGACAGAATATTCAAAGACAAATGAAAAAGGAGCAAGAGTGCTTTTCTAAACTCCAAAGGCTCAGATGGGATGAGAAGGCACATCAATCAGGTGTTAAGGTTGGGAAAAAATAAATAGGCATGGACTCTCCAGAAGTCGATCTTAGGTGAAAAACAGAGAATTATTTCAGTAGATCAAAGAAGAGGCATTTTCACATCTACCTATAGAGAGCAAATGCAGAGGATGGAGCGATGAAACCAAAGAAAATAGGAAACTTAAACAGATAGGAGCTAGTCAGTGCTCCATAGGTAGAAAATAGTGATAAGCTCTGTCTGATAAGGCTCCAGTACAATTCTTCCATAGTCTAGCTCCTCAAGGACTATGATGGAGAAAGTATGAAGATAAAAAAAACAGAGCTGAACACAATATAGCAGTGAGAAAGACTCATACATAACATCCCCCTCAAACCCCCACTCTATCAGTGGAATGTGTGTTCATCCTTTGTTGCCGAAGAAGACCATGCTATCAGAGAAATAATGACATGACTTACACTTGACTTTGTTTTGAGTGAGGGAGGGCTGTGTCGGTGGAATAGTAACCAAATGGAAAACTGTTTTAAAAAAAAAGTTTTAAAGAACTGTTTTGGAAGAATTCACCCATTCACCCTCACCCCTACCCCACTAGGATCTCATCCAATCTAATACATTAAGTCACTACAGGAGTGGTGAGGGTTGACAAAAGGAGAAACTCAACTTTTTAAATGCTCAGAGATGAGCATTTTGTTCTTCTCTGTGTAAATAAAATTATTTTGTTTTAAATGTTTGTTAGACTAAGGGTTTGCAATAGAAACTTGGGAGAATAAATGAAATGAGTGGATTAAGCAATTACATGCTAAATACTGTGCAAAGTATTAGGAATACAGTAGAGCTAGAGAAAAAGAGAGAGGGAGGGAGGGAAGAGAGAGAGAGAGAGAGAGAGAGAGAGAGAGCGAAGAGAGAGAGAGAGAGAATCCCAGCTCTCAACAAATTCACATTCTCACTGAAGGAGACAACACATGTTAAACCGAAAGTGTTCACCAACAATAGACATGGAAAAGCTCAACTTCAGGGTGAGTGGCAAGGCCCAAAGCTCTTGAAGTCATACCAGCACCTAAAATGACAGTATCTAGAGATCTAAAGGGCATAGAAGTGGGGTAGATGATAAGGTCTAACAGGCTTCCATCTCATCAGAAGGCTTGTAAATGATGATTCTCACCTCGTGTCATGTCACTTCCTCTTTAGTTGCTCCAGTGGTATAGAAGTAGCCTGTGCAACCTTTATGGAAGAAAGAAGAAAATTCAAAGGGGAAGAAAGGTGTACCAGATATTAAAGTTGCCAGATTCTGATTAGTTGGGAGATAATAAGCCAGCAAGGGGAAAGGTATCCAAAGTATATCTGGGTTCATCATATCTAGAGGGAGCCTCTGACACAAGGATGATATTTTCTTTTTTTAAAATTTTTTAAATTTTGTTTATTTTCAGTGTTCTACAATCATTAACTTGTATCTTAGTTGTTTTTCCGTCCCTTTCTCTCCCTCCCCCCTACTTTCCCCCTCTGTCCCAAAATGGCATACAGTTTTATATAGGTTCTACACATACATTCCTATTAAATACATTTTTACCACAGCCAAGTTGTATAGAAGAATTAAAATGAATGGGAGAAATCATATAACAAATTAAAATGTAATACAAAAGAAAATGATCTGCTACATTCTGTGACTGAATTCCATAGTTTTTTCACTGGATGTGGAAGGCATTGTGCCTTAAAAGATCATTGGGGAGGAGGAGGCAAGAGGGCAGAGTGGAAAGATTCACATATGCTAGCTCTGAACCCACAGCCCATGGATTTCCTCTAAAAAGAACTCCCAACAAATTCTGGAGAAGTGAAAGCCATGCAGCAACACAGTGAAAGAGATTTCTGTTCCAGAGAGCCCTGAAAAACCAATCCCAAAGGTCCGTCACGCACTGGACAGGAGCAGAGCCCAGTCCTTCCCTGGCCGCGGCAAAGAGAGGAGCAGATCAGGGCAGAATTCAGGGACAAAATCTCTGGTGGTCACAAAGGTCCCTCCAACCACAGGCGCTACAGGTTAGTGAGAGAGATTTCTGGTCTGGCAGAGAGCAGAGTGGGGTGTCTCCATAACTCAGGCGCCCTCAGGAGGCAGCGGCAGAGGCAGGGGTTGAACAGAGGCTCCCAGAGCAGGCAGGAGCTCAGCAGGAGCTCCATTATAGAAGGTCTCTGCATAAACCCCCTGAGGGAACTGAGCCTAGGAGGTGGCCCTGGCCCCTCCTGAGCACCAGAACTTAAGCTCCAATTGGATAGCAGCCAGGCACACTGTTGAAAGCCCCGCAGCTGGGGAGCAGCATTTGAATCTCAGATATGAAGCACTAGCTGGGAGGATATAGGCGGGAGTGGAGAGGACTCTCAGAAGTCAAGTTACTGGCTGGGAAAATGCCCAGAAAAGAGAAAAAAAATAAGACCATTGAAGGTTACTTTCTTGGTGACCAGATGTTTTCGTCCTTCCTTTCTGATGAGGAAGAACAATGCTTACCATCAGGGAAAGACATAGGAGTCAAGGCCTCTGTATCCCAAACATCTGAAATGAACATCCAATGGGCTCAGGCCATGGAAGAGCTCAAAAAGGATTTTGAAAATCAAGTTAGACAGGTGGAGGAAAAACTGGTAAGAGAAATGAGAGAGATGCAAGAAAAGCATGAAAAATG
>CM053769.1:408119215-408146857 GCA_028658325.1 Potorous gilbertii
TTCCACACTCAGAGAAAGAAATATGGAAGCCATTTGCAGAATGTAGCAGATCATGTTTGGGGGGAGCGGTTAGTGTATTATGTTTTGATTTGTTATATGATTTCTTCCATTTATTTTAGTGCGACTACATAGCATGACTATAGTGAAAATGTGCTCAAAAGGAAAGTATATGTAGAACCTATACAGAATTGTATGCTGTCGTGGGGAGGAACGGGGTAGTGGGGGGAAGTTGTGGGGGGATAAAATCTTAATTTTAAGGAAGTGATTGTAAAACATTAAAAATTTAATTTAATTTAAAAAAAAAAGAAATATTATCTTCCAAGTTCTCTGATCCTTTATGGTGTTGGTTGCTAAACCATATATGATCACTCAGGACTTAAATTAATCTTTTCTTGCTGCCTCCAGTATTTTTTTTCTTTGACTTGGAAACTGTCTTTTGGCTATCATGTTCCTGGGAGTTTTCACTTTGGACTTTCTTTCAGGAGTTGACCAACAGATTTTTTTGTATTTTTATTTTGTTTTCTGGTTCTAAGAAATATGAGTGTTTTCTTTTAAGATATCTTCAAGTATGACATTTAGATTCTTTATTTTGGTCATAATATTCAGAGAGTCTAATGATTCTTACTTTTTTTTTCTCAATTTGTTTCTCAGATCAGTTGTTTTGGCTATACATTTTACATTTTCCTACATTTCTTACATGTTCTTCTTTTTTTCAGTCTTTTTATTTTGTTTTGGCATTTCTTGTTGCCTCATGGAGTCATTGATTTCTGATTGGTCCATTCTAATTTTCAGGGATTGTTGCTTGGGCAAAGTTTGTGCCACACTATTTCCAGTTAGTTCTTTCTTTTTTTCCTGTTTTTTTTCCTGTAAACATTCTCATTCCATTATGAAAACATTTTTTAACTTTTTTATACTCTAACTTCTTCTCTCTTAGGAATTATAGTTGAGTTTGTGCCCTGGTTGTGTTTTTTCTCTAAGACTTTGCTTATAGATGTTTTGGAGTCATTCTCTTCTTCTGGGTGTTTGTCTTGAATTTCTCTGACACAATAATAACTCTTTATAAAGGAATTCTTTTGTTGTTTTTGTTGTTGTTTTTTGCTTGCTCATTCTCTTGACCTACTTCCTCACTTTGGACTTGATATTAGAGTTGAACTCTGCCACACTTCTGGAGGGAAAAATCTGGGTTGGTTCTGCTGCTAATTTCTAAGGCTATTAGGTGTTTGCTTTTTCATTCTAGTCTCCCAGGCAAAGGTCAGATTGGGAATATGCAAGCTTTCAGTGATTGCAAAGTCATCTGATTCAGGGCAGAGTCTTAGGTTTCCCCACCTGGTCTGAGCTCTGCCAGCTTCTTACTTGTTTTTGTCTGAACAAGAGTAGAATACTGCTGGACTCAGCCCCTATTAGCCAACTACAAAGCTTGTTGATCCTGAGTGACAGAACTGTAGGCAGCTCTCTGGTCAGAGATTCCTGCCCTGATTAGTACTCTTCAGCCTGGACTCAATATTGGACTGAGACTCTGCTCTGCTTATACGATAGGAAATCCCAGTGCTTCTGACTTAGGAACTTTCTCCTTTATAAGGACCTCAATGCCCTGAAATACCACCCATACAAAAGGCCTGTTATAAATCTGCCCTGGATCTGCGACCTAGAACTGAATAATGGGCAAAGAAACTGCCAGTTAGCATCTGTACCCACTGGGGTGTCCCTGTATAGGTCTCATTGTGTCCTGGCATGGATCACAGACCTTCTCTTATCTCTCTTACCTGTGTGCACAGGCTCCCTGAGGGTTGGAGTACTTCATGGAACCACGTTCTCTGTTTCTTTTTTTTAAGACCTAGGCTGAAAAAATGACTCTGTGACTTTTTGTGGATTTTTCCTATCAGAATTCAGTCTGGTGCATTGTCTACACCTGTTTCGAGAAGGTTTGTGGAGAGGTACCTCAACCATAGTTCTTCCTACTATATTACTATCTTGACTCTGCCTCAACAGATAGTTCTTTTAAAAAAAAGAGTTGAAAGTTATCAATAACCATATGAAAAAGTAATTTTCCTTAAGCATAGGTCTGACCATATCATTCCCTCTACCCAATACACTTCAGGAGCTACCCATCACGTCAAGAATCAAAAAATCCTCTACTTGATCTTCTAAGCCATTATAACCTAACTCCCCATGAATTCCCTCCTCACAAGTTTTCTTAAACCTTACTCCCTTATTTACTCTTTCATCTTTAATCTTTACATTGGCCTTGCTGTTCCACTAACAAAATTCTCCATCTCTCGGCTCTAGGCATTTTCTCTGGCTAGTCTCCATGCTTGGAATGCTCTCCCTTATTCCCTTATAGCATTTTCATGAAGATCAAATGAAAAGGTATTTGTGTATGTATGCGTGTATATCATATGTTTATATACATACACACATATATATTTGCAAATATCAAAATTGTTAGTATAATTATCATTGTTATTGCAATGACCAAACCAGAAAACTGAATATTAATCATACTTCCCAAATATGACCAGAGAAGTGATGAACTAAAAGTGCAGCATGAGATGTATGTGCTCAGTTGCAGGCAATGTGTGGATCTGTTGGGTTTGATAAGGTAAATTTATTATTGTTGCAAAACATCGAATCCTCATTTTCATTCAATTTTTAGTTTCAGACCCTCTTTTTATCTCATCCATTGAGAAGGCAATAAATTTAAAAATCTATTATAAATATGAAGTCATACAATCAAATTTTTGCATTCATTTGCCATGTTCTGACAAAAAATCAAGAAAAAGAATTAAAGAGAAAAAAGTACGTTTCAATCTTCACTCTGCATCTATTAGTTCTCTTTCTGGAGGGTGATGCTATGTTTCATCATGGGTCCTTTGAACTGTGTAGTTCTTGTGTTGATCAGAGTTACTAAGTCTTTCACAATTGGTTATCTGTATAGTATTGCTTGTTACTATGTAAATTGTCATCCTGGTTCTTTTCACTTCACTTTATAACAACTCAAATAAATCTTCCCAGGTTTCTCTGAAACCCTCTTTTTTCATTTTTATAACACAGCACTATTCTATCACATTCATATATAATAACTTGTTAATTCATTTCCTAAGTGATGAGCATATCCTCAGTTTTCAATTCTTCACCATCACAAAAAGAACTGCTATTAATATTTAGTACATATGGATCCTTTCCCTTTTTCTTTTATTTGTTTGGGATATAGACCATGTACTGGTACTTATGGGTCAAAGGGTATGCAAAGTTTAATATTTTGAGGGGAATAGTTCCCAATTGCTTTTCAGAATGACTGAACCATTCACATATTGATCAATAGTGCAATTTTTCACCTATTTTCACATTATCTCCTGCATTTATTGTTTTTCTTTTCTGTCACTTTAGAAAATCTGATGATACCTCAGAATTGCTTTAACTTGTATTTATCTAATTATTAATGATTTAGAGCATTTTTCATATGTCTATGGATAACCTTGATTTTTTTCCTCTGAAAGTGCCTACTATATTCCTTGACCACTTATCATCTGAGAAATCGCTATTATTCATAAATCTAGCTCAGTTCACAGTATATTTGAGAAATGAGACTTTTGTTAGAGAAACTTGTTGAAAATACTTTTCCTGCTTTCTTTTCTTTAATATTAACTGTATTGATTTTGTTTCTGCAAAAACTTTATGGCTTTATATAATAAAAATTGACATTTTACCTCCTGTGAACTTCTCTCTCTATTATTAGGTCATGAACTGTTCTCTGATCCATAGATCTGAAAGGTTTTTTCTTTGCTATTTCATTAATTTACTTATGGTGTTACCTTGTATGTCTAGATCATATACCTATTCGAAGTTTATTTTGGGATATGGTTTGAGCTGTTGGTCTATGCCTAATTTCTGCCAGACTACTTTCTTGTTTTCCCAGCATTTTTTTTTCAAATACTGAGTGCTTGCCTCAATAGCTTAGACCTTTAAATTAATCAAACAAGAGGTTATTGTACTCATTTGTTTCTATATACTATGAACCTAAACGGTTTTACGGATCAGTTCTTCTGTTTGCAATTCAATACCAAATTATTTTGATGATTATAGTTCTATAGTATAGATTGAGATCTGACACTGCTAGTTCCCCCCTTCTATTCTATTTTTTTCATTGATTCTCTTGATATTCTTGACCTTTTGTTTCTCCAGATGGATTTTCTTATTATTTTTCTTAGCACTGTAAAGTAATTATTTGGTAGTTTGACAGTTATGATCCTACATAAGTAAATTAATTTAGGTATTATGATCATTTTTATAATATTACCTCAGTCTACCCATTAGCAATTAATATTTCTCTAACTACTTAGATCTGTCTTTATTTGTGTGAAGCATATTTTGTAATATTCACATAGTTCCAGTGTGTGACCTGGCAAGTAGACTCCCAAATATTTTATACTGTCTATACTATTTTAAATGGAGTTCTACATCTTTCCGCGGTGTTTTATTGGGAATATAGGGAAGTGCAAATGCTTATGTGGGATTACTTTATATTCTGTCACTTTGATGGAGTTGTTAATTGTTTCAATTAGCCTTTTAGTTGTTTCTTTTGGATTCTAGAGGCAAATATCATTGTGTTATCTGCAAAAGTGACACTTTTCTTTCCTCGCTGCCTTTGTATATTTCTATAATTTCTTTTTCTAGTATTGTTGTTATGGCTAGTATTTCTAGTGCAATATTGAATAATAATTATGACAATGGACATCCTTGCTTCACTTCAGGTGTATCCCCATTGAAGATACTGCTTGCTCTTAATTTAGGTAACCACAAGATACTATTTCGATAAAAGTTCCATTTATACCTATGCTTTCCAGTATTTTCTAAGGAATGAGTGCTGTATTCTATCAAAAGTTTTTTCTGTATCTAATGAAATAATCACAAGATTTTTGTCTCTTTGTTATAAGTATGGTCAATAATGTTTATAGTTTTCCTAATATTGAATCAGTCCTGTATTCCAGGTAGAAATTACACTTGATCATAGTTTATGACCTTTGTGATATAGTGCCATAATCTATTTGCTAGCATTTTATTTAAATTTTTTGCATCAATATTTATTCCAGAAATTTGTCTACAATTTTCTTTCTCTGTTTGGCTTTCTGATTTCGGTATCAAGTCCATTTTGGTGTCATAGAAGGAATTTTGCAGGGCTTTTTAATGCATTTAATGCATAATGTAGTGCTTATAATGGTTTATAAAGTATTGGAATTAAATGTTCTTTATGTCTTATATATAATTTATTTTTCAATTCTTGGCATTCAACAAGTAGTAAAATTCAAATTTTTCTCCCCATTTTTTTCCACTCTCCACCACAGGACAGCATGCACCACACCCACCCTTTCCTCCAGTCTATCCTCCCTTCTACTACCCACCTTTTTTCCAACCCCCTTTCCCTCTATTTTCCTGAAGGGCAAAATAGATTTCTATACTCCATTGCCTGTATAGCTTAATTTCCAGTTGCATGCTGAAACAATTTTTAACATTCATTCTTAAAGTTTTAAGTTTCATATTCTCTCCCTCCCTCCCCACCTGCCCTTATTGAGAAAATAAGCAACTCAACATATGTCATACATGTGCAGCAATACAATGCGCTTCCATAATAGTTATGTTGTAAAAGACCAACCACATTTTGCTTTGTCCTATCCTGCCCTTCATTTATTCCATTCTCCCTCTTGACCTTTCCTCCCACAATAATGTTTGCTTCTGATTATCCCTTTCCCCAATTTGCTGCTGCTTCTGTTATCTTCCCTCTCCTATCCCCTTCCCCTTGCCTTCCTGCAGGGAAAAATAGATTTCCATATCCAATTGAGTGTGTGTTATTCCTTCCTTAAGTGAAATCCCATGAGAATAAGGCTCAATTATTTCATCTATTCGCTTTTTGCCTCCATTATAAAAGCTTTTTCTTCCCTCTTTTATGTGACATGATTTGCTACATTCTACCTCTCCCTTTCTCTTACTCCTAGTACATTTCATTGAACAGTAATTTTTTCTACATATTCTGCTTTCATGTTCAGCTCACCCTGTGCCCTCTCTCTCTCTCTCTCTCTCTCTCTCTCTCTCTCTCTCTCTCTCTCTCTCCGTATACACACACACACACACACACACACACACACACACACATACACATATATATCTATATAATATCTATATATGTACATATATATATACACACATGCACACATGGAAATAGATATACCAACATATATATGTGTATATATATATATGTATATATGATATACACATACATACATGCCCATACACACCTACATATATATATATATTCCTTCTAACTACCCTAATACTGAAAAATGTCTTTTGAGTTATAAATAACATCTTTCCATGTAGGAATGTAAACAGTTCAACTTTAATGAGATCCTTTTTCTTTCATGTTTACCTTTCCATGTTTCTGTTGATTCTTGCACTTGAAAGTCAAATGTTCTATTTACCTCTAATCTTTTCAGCAAGAATGCTTGGAAGTCATTTACTTCATTGAAATTCCATTTTTTCCCCTGAAGTATTATACTTACTTTTGCTGGGTAAGTGATTCTTGGTTTTAATCCTATCTCCTTTGATCTCTGGAATATCATATTACAAGCCCTTCCATCTCTTAGTGTAGAAGCTGCTAAATCCTGTGTAATCCTGATTGTATTTCCACAAGACTTGCATGGTTTCTTTCTGGCTATTTGTAATATTTTCTCCTTGACCTGGGAACTTTGGAATTTGGCTACAATATTCCTAACAGTTTTCCTTTGGGGAGCTCTTTCAGTAAGTGATTGGTGAATTCTTTCTATTTGTCTTTTACCCTCTGATTCTAGAATATCAGGGCAGTTTTATTTGATAATTTCTTGGCAGATGATGTCTATCTAGGCTCTTTTTTTATCATAATTTTCAGGTAGACCAATTATTTTTAAATTATCTCTCCTGGATCTATTTTCCAAGTCAGTTATTTTTCCAATGAAATATTCCACATTGTCTTTTGTTTTTTCATCTTTTTGGTTTTGTTTTATAATTTCTTGGTTTCTCATAAAGTCATTAGCTTCCATCTGCTCCATTCTAATTTTTTAAAAAACTATTTTATTCAGTGAGCTTTTCGATCTCCTTTTCCATTTGACCAGTTCTGCTTTTTAAGGCATTTTTCTTCTCATTAACTTTTTGGATCTCCTTTGCCACTTTGGGTTAGTATATTTTTTAAGGAGTTATTACCTTTAACAATTTTTTGGTCCCCTTTAACAAGCAGTTGACTCATTTTTCATGATTTTCTTGGAGCACTTTCATTTCTCTTCAATTTTTTCTCTATTTCTCATACTTGATTTTCAAAATCCTTCTTGAGCTCTTCCATAGCCTGAGACCAGTTCATAGTTTTCTTGGAGACTTTGGATATAGGACCTTTGACTTTGTTGTCTTCTTCTGTTTGTATATTTTGTTCCCTCTTGTCACCTAGGTAAGAATCTGTAGTCTGATTCTTTTTCCAGTTTTGGTTCATTTCCCTGGCCATTTCCTTGACTTTTGAGTTCTTTATTAAGGTAGTTCTCTGCTTCCAGTGGGGGTGGGAGAGGTATACTGTCAGCTACTCAATCACTCTCCACAATCTGTGGGCCTAGATCTCCAGAAACATTCATTTCCTCTTCCCCTGTTGTTACTTTCACAGGCTCTTCCACCCTCTCTGTCACCCTGGGGCTGGAGCCAGACCACTCTACTTTCTTACACAGGTCTGACAGATTTTTTTCACTGACCTTCCAATTTGTCCTTGGTGTTGTGGGATTACAAAGTCTGGAAACCATTACAGGTGTCAGAGATTCATTCCCCTGAGGCCTGCTCAGGCTCTATCTGTGCCAGCACAGACCACATTGAATTTTACACTGCTTCTGGAGCAGTGAAGTAGATGCTTCCTGTCAACCATCCAGGTTGTCTTGAGTTGGAGATTTCCTTCACTCCATCACTGTGTGGGTTCTGCAGCCCTAAAATTGGTTTAGAGTCATTTTTCCAGATATTTGACTGGACTTGGGAGGAGAGCTCTAGCAAGTCTCTGCTTGTATTCCAACATCTTAGCTCCACCCCACCACAGTTTCTTAAAATATTGTGTCTAGGTGGTGGAGCCAAGATGGCAGAGTAGAAAGATGCACACACCTAGCTCTTCTCCCACAGTTCATAAAATACCTGTAAAGAATAACTCTCAACAAATTCTAGAGCAGCAGAAGCCACAGAATGACAGAGTGGAGGAGACTTCCAGCCCAGGGTGACCTGGAAGGCTGACAGGAAAGGTCTACCACACCAGACATGAAGCAGAGCACAGCCCAACCTTGACCACATGTGCCAAGAGGATTACTGAAGCAGACCTCGGGAATGGAATCCCCAGCAGCAGCAGTGGCAGTGTGCAGATCCCTCAATCCACAGGAGCCACAGGTCAGTGAGGGTGCTTTTTCTGCTGGCTGAGAAGGGAGCAGGGTTGTACATAGGTCTGGCCCCAGGTGGTGGTGGCTCCCACAGCAGGGAGTAGCCAACATCCATCGTTCGAGGCATCATGGTAAAGCCTCTGGGGTAATTAAACAGCTGATCTGAATCTCAGTCAGGAGCCAGGCCAGGGAATAAACTCCTCTCCCATGATTGTGTCACCTTGGAGGAACTGACATCTTACAAGTCCCCAGAGTATACCTTATTCTTGACAAAGAACCCAAAAGTCAAGCAACTGGTTGGAAAAATGTCCAAAAAAGGGAAAAAATAAGACCACAGAAAGTTCCTTTTTTGGTGAACAGGTATCTTCTCCCATCCTTTCATATGAGGAAGGCCAATACTTACCCCAGGGAAAGACATAAAAGTCAAGGCTTCTATATCCCAAACATCCAAAATAAATATTCAATGGTCTCAGTCCATAGAAGAACTCAAAAAGGATTTGGAAAATCAAGTAAGAGAACTGGAGGAAAAACTGGGAAGCAAAATGAGGGAGATGCAAGCAAAGCATGAAAAGTGAGTCAACATCTTACTAAAGGAGACCCCCCAAAAAATGCTGAAGAAAATAATACCTTTAAAAATAGGTAAAATCAATTGAAAAAAGAGGTTCAAAAAGCCA
The DNA here is from genome assembly GCA_028658325.1 of Potorous gilbertii. Taxonomy (NCBI): domain Eukaryota; kingdom Metazoa; phylum Chordata; class Mammalia; order Diprotodontia; family Potoroidae; genus Potorous; species Potorous gilbertii. Next base: position 408,128,310 of record CM053769.1, read on the forward strand.
GTGAGAAGGAGGGGGGCGGAGAGAGAGAGCACAGGGTGAGTTGAATAGGAAGCGATCATATCTAAAAAAATGAAATTACAGGATAAGAGAGGAATATATTGGGAGGAGAAAGGGAGAAATGGAATGAGGCAAATTATCTCTCATAAAAGAGGCAAGAAAAAGTCTTTTCAATGGAGGAGAAAAGAGGGAAGGTGAGAGGGAAAGAGTGAAGCTTATTCTCATCACATTTGGCTCACGGAAGGAATGACACACATTCAATTTGGTATGAAAACCTATCTTACAATACAAGAAAGTAGGGAAGAAGAGGATAAGCAGGCTGGGGGAATGATGGAAGGGAAAGCAAATGGGAGGAGGGAGCAATTAGAAACCAGCACTCTTGGAGAGGAACAAGGTTGAAAGAGACAATGGAAAAAATGGGGGGCGGAATAGGATGGAGGGAAATATAATTAGTCTTACACAACAAGACTATTATGGAAGCTATTTGCAAAACTACACATATATAGCCTGTATTGAATTGTTTGTCTTCTCAGTGGGGATAGATGGGGAGGGAGGAAGGAAGAGGAGTTGGAACTCAAAGTTTTAGGAACAAATGTTGAGTATTGTTCCTGCATACAACTGAGAAATAAGAAATACAGGTCACGGGGTACAGAAGTTTATATTGCCCTACAGGAGAAAAGAGAAGACGGGAATAAGGGAAGGCAGGGATGTTAGAAGGGAAGTCAGATTGGTAGAAGGGGTAATCAGAATGCTCAGCGTTTTGGGGTGGAGCAAGGGGAGAGATGGGAAGAAAATTTGGAACTCAAAATTTTGTGGAAATGAATGTTGAAAACAAAATAAATGAATTAATTTTTTTAAAAAATAAAAGAAAATATTATGTCTAGGCTTTTTGTTTTTCTCATGACTTTCAGGAAGTCCAAATGTTCTTAAATTCTCTCTCCTCAACCTGTTTTCCACGTCATTTTTTTTCTATATGATATTTCACTTTTTTCTTTTTTTCAGTCTATGCTATTTTTGTAGTCTTTCCACTTTGTTTTACTGTTTCTTCATATCTCATTAGTTTCTTTTTATTAGTTTCATTTCATTTCATATTTCATTAGTTTCCATATTGCCAATTCTACTTTTTTAAAGCAGACATTTATTTAAAAATCCATTTATGGTGGGTTTTCTTTCCAGAACAATGCATAGAATATTTAATCTTCAGGCAATTGAGTACTTAAAAGTGCTGTGTGGGAAGACACTTAGCATAGTGTTTAGCACTTAATAAATGCTGATTGATTGGCTGATTGTACCGTTGATTAATTTCTACTACTGACTGACTTCATAGCTCACTCTGGGAATCTGTAAGTTTTCAGTTTTTCAGAATTGATGTGATCCAAGGAGAGATCTATTCACAGTCCTCCTGGTCTTCGTGTTCTTGACTCAGTTTGGATCTGTTGGCTTGATGTTTAGTTCAATTTCCATAGACTACTGCTAGACTCAGGCACACTCAGCCAAGGAAGGGGTTGTACAGGTTCAGAGCAACTGAACTCCTAGTTTCCCATAGTTTTGGTTTCCTGCCCTGGTTAAATCCAATGTAGGCTTATGCGTGAGTTATGACTCTGTTCGAAGGCTAAGAATCACATAACTAAGATCTTGGAACCTGTCCCTTGCTCCTTACACAGGAAAGGCACCTACTTCATTATCTCAATCACGCCTCTCCTACCTAGAACTGGGAATTAGAATTGGTAAATAGAATTGCTAGATGGCACTCATTTCTACTCTCATTAATATTACAGAATTCCCCCAAAATCTTTTTCTGCTCTGATATTTACTCCCTCTACTATCTCTGAGCACTGGGCTTCACTCTGCTCCCATGCACAAACAGCTCTCCTGGAACACCTGAAGAAGGAAATAGAAGAAAAACTGGCCAATAATTTTAAAAGTATGAAAAAAGAATTCACTAATGAGAACATCTCTTTAAAAATGAAAATTAAACAAAGGGAAAAGGAAGCACAAAACCCAACTGGAGAAAATTACTCCTTAAAAAGAACAATTGTACAGATGGAAAAGGAGATATAAAAGTTAACTGAAGAAAACAATTTGATAAAAATTAGAATTGGGCAAGTAGAAACTAATGACTCTATGAGACATGAAGAACCAGTCAAACAAAATCTAAAGAATAAAAAGATAGAAGAAAATGTAAAATATCTAATTGGAAAAACAACTGACTTGGAAAATAGATCCAAGAGAGAAAATTTAAGAATTATTTGTCTACAAGAAAGCCATGATGAAAAAAAAGAGGCTGGATAATATCTTCCAAGAAATCATCAAGGAAAACTAGCCAGAAGTGCTAGATCCAGAGGGCAGAATAGTCATAGAAAGAATTCACTATTCACCTCCCAAAAGGGATCCCGACCTAAAAATCCCAAGAAATACTGTTTCCAAATTCCAGAACTATCAAGTGAAGGAGGAAATACTACAGGCAACCAGAAAGAAACCATTCAAATATCAAGGAGCAACAGTCAGGATCACACATGTCCTTGTAACTTCTATATTAAAAGATCAAAGGAATTGGAATAGGATATTCTGTAAAGCAAAGAAGCTGGAATTACAAGCAAGGATCAATTACACAACAAAGTTCAGCATAACATTTCAGGCAAAGAGATGGACATTCGTCAAAATTAGGAATTTCCAGACATTCCTGACAAAAAGGCCAGAACTCAATACAAAATTCAATTTTCAAATGTAGGTCTCAAGAGAGGCATAAAAAGGTAAACAGGGGAAAGAAAAATGGTTACTCAAGTTGGGCAACTGTTTACCTCCCTATAAGGAAGGTGACACTTGTTAATCCTGAGAATTATACACATATTATGGAATATAAAAGGGATATACATAGAGGGAATGGGTATAAAGAAAATGATGTGATGATAAAAATATCATTTAAGCATGCAGAGGAATTGTAACAGGAGATATGAAAAGGAGGAAGCAGAAAATGGTAAACTACATCACAGGAAGAAGTACAAAATTATGGTAGAGGGAAAGAGGGGAGAGAAATGAGCATTGTTTGGGAGGTACTCTCATTTGATTTGGTTCAAGGAGGGAGCAATAAACTTAATTAAGTATATAAATCTAACTAGCTCTATAGGCAGTAGGAAGGGAAGGGGAAGAAAGGGGAGGGGAAACAAAAAGGGAGGGAAAAGTAGAAAGGGTAAAGGGGAGTAAAAGAGAAGGGGGTTGAAAGAAGCAAGGGAAGACTGTGGGAGGTGGTGGTGAAAAGAAAAACTATTGAGGAGGGAAAGGGAGACAGGAGAACTAAAAGCACAAATGGTGGGAAAGAGGATGGAGGGGAAATCACAGATTGTAATCATAACTGTGAAAGTGAATAGAATGAACTTTCCCATAAAATGAAGATGGGTTAAAATGGATTAAAACAAAATGGATTAAAAACCATAATACAACAAGTTGTTGTTCACAAGAAACACATTTGAAACAGGGTGATACACACAGGATAAAGGTAAAAGGTTGGAGTAGAATATATTGTTTCTCAGCAGATGTAAGAAAAGCAGGGTTAGCAATCCTAATCTCAGACAAAGCAAAAACAAAAATAGTTCTAATCAAAAGAGATAAGGAAGGAAACTATATCCTTTTAAAAAGCAAAATAAATAATGAAGCAATATCATTGCTAAACATGTATGCTCCAAGTGGTATCACATGAAAATTCTTAGAGAAGAGGTTGGGGGAGTTGAAGGAAGAGATACACAGCAAAACTGTACTGGGAGGGGAATTCAACCTCTCCCTCTCTGAACTTGATAAATCTAACCTCAAAATAAACAAGAAAGAGGTTAAAGAGGTAAATAAAACTCTGGATAAGGTGGATATGATAGATCTCTGGAGAAAATTGAATGGAAATAGAAAAGAATATACCTTTTTCTCAATGGTACATGGTATGTATACAAAAATTGACCATGATCTAGGGCATAAAATCCTCACAATACAGTGCAGAAAGGCAGAGATAGTCAATGCATCCTTCTCAGGTTAAAATGCAATAAAAATTATATGTAATAAAGGGTCATGGAAAGATAAACCAAAAATTAATTGGAAACTAAACAATATAATCCCAAAGAAGGAGTGAGTTAAGCAAGAAATCATAGAAACAATCCACAACTTCATTAAAGAGAATGACAATAATGAGACAACCTGCCAAATCTTGTGGGATACTGCAAAAGCAGTTCTTAAGGGAAGTCTTATATCATTGAATGCCTACATAAATAAAATAGAGAAAGAGAAGATCAATGACTTGGGCATGCCCTTGAAAAAGCTAGGAAAAGAACAAATTTAAAATCCTCAAGAAAATACCAAAGTAGAAATACTGAAAACCAAAGGAAAGATTAATAAAATTGAAATTAAAAAAACTATTGAATAAATAAATAAAATCAATAGTTAGCTTTATGAAAAAAACTAATAAAATTGATAAGCCTTTGGTCAATCTGTTTTAGAGAAAGAAAGAAGAAAACCAAATTACTAAAATCAAAAATGAAAGGTATGAATTAACCTCCAATGAAGAGGAATTAAAAGAATAATTAGAAATTACTTTGTCTAACTTTATGCCCATAATTTGGCAATCTAAGTGACATGGATGAGTATTTTAAAAAATACAAATTACCAGATTAACAGAAGAGGAAGTTGAATACTCAAACAACCCCATCTCAGAAAAAGAAACTGAACAAGCCATCAATGAACTCCATAGGAAAAAATCTCTAGGGCAGGATGGATTTACAATCATTTAAAGAACAGTTAATCCCAATACTACATACACTATTTTTGAAAATTGGGGAAGAAGGAGTCCTTCAAAATTCTTTTTATGATATATGGTATGGTTTTGATGCCTAAACCAGGAAGAAACATAACAGAGAAAGAAAATTATAAACCAATTTCTCTAATGAAGATAGATGCAAAAATTTTAAATAAGATTTTAGCAAAACGAATACAGCAACTTATCAAGAGAATAATACATTATGTTCAGGTAGGATTCATACCTAGAATTCAGGGCTGGTTCAATATTAGGAAAACTATTAGTATTATTGACCATATCAACAATAAAACTAACAGAAATCACATGATCATCTCAATACATGCAGAAAAAGCTTTAGAAAAAATACAACATCCATTCCTATTAAAAACATTGGAGAGGATAGAAATAAAGGGAACTTTCCACAAAATAATAAGCAGTATCTCCCTAAAACCTTCTGCAAGCATTATATTCAATGGTGTTAAGCTAGATGCATTTCCAATAAGATCAGTGGTGAAACAAGGATGTCTATTATCCTCACTATTTTTCAATGTGCTACTAGAAATTTTAGCTCTAGCAATTGGTCAAGATAAAGAAATTGAAGGAATTAGAAATAGGCAAAGAAGGGAATAAATGGTCATTCAATGAAATAGAGGACTTTCAATCATTCATATTGAGGAAAAGACTAGATTTGTAAAGAAAATTTGACTTCCCAAGACAAGAATCAAGAGAAGTATGGAAAGGTAAACAGGAAAGAAAAATCATAAAAGACTCTCTAAAGCTGAACTGTTTACATTGCTACATGGAAAGAAAATATTTAAAACTTGAATCTTTTCTCAGAATTTGGGCAGATGGAGAGATTGTACATACACATATATAGACAGAGAGTACAGGGTGTGTTGAATCAGAAGAGATGATACCCATACACACAAATAAAATAAAACAATAAATATACCATTCCTAAAATTAAGAAGTATCATCCTCCCATATAGGGGTGTAAACAGTTTGCCCATATTAAATCACAATTTTTTTCTTTTTTCCCTGTTTAACTTTTTATGCCTCTCTTGAGGCTTGTATTTGAAGATCAAGCTTTCTATTGACTTCTGTTCTTTTCTCAGAAAGGTGTGAAAATCATTTATTTTGATGAATGTCCAGCTCCTTGCCTGAAAGATTATGCTCAATTTTTTGTTGTGTAATTGATCTTTGATTGTGGTCCAAGATCCATTGCATTATGGAATATCATATTCCAATCCCTCTAATCTTTTAATGTAGAAACTGCAAGGTCCTCTGTGATTCTGACTATAGTTTCTCAACATGTGAATTGTTTCTTTCTATTTGCTTGCAGCATTTTCTCCTTGACATTATAATTCTGAAATTTGGTAATAATATTACTTGACATTTTCAATTTGGGATCTCTTTCAGGAGGTGATTGGTGGATTCTTTTTTAAAAATTGATTAATTTTATTTATTTTCAGTGTTCTACAGTGACTACCATATAACTTAGATTATTATTTTCCCTTCCTTCCCTCCTACCTCCCCCCTCCTTCCCCAAGATGACATACAATTCTGTATAGGTTCTACACATAATTTTAAAATATCAGCACAGTTTTTCTTGATAATTTTCTGGAAGATAATGTCTAGGCACTTGTTTTGATCATGGCTTTTAGATAGTCCCATAATTTTTAAATTGTTTCTCCTGGATCTATTTTCTAGGTCAGTTGTTTTTCCAATGAGATGTTTCTCATTATCTTCCATTTTCAAACTTTTGGGGTTTTTTTAACTGCTTGGTTTATCTCAGTCATTCATTTCCCTGAACTCAATTCTCTCTTCCAACGAATTATTTTGTTTAGTAAGCTTTTGAACCTTCTCCTCCACTTGGCTAATTCTGCTTTTAAAGCCTCCTTCTCTTCATTGGCTTTTTGGACCTCTTTTTCCAATTGAGTTAGCCTCTTTTTAAAGCTTTTTCCTCAGAAAGCTTTTTTCCTCAGAATTTTTTTGCTTATTCTTTAGTAAGCTGCTGACGTGTTTTTTAAGCTCTTCTGTTGCCTGAGCCCAATTTAAGTTCCCTTTGGAGGACCTGGAAGCAGAGACCTTGACTTCCTCTGACAAAATGCCTTGTTCTTCCTCATCCAAAAGGATGGGGGGAGACACCTGTTCCTCAAGAAAGTAACCTTCCATGGTCATTTTTTTCCCTTTTCTGGGCATTTTCCCAGCCAGTTACTTGACTTCTGAGTTTCCTCTCCACAATTACCTGGCCTCCAGTTTCCCCAAGCCAGCACTGGGGGTTGAGATTCAGATAAGCTGCTCCAAGCCCTCAAGGGCTTTGGGTGGGTGCAGGTCTGCTATACAGTGTGAGATTAATATCAGCTGCTCAGATAGGGGCAGGGCTGCCACACAGGGCTCAGTTCCCTCAGGGGGTTTTCTGTGAGGCCTTCAACAATGGATGCAGGCTATTGCTTGCTTTGGGAGCCACTGTCTGCTGCTGCCTCCACTGCTGCCACCTGAGGAGGCCTGAGTTATGGGGACACTCTGCTCCCTACTCAGCCAGCCAAAAAGACCCTCTCACTGACCTTTAGTGCTTGTGGGTTGAGAGATCTGCACTGTCACTGGAGATTCTGTTCCTGAAGCCTGTTCAGATCTGCTCTTCTCAGTGCCACATGGTTAGGGCTGGGCTGAGCACTGGTCTTTCAGTTCACTCTGGGCTAGAAATCTCCTGCACTCTGTTGTTCTGTGGCTTCCGTTGCTCTAGAATTTGTTGAGAATTCTCCTTTACAGGTATTTTATGGGCTGTGCAGTAAGAGCTAGTGTATGTGCATCTTTCTGTTCCACCACCTTGGCTCCATCCCTGGTATATTTATTATGATATTTAAAAGAAATATACATAGCTAGAGGGTGGGAGTATAAATTAACTGATGGAATGATAAGAAAAATCTAACTAAGGGGTGTGGTGGAAGAGGAGGAAAGGAGAAGGCAGAAAAGGGTAAAATTACATCACATGGAAGAGGCACAAAAACATACTATAGTATGTTCCTTCTACTATAGTAGAGGGAAAAAAGAGAGGGAGATGAGCATTGTTTGAGCTTGACTCTAATTGGATTTAGTTCAAGGAGGAAATAACAGACTCAGTTAAGTATAGAAATCTAACTTGCCCTACAGGCAATAGGAGGGAAAAGGGGAAAGAAAAGGGAGGAATGGTTAGCAGGGAGGGGAAGAAACAGTAAGGGAAAAGAGCAAAAGGGAGGGGGGCTGATAGAAGGGAGGGAAGATTGAGGGAGATGGTGGTCAACAGTAAAACTTTTTTGAATAGGAGAAGGGAGAAGAGAGAAATAAAAATATAAAGGGGGAGGAAATAGTTGGAGAAAACGACACAGTAATCCTAACTGGGAATGTGAATGGGATGAATTCTTCAATAAAACAGAACTGGACAGAAGAATGGATTAAAAATCATAATTCTACATTATATTGTTTACAAGAAACACATTTGAGACAGTGGGATACACACAGGTAAAAGTTAACATGGTGGAGTAGAATATATTGTGCTTCAGTTGAAGTAAAAAGAAAAACAGTAGGAGTAGCAATCCTAATCTCAGACAAAGCTAAACCAAAATAGATCTAATCAAAAGAGATAAGGAAGGAAACTGTTCTGCTAAAAGACACCATAGACCACGAAGTAATATCATTACTAAAAATATATCCACCCAGTGGTAGAGCATCCAAATTCTTAGAAGAGAAGTTAAGGGAACTATAAGAAGAAATAGACAGCAAAACTATACTAGTAGGGGACCTCAACCTGCTCATCTCTGAACTTGAGAAATCTAACCTCAAATTAAACAGGAAAGAAGTTAAAGAAGCAAACAGAATTCTGGAAAAGGTAGATATGATAGAACTCTGGAGAAAATTGAATGGAGATAGAAAGGAATATACCTTTTTCTCAGGGGTATGTGGCACATACACAAAATTTGACTCTGTATTAGGGCATTAAAAACCTCATAATTCAGTGCAAAAAGGCACAAATAGTCAATGCATCCTTTTCAAATCATCATGCCATAAGAAAGATATGCAATAAAGGACCATGTAAAGATAAATCAAAAATTAATTGGAAACAAAATAATTTAATCCTAAAGAATGAGGAGGTCAATCAACAAATGACAGAAACAATCAATAACTTCCCTCAAGAGAATGATAATAATGAGATAACCTACCAAAACTTATGGGATGCAGAGAAAGCAATTCTTAGGGGAAGTTTTAAAACTCTGAATAGTTACATGAATAAAGTAGAGAAAGAAGACATAAATAAATTGGGTATGCAACTGAAAAGACTGGAAAAAAGAACAAATTGAAAATCCCCAATTAAATATCAAGTTAGAAATACAGAAAAACAGAGGAGAGATTAATAAAATTGAAATTAAGAAAATTATTGAACTAATTAAAAAAATAAAGTTTTTTTAAATCAATAAAATTGAAAAATGTTTGGCTAATTTGATTTTAAAAAAGAAAGAATAAAACCAAATTACCAGTGTCATAAAGGAAAAGAATAAATTCACCTCCTATGAAGAAATTAAAACAATAATCAGAAATAATTTTGCCCAAATTCATGCCCATAAATTTGACAATCTAAGTGAAATCGATGAATATTTACAAAAATATAAATTACCCAGATTAACAAAAGAGAAAGTGAAATACTGAAATAACCCCATCTCAGAAAAAGAGATTGAACAAGCCATCAATGAACTCCCTAAAAAACAATCTCCAGAGTAAGATGGATTTATAAGCAAATTTTATCAAATATTTCAAGAACAGTTAATTCCAATACTATATAGACTATTTGGGAAAATTGGCAAAGTAAGAGTCCTATCAAATTGTTTTTATGTTAAAATTATGGTGCTACCTAAACCAGAAAGAACCAAATCAGAGGAAAAAAAAGTTATAGACCATTTTCCCTAAAGAAGATAGATGCAAAAATTTTAAATCACATATTAAAGAAAGATTACATCGCTTTGATCAGGTAGGATTTATACAGGAATGCAGGACTGGTTTAATATTAGGAAAACTATCAGCATAATTGATCATATCAACAGTAAAACTGATAGAAACCATATGATTATCTCAATAGATACAAAAAAAAGTTTTTGACAAAATTCAACACATATTCCTATTGAAAACACTGGAGAGTATAGGAATAAATGGAGCTTTCATCAAAATAATAAGTAGTATCTACCTAAAAACTATCAGTACACATTGTATGTAATGTGGATAAGCTAAATCTATTTCCAATAAGATCAGGATTGAAACAAGGATGTCCATTATCACCACTGTAATTCAATATGGTACTAGAAATGTTAGCTTTAACAATAAGAGAAGAAAAGAAAATTGGAGGAAGTAGAATAGGTAAAGAAGACACTAAGTTATCACTCTTTGTAGAAAATATTATGATATACTTAGAAAATCCTAGAGAATCAAGTAAAAAACTACTTGAAATAATAAATAACTTCAGCAAAGTTGCAGTATACAAAATAAATCCACAAAATCATCTTTATTTCAAAGCCCAACAGCAAGAGATAGAAAGAGCAATCCTATTTAAAGTTACTGTAGACACTATAAAATATTCTACCTACTGATACAAATCCAGGGACTATATGAACACAGTTACAAAACACTTTTCACACAAATAAAGTCAGATCTAAATAACTGAAAAAACATCAGTTGCTCATGAGTGGGCTGAGCTAATATAATAAAAATGACAATTCTACCTAAATTAATTTACTTATTCAGAGCCATGCCAATCACATGATCAAAAACTATTTTATAGAGCTAAAAAAATATATATCAAAATCCATCTGCAAGAACAAAAGGTCCAGAATATCAAGGGAATTAATGAAAAGAAACACCACAGAAGGTGATCTAGTCATACCAGATCTTAAATTTTATTATGAAGCAACAATCATCAAAACTACTTGTTAATGATTAGGAAACAGAGTGATAGAACAGTGGAATGTGTTAGGTACACCAGAAACAGTAGTGAATGACTATAGTAGTCTTCTGTTTGATAAATCCAAGGATCTCAGCTTCTAGGATAAGAACTCACTGCTTGACAAAAACTGCTGAGAAAACTAGAAAATAGTATGGCAGAAACTGAGTGTAGAACAATGCCTGACACCATATACCAGAATAAAGTCCAAATGGGTGTCCTAGGTATAAAGGTTGATGCTATAAACAAGCTAGGAGAACAAGAAATAGTTTATTTGTCAGATTTATGGACAATGAAGGAATTTACAACCAAGCAAGAGATAAAGAGCATTACGAAATGCAAAACAGATAACTTTGATTACAGTAAATTGAAAAGTTTTTGCACATACAAAACCAAAGCAACCAAGATTAGGAAGGAAGCAGAAAACTGGGAAAGAATTTTTACAATTAGTGTCTATGATAAAAGACCTCATTTCTAAAACATATTGAGAATACAAGAATACCAGTAATTGTCAATTAACAAATGGTCAAAGGATATAAACAGACAGTCTTCAGAGGAAGAAATTAAAACTCTCTATAGTCATATGAAAAAATTCTCTAAATCACTACTGATTAGAGAGATACAAATCAAAAACAACTTTGACATACTACATCACATCCATCAAATTGGTTAACATGACAAAATAGGAAAAATGAAGTGTTGGAGAAGACGTAGGAGAGTTGGAACACCAATTCATTGTTGCTGGAGCTGTGTCTCCATTCTGGAGAGCAATTTGGAACTATGCCCAAAAGGCTATAAAAATGTGCATACCTTTTGACCCAGCAATACTGCCTCAAGAGTGGTATCCCAAATAAATCATAAAAATGTAAGAAGGATCCACATGTACAAAAATATTTATAGTAGCTCTTTTTGTGGTATCCAAGAACTGGACATTGAGAGGAATTGACTGGGAAATCAACTGGGAATCAATTGGGGAATGACTGAGCAACTTGTTGTATATGAATGTAATGGAATACTATTGTGCTTTAAGAAATGATGAACAGGTAGACCAGAAAAACCTGGAAAGACTTATATGGACTGATGTTAAGTGAAGTGAGCAGAACCAGGAGAACATTATGCACAGGAGCAGCCACAGTGTGCAAGGACTGATTTTGATGGACTTAGCCCTTCTCAGCAATGCAAGGACCTAAAACGTTTCCAAAGGACTCATGATGCAAAATACCATTCACATCCAGAGAAGGAACTATGAAGTCAGAAAGTAAAATGAAGCAGACTAATTTTTTTGTTATGTTTTGTTTTTCTCATGGTTTCTCCTATTTTTTAAAATTCTTCCATGCAACATGACTAATTTGAAAATCTGTTTAATGGGAATGCATGTGTAGAGCCCATATGAGACTGTATGCTGTCTTTGGGAGGGAAGAGACAAGAAGGGAGAAAAAATTTGAACTTATGGAAGTGGCTGTTGAAAAGTGAAAACAAATTAATAAATTTTGGAAAGAAACAAAAAAGAAAAAAGAAATTATCAAGGAAAACTGTTCTGATATTCTGGAACCAGAGTGTACAACAGACATTAAAAAAGCCACTGATTGCCTCCTGAAAGAGCTCCCAAAAGGAAAACTGAGTTCCTAGGTGAAGGAAAAAATATTGCAAGCAGGCGGAAAGAAACAATTCAAGTATTATGCAAACGCAAGCAGGATAACACAAGATTTGGCAGCTTCTACATTAAGGAATCAGAGGACTTGGAATATGGTATCCACATGGTCAAAGGAACTAGGATTAAAACCAAGAACCAACTACCCAGCAAAACTGAGTATAATCCTTCAAGGGAAAAATGGATATTCAATGAAAGAGAGGACTTTCAAGCATTCTTAACAAAAAGACCAGAGCCGAATAGAAAATTTCACTTTCAAATACAAGACAGAAGCATGAAAAGATAAACAGGAAAGAGAAATCAAGGGACTTACTAAAGTTGAATTGTTTACATTCTTACATGGAAAGATGATATTTGTGACTTGGGAGGTGTGTGTGAATAGATAGATAGATAGATAGATAGATAGATATTAGAATGACAGATAAATATAGATAGACAGATATAGATACAGATAGATGACAGATATGGATAGATCACAGATGAAAGAAAGAAGGAAGGAAGGAAGGAAGGAAGAAAGAAAGAAAGAAAGGAAGGAAGGAAGGAAGAAAGAAAGAAAAAAGAAAGAAAGAAAGAAAGAAAAAAAGAAAAAAGAAAGAAAGAAAGATGGATGGATGGATAGATGGATAGAGGGTACAGAGTGATTTAAATATGAAAGGATGTTATATAAAAATGAAATTAAAGGATGAGAGAGGAATGCACTGGGAGAAGGAGCAAGGGAGAGGTAGAATGGAGTAAATTATCTCACATGAAAGAGGCAAGCAAAAACTTTCACAATGGAAGGGTAGATGGGGAGGTGAAAGGGAATGAGTGAATCTTATTTTCATTGGATTTGGCTTAAGGGGAGAATAACATGCACAATTGAGTATGGGAATCTATTTTACCCTACATTAAAGTAGGTGAGAAGGGATAAGAGAGGGGGACATGATAGAAAGGAGGGCAAATGTGAGGAGGGGATAATTAGAGGCAAACACTTTTGAGGAGGGACACTGTCAAAGGAAAGAATAAAATAAGTTGAAGTGGGATAGGATGGAGGGAAAGTCTTTCACAACATGATTACTATGGGAATGTTTTGCATGACTACACATGTATAACCTATATCGAATTACTTGACTTCTCAAAAGGGGAAGAGAGGAGGGGAGAGAATATGAAACTCAGAATTTTAAAAACTCATGTTAAAAATTGTTTTTACATATAATTGGAAAATAATATACACAGGCAATTGGATGTAGAAATCTATTTTGCCCTACAGGAAAATAAAAAGGAAAGGAATAAGAGAAGGGCTGATTGGGGTAATTAAAATGTATGCTGTCTTGGGTGGGGGGAGGGGAGAGATGTGGAAAAAATTTGGAACTCAAAATGTTGTGTAAGGGAATGTTGAAAGCTAAAAATAAACTAATTGATAATTTTAAAAAAAACTTTGAATCTTTGCACTGGGGAGAAACTTGACATCATTTTTTTTCCCAAATACTGCAGGAGGATTACCCAAATTTACTCTCTGTTCTGGGCAGATATTCATCTACAATATCTGTCCCTAATATATACACTAACGTATGAACTCAATTGTCTAGACATCGAGCCTCATCTTCTAGTCAGTTAGTCAATAAGCCTTTATTAAGTGCCTTCTATGTGACAAACACTGCGCTAGGCACTGGAGATATGAAGAAAGGCAAAACCAGTCCCTGTCCTCAAGAAACTCATAGTCAAATGAGGGAGATAACATGAAAACAATATGTCCAAACAAGATATATACAGGATATATTAGAAATAATCCATGGAAAGAAGGCAATATTATTAAGAGGAATAGGGAGGTAGGAATTTAGCTCAGATCTGAAAGAAGGCCAGGAAACTAGGAAGCAGAAATGAGGAGAGAATGACACTTTTCAATCATATAATTTTTCCTGTCTAAATCATTAGGTCATTTTCTTTTGAGCAATAATAAATTTCATAGAAAAGGTCCTATAATGTTCTGAGACTTCACATAATCAACATGACATGTGCAAGCAAGAATATTTGGAACACTTCCCCATCTTTAGGGAATCTCTCTTTCACTTGGACCTTGTGTAAGACAACTTGCATAATAGTAGTGAATACCAATGGTGATCAGGTAGCTCCATTTTATGCTTGCTTGAAGATTTTTAAAAATGAGAGAATCACTGAAAAGAGTTACATCTGTACACACATTTGCCAGGGAGCCTTGTGTGACTAGCATATGCAAGAAAGACTTCTTGTTTGAGAAAACTCTTTAAGAATCATTTTGGTCTACTGAATCAAATGCTTGGTCATCTACAATAGTAAATAGAAGAATCTTAGATTTTCCGCATCTATGTGAATTTTACCCCTGAAAAATATTATTTTCAAAAGCATACCCCTTCCCTTCATATGTCTTTATAAACTTGATAAGAATTCTTAATCACATAAAAAACTTTAATATAGAGGGGAAAGTAGATATTTGGACAGTTATTACTTCTGGACTCACAAACACTTTTTTGGGAGTAATTATATCATTTGGAATTTTCCCCATCTTTTTGGTGTCTTTTCCTCCATGAGATAATATGTCAATTCATCAATCTATGGCTTTCAGACCTTGTCTCTTTTAGCATAGGGTTTTTTTTCCTGTTCATATTTAATTTTATCTAGTCATTCCACTCAACTTCGTCTTATGTCAGTTGGTTTAAATGCATCAAACATAAGTAAGTGAGATGCTGGAGTTGAAATGTGTTGCTTCCATAGATGCTGATAGTAGAGATATATTGTTACTGAAGCAATAATGAAATTTCCATTTTCCCTGCTCCATTCTTGCCTTACTCAAAGTTTCTTCTATGAATTGTCTTGAAATTAAATGACTTAGTTGGATCTTGTGTCAAGGTGCTTGTACATTTGTTTAAGTCTGTGCTGCCTTACATTATTTTATGACTCAATACTGTTCATAATCTTTTTTTAAATAAATTTCTAATGATGTCTTCTATTTCTAACATTATCATCATTATCCCAACTATTTCTTCTTCTCCCCCTCTCAGAAAATCATTCCATAAAACAAATAGTATTTTTAGAGTGGGATAAAATCAGCAAAACTAATTGAGAGGTTGAAAATGTCCAAAACCATATATACAATGTGTAATACCTATGGATCTCTCACTTTCATGAAAGAGAGGATTGGGGGTGCCCATCATATCTCTCCTTTTGAGTTATGCTTGCTTTTTTATACATTTTAGTCAATTTTTAAAATACATAATTCTCTTCATTTGTATTGTTGAAGTTCCTATGTATATTGTGTTTTGGTTTTTATTGTGCATTTTATTGGTTCTGCTTACTTCACATTGTATCAGTTCAGGTAGACCTTTACACTTGTCTCCATATTTATCACATACATAACTTCTTATAGCACAGTAAAATTCTACTAAATTTATGTACCACTGTTTGTTTAGCCATTCCCTAGTCAATGGGCATCTTCTTTGTTTGAAATTCTTTGCTATCACAAAAAGTGCTGCTATGTATATATTGGTGTCTATGACAATTTTCTACTTATTGAAACTTCCTGGGAAATAAGTCCAGGAATGGAGTCTGTGGTTCAAACAGTATAGACATCTTGGTTACTTTGTTTTGCCAATACCAATTCTACTATTGTTTTGCTAACACTACTCTTACACTTCAGCAGGATATAGAAGTAACCTTGCATTCTCAAAGACTATGCCAGTAGAGCACAAGTTCTGGTAATATTTTAGGTATGGTCCAGTGAAGGAGACTGTGTGTCTGCCATTGAAGGGTAATTATAATTAAGTTTGGAGAGACTCATAACCAAGATGGGTACAGGGGAATGATCTTTTTAGGTATAGTCATTCTTAAACTCCATCTGCTATGTTAGTTACAAGGAAGTTCTGATCCTCACTGGTGAAGGGAGAAGCCAGAATTGGTCAAATTACAGACCTTTGAAGTACTGGAGGAAGTATAAAATTTACATTGACTCTCTGAATAATTTTAAAGTTTGCCTAGACTTTATTTCTGTTGACTGTTCATAGGTGATTTGCATATCAAAAGTCTTTGGCCAGGCCTGATTTTCTATACCTTGAAGTTCTACTTCTGGGTTGATTTGCACATCAAAAACTTGCTTTCTTCTGTAGAAATTATTAGAAGAGATGTGGAGTTTCTAATGTACATTTTCTGCCTTTAAATATCATGCTTAGTTTAGTTGACTAGTGGATCTTGGAATGGAGCCCAATTTCCCTTGTTTTTCTATACATCGTATTTCTGTATTTCCTATTATTCCTCATTTCAGATGAATTATTCTGAGAAATTTGAATTGATATCCCTTGATAAATGGTGTTTTTCTTCTCAACTGCTTTTAAAATCATCTTTTTCTTGGCACAGTTCTGAAGTTTAATGACAATGTGCCTGGAGGAGTTGAATCAGACATTCATTCCTATTGTCATCTAGTAGGTTGGATTAATCAATAGTTTCTTTCCTTAATCTCAACAATTCTGGGAAATATTGTTGAAATGATATGCAGATACTTGCTCTCTTCACATTTGTCAAGAAATTTGGTGACTCAAATAATCGACTTACACTTGTGTTCTCTACTTCCATCACCTATAGCTGTAAAGTTATCAAACTTCTTCCAGTTCACTGAAATTTTCATCTTGCTTTACTGACTATTCTTCAACATCTCCCATTTCATCTTTTAGCAAAAACAATTCTACTTCTTATTATTTATATTTTTATTTAAATTTTCCACAGATATCTCCATGATGTTAATTTCCTTATCACTTTTCCTTGTCATTAAAAAAATAAGGGGGGGCGTACAGAGCCAAGATGGTGGGGTAGAAAGATGTACATATAATAGCTCTTCCCCCACAGCCCATAAAATACCTGTAAAGAAAGACTCTCAACAAATTCTAGAGCAGCAGAAGCCATAGAACAACAGAGTGGAGGAGATTTCCAGCCCAGTGGGACCTGGGAGGACAACAGGAAACATCTGTCATACCAGACATGGAGCAGAGCCCAGCCCAGCCTTGGCCATGCAGCACAGCTCTGGGAGGAGGATGCAAGCAGGTCACAGGGGTGGAATCCCCAGTTGCAATAGCAGTTATTCACAGATCCTTCAACCCACAGGTGCCAAAGGGCACTGACAGGGTTTTTTCAGCTGGACAAGAAGGGAAAAGGGCCTTCCCATAGCTCCAGCCTCGGGCAGCAGCAGCTTTCACAGCATCCCCTACAGAAGCCCACATCCGTTATTGAATCGTAAAATCCCTGGGGAAACTGAGCTTCTGACTTATACCTCAGTCCTGTGTAGAGGTCCTGCCCCCATCTAATACTCCTGATTTGTGCATCTGATATTTATTTCACACTGAATGGCTGCCCTGCCCCTGCAGCTTATCTGAATCTCATCACCCAGTTGTCTTGGCAAAACTGGAAGCAAGGTAGTTGTGAAGAGGAAACTCTATTTCTCCGATTCTGGGCACAAAAATTTCTACTTGCACCCAGACCAGTGTACACACTTGATTGTATCACCTTGGAAGAACTGAGATCTTACAGATCCCCAGAGTGTACCCTACTCTTGACAAAGGACCAAAAAGTCAAGTAATTGGTTGGGAAAATCGCAAAAAAAAAAAGAGGGGAAAAAATAAGATTATAGAACATTACTTTCGTAGTGAACAGATATCTTCTCCCATCCTCTCAGATGAGGAAGAACAATACTTACTTACCATCAGGGAATGACATAAAAATAAAGGCTTCTGAATCCCAAATATCCAAAATAATATTCAGTGGTCTCAGGGCATGGAAGGGTTCAAAACGCACTTTGAAAATCAAGTAAGAGAGGTGGAGGAAAAATTGGGAAGAGAAATGAGAGAGATGCAAGAAAATCTTGAAAATGGGTCAACAACTTGCTAAAGGAGACCCCAAAAAATGCAGAAGAAAATAATACCTTTAAAAATAGGCTTACTTAATTGACAAAAGAGGTTCAAAAAGTCAATGAGGAGAAAATGTTAAGAAAAGTAGAATTAGCCAAATGGAAAAGGAGGTTCAAAATCTCACTGAAGAAAATAGTTCTTTAAAAATTAGAATGGAACAGTTGGAGGCTAATGACTTTGTGAGAAACCAAGAAATCACAAAACAAAAACAAAAGAATGAAAAATAGAAAATAACATGAAACATCTCATTGGAAA
>CM053769.1:408154385-408179171 GCA_028658325.1 Potorous gilbertii
GTCATAAAAAGAAACTGAGAACAAGGAACAGGAGTCATAGCACTGACATTGTCTGACACTGTTCATCATTTATATAACATTTCCTGCTAGTTGACATTAATATCTGTGAAGCAGTTATATTTATTTGAATGTATTTGTTTTACATTTATCTTTTACATATAACAAATATAATACAAGTATATATATACTTGATATAAAATACACCCATCTAAGCACATGCATAACAAAAATATAAAATAAATATAAATATATGCAAAATAATTTGTATAAGGTAGCTAGTCAATGAATACCATACTATTAAGGAATGATAAATTCAAAAAGTTAAAAGAAATTTAAATCTTTTCAAATTTTATATTACTTTACATATCTTTCCCATATTTCATATATATACACATATACATACATTGATGTATACATGCATATATTAATATGTGTATGTATATACTGTATATTCTTGTTCATAGCAAGCAAGCCCTTTCTTTCATTCTTATGTCTACTAGCACAATAACTGGAACATAAATTTGTCGATTGATTGATTCATGAATTACAATTATTTAGTCATTCTTCAATCATTGAGCATATAGTGGATTTTTTTCCAGTTTTCCAGTTTATAGAGAGTACTGGTATGGATATTTTTAGGTAGAGACATCATTTCTGTCTTGAACCAACCTTCTAAAAGCAGAAACCGGAAAATATGTTTGTTGGGTCAGAGAATGCATGAGAAGCAGAATGATAGAGCAGGAATCACTGAACGTTAAGAGTCAGGAAAATCTGTATTAGATTTGTGACCTGGGAAACACATATCCTCTCTGTGCCTCAGTTTTCTATCTGCAAAATGAATTTGAATGAATGACCTTTGTGGTTCCTTCCAGCTCTAAATTGATGATCCTATGAATATTACTTTTGTTTTATCATTTCGTATTGTTTTCCAAATTGGTCAAATTATTTCATAGATTGAATTATTGAATTATTCCATAGATATTATTATTGAATTATTTCATAGATATAATTATTGAACTATTTCATAGATTTCAATAATTCAATCTATTTCACAGATTGAATTGTTGAGTCATTGAATTATTCTTTGCCATCCCTGTCAAAACTGAATTTTAGTCTCTGTTGACATTTCTTTCTCATTAATTATGAAAGGGATACCTCAGAGTTGATGCAATTTGAATTTCTCTTATTACCAATGATTTTGAATATTTTAAAGTCATTCTGTGTTTGTGTGTATGTGTAAATATACATATATATATGTTTTAAAATGTGGATAGATATATGTGCAGTCTCTTATTTTGAAAACTGCTTGTTCATATTCTTTGATCACTTAGGTGATGGCTCTTATTCTTATAAATTTTTATTAAGCCCCCATAGATTTTAGACATTAATCTGAGATTTTCAATTTACAGATTGTTTCCCTGGTTTGTATCTTTCCTTCATATTCCACATATATAGTCGTTCTTTTCTTCTATCTGTTTCTTCTTTTCTTTCCTTCTTTTCCTTTTCCCTTTCTCTTCTTTTCTTTCTTCTTTCCTCCCTTGCTCCCTCTTTTCTCTTTCTTTCCCTGCCTCCTTCTCTCTCTCTTTCTCTTCTCCTTCCTTCTATTCATCCCTCCTTCCTTCCATCCCTCCCTCCTTTTCCCTCTCTCTTCTTCCTCTTCCCCCTCTCCCTTTCCCCTCCCTTCTCCTCAGTCTCCATATTTCACTTAGACTTGAAGTGCGATATCTGCTAATATCTGCTTGCAGGTCCAACCACACTGCTTATCAGCATGAAAACTTTGACACACTCTTTTCTGACCTGGATCAGTTCATCCCTCCTTCACTAGCCTGGCCACAGTGACTCCCCATATACTGGTACCAGAACTGGTATGGTCAACTATTGTTTTTATCCCTGCTGCTAATCAGAACTACAGAATTTAAGGTATTGTTAGCCTCAACTTCCCCTCATAATTGGGGTCACAGGTATATTTCATTCATTAGTGGTTAAGATTTTTCCACTTAAATACAATTGTGAAATATACCATCTTGTAGTCTTCTATTTTTAAAAAAAGAATGTTTAGGTTTAATATTCATTTTTTAAATTCTGAGTTCAAAGTTCTCTTCTTCCTCCAGTCCCCCTCCTACTCATTGAAAAGGCAAGAAACATGATATCAATTATATATGTGAAATCATGTAAAAATCATGTAATTATTTCCATATTAGCCAGGTTGCAAAAAAGGAAAAACATATAGTAGGAAAAAATTATACCTCAATCCACACTCAGAGTTCATAAGTTCTCTCTCTGGAGTTGGACAGCATTTTTCATCATGAGTCCTTACTTCCAGTTCCTTAAAGGTATTCCTTTATGATCATGGCATTCTAAAATTAGAAGAGATATCATAAGCTATTTAGGAATACATACACCAAAATCAATTCCCAATATAACACATGTGACAAGCAGTCATCCAGCCTCTGTTAGTGCTAGCAATAAATGCTTATTGATGAAATGCCTCCTTTTAAAGACCACTTAAAATATCTCATTATAATTTTGTACAACTCATCATTAGGAAGTTGTTGGAATTATTGGTGTATTTTTTAAAAACTGTTGTGAAGCAATTTCTTTTGTCGGTATGAGTTGTGTTGATCCTGGTTCTGCCCTTGAAGATGAAATAGAACAAATCTAGTCTCTCTCCTGCTTGATAGTCCTTCATATACTTATAGGCAGCTATCTCATACATTCAGAATCTTCTCCATGATCTCCATGACCCTGACTTCTTTCTGTGAATCCTTACATTTAACATGAACTCAAGGTCCTTTACCATCATGTTTGCTTTTCTCTGGACACACTCCAGAATGTTCTTTCTAAACTCTGATGTCCAGAATTGAATCTAATACTCTAGATGTGGTCTGACTAGGACAGAGTACAGAGGGACTAGCACGATATTCCTGGAAGGCATGCTTTGTTAATGAAGCCCAAGACGACATCTGCTTTTTCGACTGCCACATCACAGTACTGACTCATATGAACTTACACTTTACTAAAAACCTCAGGGATTTTTTTTTCCAAACAAACTGCTGCCTAATCATGTCTCCCCCATCTTGTCCTTCTGGGACTAATGTTTAAAAATCAAGTTTAACATGTTACATTTGTCACTAGGAAATTTTTATTTTATTCAATTTAGTCCAATGCTCTGACTTATGGACTTTTATTTTTGGATCCTGACTCCATCATTTGGTACATTCACTATCCCTCCAAGCTCTGCAAGATCTATACATTTGATCAATATTCCATATATCTGTTTATCTAAATCATTAATAATAATGTTGAACAGCACAAGGAGAAGCACAGATCCCTTGGGCATTCCACTCAAGACCTCCTGCCAAGTGACATTAATTCACTAATGACATATTTTCAAATCTAACCATCCAATCAGTTCCACATTACTATATTGCCTAGCTCCCATCTCTCCATATATTCTTCAAGAATTGTATCAGAAATTTTTATCAATGTTTTGAAAAGATCTAGATGAACAATCTACACTACTCTCTTTTACTCAGTAGTCTACCTAAATGGACCTTCTCTCTGTGTTTTACCCACAGCACTCCATCTTCTGTCTCCATACCTTTGCATTTCCCATTCATTTCCTCCTTCCCCACCTCCTCATGGAATCCCCCAGCTAACTAGTACATTCTGTGTGAAGGCTTTCTTAATACTCATAATTGCTCTTGCTCTAACTCCCTAACTACTTTTTACTTAATTACCCATAATATTGTGTAGTATTCTACATAACCCCAGATGAAGGGTAAACTCCTTGAAAACAGCATCTTTTTTTTTACTTTTGTATTCCCAGCACCTGGTACAGTGATGACATATAGTAGGTATTTAAGCAATCCTTGTTGATTGACTGATTGATTGATAGCCTTGGTCATCCAATTTAGAAGACCTCTTCAAAATAAGAAATATGGTAAATCTGGGAAGACCTCTTCTTGATGAAGCTATGTTATTCTTTGTAATTACCACTTCCTTTTCAAGGTATTCACCATATCTTTAATGATCCACTCTAAAATTTTTGCTAGGAATCATATCTGTCTGTATTAGTCATGTAGATTTTCTCCCTTTTTTGAAAATCAAGATATTTGCCATTCTCTAGTCTTGTGGCAGTTCATTCGTTCTTCATAGAATTTTAATTTTCTTTCAAATATCAATGACAATGACTCAGCATTCACATCACTGAGTTCTTTTTGTACCTAAGCATTTTGTTTGTCTGAACCAGGTGATCTTTCTTAATCTTTCTAGGGTATTTAAGGGTTCTCTTTCCTAGGTTAGGTACTAATTTCCAATTAGTTGTTTTTGTTCTGTCTTTTACAATGCAAAGGAGAGTCTTCTTGGAAGAGAAAATAAAAGCATTAAAGTAAAAATTAAACAGTTCTGCCTTCTCTCAATTGTCAGTTTTCAATGACTCATCCATTCTTTGCAATTATCCTGTCCTTCTCTAATCTGACTCTTTCCCCAGTAAAGATTTTAAAAAAATAAAACAACACTGTTCTTTTTAGTTTTCCTTGACAGTAGATAGCTCTTAGCATTAGCATTTCTGACACTCCTTTACAGTGCTGTGTTATAGTCTTATATTCATCCTAGGTTGACTATTCTTACCTCCATCTTCTGCATATATCTTTAAAAAATTTCATTTATTTGATGAGTTCCTTATGTATCCACATCAGTCTCTTCAGTTATCTCCTATTTTTCCTCTTCATCAGATCTGTTTCCCTTTGAGCCTTCAGAATATGATTTCTTTTCCATTCCTCCTGGGACAGCTTCTCCTATATCCTCATGAGATTCTGCTATCTTTTCTCTGAACTCTGTGAAAACTCTTCCTCCAAAGTCTAGGGTATATTTTAAGCTATACTTGACTTTTCTCTCCTCTATCACAAATTAAAAGATAGAGTGGCCACTTACCCTCTTCCCAGGTCTCCATTATTTTGAACCCAGAAAATAGCTTCTTGCTATTAATTAGAATCAGATGCATAATAGAATTTCTAATCTATTTAGACTATTGATCAACTTGGAATTTGCTATAATATAAGGTATTAGATATGCATCTAATATCATTTTCTTCTAAACTGCTATCCAGTTTATACAGATTCTTGACATATTAATATAACAAGGTTCTTCCTCAGTCATTTACTTTTAGAGATTTATAGATATCAAGCTAATTTATGCACTAGGTTATAGATCTTATTTCTCCAATCTATTGTATCACTTATCTAATTTTTTTATTTTGTGCCAAATAGTTTTAATAATCATTGATTTATACTATAATTTTAGATCTGGCAGTAATATTCAGCTTTCCAATTTCTTTCCATTATTTTTCTTACTATTCATGATCTGTTCAATTATATAAATTCTGATACCATTTTAATCTACTTTAGTTATCAATGGATATCCCAATGATATTTCCTTGATATTGTACTGAAACTATAGATTAATTTGAGCAGTAATATAATCTATAATATATCAGGTTAGATAAGCCATAATCATTGCATAATACTTCTATTATTTAATTATGCCTTTCTTCTTTAAAAAATTGCTGAACCAGAAGGAATCAGTGCTTTTACTTTTTTCTTATTTTTCACTTGATTTTACTTTTATTTTTCAATTGAGACATTTATTTTCACTCTTCTTCATCACCCTTTTACCCCTATGGTGTGGCTGGGGTGAGGGGAGAAGGAGAAGAAAAATAAAATCTTTGAATAAATTTGCATAGTCAAGGAAAACAAATATCTACATGGTTCAAGTCCAACAATGTGTATCTTATTCTACTTCTTGAGTCCATCATCTATCTGTCGGTGTGTAGGTAACATTCATTGTTAGTCCTCTGGAGTTACAGTTGGTCAGTGTGGTAATCAGAGTCCTCAAGTCTTTCAAAGTTGTTTATTTTTACAGTGTTGTTACATACATTGTTCTCTTAGTTCTTCCTTTGCTGTGTATCAGTCACACAAATCTGTCTAGCTTTCTCTTTAAAAAAAATGTTTTAAAGTAATTAAATTAAATTTTAAACTACAGACTTTTTTCTTTTTTTGAGTTCTATATTTTCTCCCTCCACCCACCCCAAAACTTATTACAAATATGAGAAACAAATTTGAGAGAGAGAGAGAGAGAGAGAGATTTTCAATCTGCTCTTTTAATCTATCAGGTCTCTATCTGAAGGTGGATAACATGTTTCACTATGAGTCCTTTGGAATTGTGGTGGGTCATTGTGTTGATTAGTTACTAAGTCTTCCAAAGTTGATTATATTTATAATATTTCTATTACAGTTTACATTGTTCTGGTTCCTTTCACTTCACTTTCATCAGTTCCAACAGGTCTTCTCAGGTTTTGCTGAACCCATTCCCTTCATCATTTCTTATAGCGCAATCTGATAGGTGTGATATGGTATCTCAGAGTTGTTTTGATTTGCATCTCTCTAATCAATAGCGATTTAGATCATTTTTTATATGATTGTTGATAGCTTTGATTTCTTCCTCTGAAAACTGCCTGTTCATATCCTTTGATCATTTATCAATTGTGGAATGTTTTGTATTCTTGTACATTTGACTCAGTTCTCTCTATATTTTAGAATGAAGACTTTATCAGAGACAGTAGTTGTAAAAAGTCTTTCCCAGTTTTCTGCTTCCCTCCTAATCTTGGTTGCATTGGGTATGTTTGTGAAAAAACCTTTCAATTTAATATGATCAAAATTATCCATTTTGCATTTCATAATGTTTTCTATCTCTTTAGTCAAAATTTCTTTCCTCCTCCATAAATCTGATAAATATACTATTCCTTACTCCACTGATTTCTTTATCGTATCAATCTTTATACCTAGATCATGTACCCATTTGGACTGCTTGACTTATTCATGAACTATTAATATTTCTCCACTTATTTATAGTCTTATAGTTTAATCTAAAAATGAAATAATAACATGAAGTCTGTTATTCTAAGTAAAACTGATGAATCCAGTTAAAATTTCTGACAGTGGCATTGAGGAGAAATTGTAGCAAAAAGTTTGACACCTGTGATGCCGGTCTCAAAAGGTTAATTGTATACTCTACAAAAGAGCTATGCTGTTCTTCCCTTCCCAAATATATCAAATTATTTGTTTTCAGTTTTCAACATTCACTTTCATAAGTTCCAGATTTTCTTCCTCTCCTTCAACTCTCCCTCTCCAAGATGGCATGCAATCTTTTATGGGTTCTACACATGCATTCCTATTAAAAACATTTTTGCATTAGTCATGTTGCATAGAAGAATTAAAATGAATGGGAGAAGCAAAGAGAAAAACAAAACATAACAAAGGAGAGAATAGTCTGCTTTAATATATGTTCCGACTCCGGATGTGTATGGTATTTTGTATCATGAGTCCTCTGGAAATGTTTTAAGTTCTTTCATTGCTGAGAAGTCCATCAAAATCAATCTTTGAACACGGTGGCTATTACTGTGTATAATGTTCTCCTGGTTCTGCTTGCTTCACTCAGCATCATTTTATATAAGTCTTTCCAGGTTTTTCTGACGTCTAGCACAACAGTATTCCATTACATTCATATACCACAACTTTTTCAGCCATTCCCCAATTGATGGACATCCCCTTGATTTCTAGTTCTTGACCACCACAAAAAAAACTACTATAAATATTTCTGCACATGTGGGCCCTTTCCCCATTTTTATGATCTCTTTGGGATACAGTCCTAGAAACAGTATTGCTGAGTCAAAGGATGTGCATATTTTTATAGCCTTTTGGGCATAGTTACAAATTGCTCTCCAGAATGTTTGGAGCAACTCACAGTGCCACCACCAATGAATTAGTGTTCCAACTCTCCCACATTTTCTCCATCCTTTATCATTTTCCTGTTTTGTCATATTGAGCTATGCCATTCTTAACAATTCATTATAGATTATTCTAAATTTTTTTGCAACACATTTAGTTTGGATATACTCTCTTCTGGACAAGGAGTTCCTATGGAAGAAAAGTTTGTATAGTTAAAAAAATAAAACAAAAGAAGCATTGGTTCAAGAGATCAAAGAAAAATGAAAAGCACCCATATGTACAAACACATTTATTGCAACTATTTTTTTGGCTACAAAAAACTGGAAACATGGGGTTGAGAGGAGTGCCCAGCAACTGGGGAATGGATGAGCCATATATACAGAGAGAGTAAATGAAATGCTAATTTTTCCTACCACATGGAGCAAACAATAATAGCGAGAATAACTGTAATCGTATCTAACTTTTGCATAACAGCTACTATGCTATCAGGCATCATGCTAAGCACTTTACAGTTATCTCACTTGATCCTCATAACAACCTTGGGAGGTAGGTACTATTACTAGCATCCTCATTCTAAGGATAAGGACACCGAGCAAAGCAGAGGTTGTGACTTTCCTAGGGTCACTCGGCTAGTAACCCTAAGTTAGAAGATTTTCCTTGCAGAGGGAAGGATAGCCCATTAGAAGCTTAGTTAGCATGTCTGGAGTATATGTACTCCTTCCTTAACTCTACTTCCAGACTCTCTACTCCTTTGAAAGTCCAGTGTTATATCCTGATTGTCCTTCATCATCCCTATCTAAGAGCCCTCTTTCTTGTTGTTCAATCATTTCAGTCATTTCTGATTCTGTGACCCCATTGGGGGTTTTTTTGGTAGTGATATTGGAGTAGTTTTGCCATTTCCTTCTCCAGCTCATTTTACAGGTGAGGATGCTGAGGCAAACAGGAATAAGTGACTTGCCCAGGGACACACAGCTAGTAATATTCTGAGGCTAGATTTGAACTTAGAAAGATGAATCTTCCTGACTCAAAGTCTGGTGCTCTACCTATACCACCTAGCTGCCCTTCTAAGAGCCCTAGTTGTTCCCTATTCCCAGCTAGTTCTCCTGTTTCTGTACATCTTCACATACTATCACGATAATTCTCTCCCTTTCTCTGCTTGCTAAAATCCTTCTCTTCCTTCAAGAATCAAGTACCACATCTTCCAGAAAACTTTGCTTGATCTCCAGCTGAAAGTGTTATTTCCCTTCACAAATTTTCCTAGGGTTCTCTTTTGTCTTCCATCCTATGTACTAGGCCCTGTTATGCAGCAGACATACCT
The DNA here is from genome assembly GCA_028658325.1 of Potorous gilbertii. Classification (NCBI taxonomy): domain Eukaryota; kingdom Metazoa; phylum Chordata; class Mammalia; order Diprotodontia; family Potoroidae; genus Potorous; species Potorous gilbertii. Next base: position 408,163,491 of record CM053769.1, read on the forward strand.
CCACATATGTCATTAGACTATAGCAAATATATATGTGTGTATCTTTTAGACTATATAAGACTACATAAGGCAGAATGTTTTTATCTCCATATATTCCATTTTTGAAAAAACCTAATCCCAACCACACACACACACATACAGTAGGAAATTAATTAATATTAATTAAAATGAATGAATGCATTGAACAGGATTAGAGGAAGGTCCCTACATGTGGCATAGAAGCACCTTAGAAGACTCACTGACGGAAAGCCAAGAATCAGACAAAATGAGAAAGTATGGACCAGTTGTAGTCTGCACCAGTAGAAAGAATTCCCACACTGATGAGAAAATGGAGCCATCCTTTTGAACTTACAATCACTCTTAAAGGGAATTAGAAAAGTGTTAAAAGTCGTTTGGACTAGCAATTCCCTTTAAACCAGAGAACTGTGAAGCTCACCAGGTTGGCCATCTCTGGGCACTACAAATCATTTGAATCAGCTATATATTCATCAAGATGGGATTTCAGTCCATCAGAACAGAGCTCACAACAAAACAGTTCAGGTTAACTCTCTAGGAAAGGCAAATCATCCTGACTGGATTTGCGCTCACTGGGACTCACACCAGATTAGTTTGAAGGGTCTCTTCTGATTCAGCAGGACAGCAGTAAGACCTGTCTTTCCCCTATCTGCTCTTGCCACTCAGACCAGAGGGGCATAACCAACTATCAGGTCCATGTTAGATGCCTCACCTCCCTTTAACTCTAGGGGGCAATGAAGGGATATAGCTGGAAATTCTATTCAGCATAGCAACTAAAATACCATTTATTCAATCAATCAGGAACTAGTAATCAAAGCCTTAGTATATATTGAAATTTTAATAACAACTGCTGACTCCTCCTGTTGATTTTTTCAAATAGCTCAGAGAGAGCTGCCTTTTGATATTCTGCTGCTGCTGCTTCTCCTGTATGTTTTTTATCACTCCAGCCTCAGCCACCAATCAAACAATAAGCATTTATCAAGTGCACACCATGTGCCAGGCATTGTGCTAAGCAGTGGGGATACAAAAAGAGGGAAAAGACAGTCCCTGCTCTTTTCATTAGTTTGTAATCTAATGGGTGAGACAACACACAAGTAAATATATACAAAACACATTTAACAGAGAAAAGGCACTAAAATTCAGAGGAGTCAATCATTTAAATCAAAATATCCTATTACTATTCAATGATGCGTTGTTCACTTATGAACTAGCAAATCCACATTTCTAATTTCATCTCTCAGACTCTATATAGTTATATTTCCTTTTTTGAGTTGTACCCTAAATTGTATGCAAATGAGCCCAGGGACTCAAAATATTCTGTACTTAACAGGTTTTCAAAATCAATCTTCCATCTCATTTTGTGTCCTTGAAAATGGGTTTCTTCATACTCATATATTACCAGTTTTCTCTGCCTTTCTTAAATAATAAAATTGATCACATATAAACAAAAGTCTCATCCTTTACAAAATGAGTCAAGTTTTTGTATTTATGCCACAGTTCATTTTCTATCCCAAATGGTCCCATCTGAAAACTATGTTCCTTTATACAACTATTTTAAGATTTTAGTAAACAAAAATTTTTTTCCTGTTCTTTTCAGGAGTCAAACTGTTCCCCAATTAATACTTTTTCTTTACATGAAAGTACTTTTTCTGTCCCTTTCAGCATTAAAATTGCTCTGTAGGGAAGATTGTATACTAATGGCCTTACATACATATGACAATATCAAGGCCCTAAGAAGTACAAGGATACTTTTAAAGAAATTAAGCAATACTCAAATATACTACCTCCAGTCTCTGTCAGAACTCCATCTGCTAAGCCAAAAGACCATAGGTGCTACTATTTACTGGAAAAAAGAGGAAGACATCATTTAGAATCACTCTGCCCTTTTCTCAGAGATCTGGCCTCTTGAAATGCTTCTTTAAAACATTTAAAGTTTTGAGGAGGGCTTTCAAAATCTAAATATATCTGTTGAACTTTTATCCATTTTCCATAACCCTTAGATGTTTTATCTCTCATCAAATTTTCCTTAAAATTTTTTTTGGATATCTCATTTGTCCCTATCACATTATGCTTTGTTTCATACTTCTGTGTGTATGTTTCATGGTCTTCCCATTAAATTTCAAGCAGAGAAAAGGCAGGTATTGTATCATTTGTCATGATTGTGCATTGAGTACTCCCTGACTCCCTCTCCCAGAACTAGGCCTGCTACATCTGCCCTTCTGAGTTCTAGAGTAATCTGATGGATTAAAGGACTGTCTGTTTCTTCACTATCATTCATTCTTTTGACCCTGGGTCAGGTACGTTCCCTCCATTTGGTAAGGGTCCATGACTAGTACCTCAGTTCCCTCTCAACACCTAACATCAGGTAGCTTTTTACAAATTTACTTCAAAGATAAAGCAAGAATAATTTTACCCCATGCCTCAGAAGCATAATCTCCCCTCCACTAATTTGATCTCTAGGAACAAAAGACTTGACTTAACTCAGTGCCTGGACAGTATTGATCCTAGTACATTTACATACAAGGGCAACATCTCTCCTTGATTAGACAATAAGCATTTATTAAATGTCTAATATGTGCCAGTTACTGTACTAAACCCTGGAAATAGAAAGGCAAGAGTTAGTCACTTCTCACAAATCTAGTAGTCTAATGGGAGAGACAACATGAGAACAACCACAGACAAACAAACTATAGACAGGATAAATTTGGATATGTTCTTGTTTCATCTGCCACTGGGTCGGGATCTAGGAGGTCACTCCTGAAGGAAGATGTAATTTCTTATTCCTCAGGACATTAATGTCATACTGATTACAAATACAATATACCTGAAAACTTAATTGGATCCCCCCTCCTCCTGACCACATCTGAAACATAAACATACCAAATTGTCAAAATGTATATTTTACAACATAGTAGATGTTGAACAAGGTTCAAGATGAATACTTCCTGGATGACACTGAACAAACTAAACATCTTATGACACTCACAGAAGCAACTAAATCCTGAGGGGTCCTCCAGACCTTCTGAATTTGCAAGGTGATAGGTTTCACTCCCTTCATAGTTCTCCAAGGTCCCAAAAAAGTGCTGCGATAAAGAGGAAATGAATGAAGCTGACAGGCCTTTTTTGAATATGTCCACTGCTAGGCAAAGACCTCCTCTTGACCATATAGTTAGCCAACTGGAACCAGTCACAGAATGTCTACAAATTCTCAACAGTCTCTCCAAAGAATTTCTGTTGCACATCATCTCATCTTTTCTAGAAGCAGGAAGCAGGATACCCAGCAAATCCATGTGGGGGAGATGTCATTAGGGGCACTCTGGGCATGAGTCAGATCCTTATTTCAGTTGAATCCAACATAGGACTTCAACATACAATAGATGCTTAATAAATGTTCATTGAGTTGAATTCAGTTTTTAAAAATTGAATTGACTTCTACTGTAGTCTTCTGAAAGCTTTCAAGCTGATTTCACAGGAATGGGAGAGAGAGGGAAAAGTAATAGAGAAAAGATAGACATGCAAAAAGACAAACCAAGCAAAGATTAAGCATACCTAGGTCACTTGGGGTACGTGAAGGCGAGGGAGGGCTCACCTTTCTCCCAAAGAGAAAACAACTATTATTTATATAGTGCTTTAAAGGTTATAAAGTATTGTCCCTTCATTACCCTGTTGGTCCTCAGAACAACCCTGGGAAGTAGGTCCTTCAATGACGATGAGCAACAGGCCACTTTGTATTTTCTAAGTTACACATGAACATTTCTTCAATTATTCTTAAACATGGAGCAACGCAGACTGTGGAGAGATTGATCTTTTCATCTGGAAAGAGCTGGTAAAGAAATTGTTCCAGATGTTTCCATTCAGAATAATACAGGCATGTTATATTTTTCTGCAGTATGTGAACATGTCACTTTTTTGATATACGACCAACTGCTTAAAAACTCAGGGTTTTGTGTTGGGTGTGTATGTGTGTGTATGTGCCATAAACGCAAATAATTGAAATGTTATACTTCTCAACAATATAATTTTGTTTTAGCATTTTTATTAAATGCGGCTGTTTCATATAAATTCTTAATTAATGGATAAATGAATTACATACTTCAACTTCCTAAAAGAACCAAGTTCAAGCATATAAAAATTTATTTGGATTTTTTACATGGAGATTTACCAAATAAATCTTTAGATTTTCATTGCCTATTAATTTCTTTTGTAATTATATTTATTTTTAATACAGCACATATGAAAATTTGCTTTGTAACAGATTCTGACTTCTGAAAGAGGAGGCCAGAATGTACTACATATCCGCAAATAAAATGACACTCCAGAGAACTTCTAGTTCGACAACTTTCATTTGACCCATAAAGAAACTGAGTCCCAGAAAGGAAAAGGAACTTGACCAAGATCTCATAGTTAAAAATACAGGTCTCAAACCCAGAGTTTCATCCCATCTATCATTTCCCTTCTTGTCTCCCTCCACTCTTGCCTAGCTCAGCCATAACAGTGATGATGAGGAAACACAATGCCTTGAACATAATAAGAATTTAATAAATCTTTGTTGAATCATATTGAATTTAATAAGCAGTTGGATAATTCTTCAAGAAACATAACTGGATCCTTCCCCTCCTTCTGACTACTTCTGAAACATAAACATACAAAATTGTCAAATGTACATTTTACATTACAGCAGATGTTAAGCAAGTTCAAAATTAACACTTCTGAATGGCATTGAACAAACTAAATGTAAGACTCACAGAAATGAAGAATTGAAAGCATTCTTTTCTTACCTGATGATGATGGAGAAGATAATGATGATTATACTTCAGTACTCTGCTGCCTTATCATGATGACTCTTGGGTCTAAATTCTTTGAAGAATGATACACCAATAAGATGTTAGCTCTGAGCAGGTTCCATGAAATTACAGAAGCTTCCATTGTGTTTCCAGCAACTGACAGGGTCAAGAATCACCATGGCTAAATATAGAGGTTCATCTCCACTGGGTTGGCCATCACATGAAAAATTCTTCACCTACAAACAACAACTCAATAAGAAAACTAATTCACATTTACAGACTGCTAAGGTTTACACTTTCCTCCCAACAACCTGTTTCACAAAATATGTCTGTTTTATCTATCTCCAAGACATTTATCATATGATATTGCAGAATTTTCCAAAGAATAATAGGGTGCCCTTTGTCCTGACACAGAGGATGCAAGACCCTCTCAGGAAGGACACAAGACAATGGCCAAAATTATTTGATACTTTTAACACAACTCCCACATGAATAGGGGTACTTTTTTTCAATGAAAACAAAGTTCAACTCAAAGTGTATGAAAGCAACAGAAATATGACTAATCTGGGCAGACAAAAAGCAAACATGAGGTACAGCTAGATGGCAGAGTGGATAGAGTGCCAGTCAAGAAGACTCATCTCCATGAGTTCAAATCTGGCCTCAGAAACTTAGTAGTTGTATGACCCCGGGCAAGTCACTTAATATTGTTTGCCTCAGTTTGCTTATCTGTAAAAAATTATCTGAAGAAGGAAATAGCAAACCACTCCAGTATCTCTGCCAAGAAAAGTCCAAATTGGGTCACAAAGAGTCAGACATCACTGAACAACAAAACAGTGAAGGCAACAGAGTAGTTATTTACTGTGTATATCAACAAGGTTGAATTTGAGTATTTGTTGAGTCTCAGCACAGACATGTCACTGTCAGTCAATGTAGGCTTATGAGAAAATGAGTTGTTTTGCCATGTGGCTTGCTACATTTGAACAAGAAGTGTCTGTATTTGAAGTCAGACAATCACTGTGTGGAAGGTTGAAAAACTATATTATTTGCTACATTTCTCAGTGTCTTTTCACTTTGATAAGTATACTACAAAAAGGGGTTTTCCATGAAACTATCATTTAAAAGAAGTTAAAAAACTTGAGAATAGTTATGATTATTTGAAAATTTAAATAATAAAATTTAAATTTCATCGTCAATTATCTCTAATTGTTCAAGGGAAATAATAATGTAATAATGAGACAATACATAATTAGATTGAAGGAAAAAATACACTGGAACAGTTAAAGTTAAAACAAACAAAAACAGTGGAGATATTTTAGCAGAGATACAATAACATGAAATAAAAATTCTGAATCCAGAAAATATGATCTACTGTCTGCCACTGGTGTTGATGAGCAGTGTTACTGACAAAGAAGAAAGAATGCGGGGTTTGCTTTGTACAGATGCTTTAGTTGCTAACATCATGAAACCTAATAAAGTGTAATGACATCTTGAAAGAGTACATGTAGAATAGATTAGCACATTTTCTTAGATGTAGGCCACAGAGAATAAAAGCAAAGCTGACAAGTCAACAGGATCTTATGAGAAAATGTGCTAGAAAAGACACCAGCTTCCAGGGCCAGGCCTCCTATACTAGGGGCAAAGGAATTCAAATCCAGAGATTATAGTCACTAACTTTACAAATAGAACTAATGGAATTCAGTTACAAATGCTGAGCTTTATTTGGCTATAATCAAAACCTATTGTGGACTAGATGGACACAATTATGTTTGATGGAGTTGATGAGAATTCTGAAGTAGTTTGACAAAAGCTCAATTCCCCTCTACTCACTGATATTGATGGATGGGTAGAAAACAGATAAATCAGTTCACATTTGTTAAGTGCCTACAATCTGCCAGATATGACAGCTAGATGGAAGAGTGGATAGAGCACTGGGCTTGGAATCAGGAAGACTCATCTATCTGAGTTCAAATCTGGCATCAGACACTTACTAACTATGTAACCCTGTTCAAGTCACTTAACTCTATTGTCCCCAGTTCCTCATCTGTAAAATGAGCTGGACAATCCCCCCAATTCCTATGAAATCTGCTTGAAACACTTCATTGTATTTGTCAAGAAAATCTCAAATGGAGTCCCAAAGAGTTGGAGACAACTGAAATGAAAAAACAACAACAACAAAACAATATTTGTGTCATGTCATTAAAGGAATTTGGTAGGACTCCATCTATTTTTTTCAAATAGTTTATATTGTGTTGGAATTCATTGTTATGTAAATGCTTGATAGTATTCCCTTTGAATCCATCTGATCCTGGTGATTTTTTTCTCAGGGAGCTCATTTGTAATTCATTCCATTTCTTTTTCTAAGACAGAGTTATTTAAGAATTCTGTTTCTTCTCTTGTTAATCTGGGCAATTTATATTTTTGTAAATATTTATCCATCTCACTTAAGTTGTTAGATTTATTGGCACACAACTAAGCAAAAACATAATAACGTAGTAATAGTTGTTTAATTTCATCTTCTTTGGTGAATTCACCCTTTTTGTTTTTGATACTGATAATTTGGTTTTTTTAATAAAATCAACAAATAGTTTATCTATTTTGTTTATATTTTCACATAAAATGAACTTGTATTTTCATTGATTAGGTTAATGAGATTTTTACTTTTGATTTTACTAATCTCTCCTTTGATTTTCAGGATTTCCAATTTGTTTTTTAATTTGTGGATTTTTAATTTGTTTTTTTTTCTCATTTTTATTAGTTGCATGCCCAGTTGATTGATCCGTTCTTTCTCTATTTTATTGATGTTAACATTTAGAAATATAAATTTTCCCCTAAGTCCTGCTTTGGTTGCACACTATAAATTTTGGTATGCTGTCTCATTGTTGTGATTCTCTTTAATGAAATTATTGATTGTTTCTATGATTTGTTCTTTTACCCACTCATTCTGAAGAATTAGATTGCTTAGTTCATTTTTAGTCTGTATTTACATACCACTTTGTTAAAAGTAGTTTTCATTATGGTCTAAAAAGAATCCATCTAATATTTCTGCTTTTTGGCATTCGGTTGTGAAGTTTTTATGCCCTAACACATGGTTAATTTTTGTGAAGGTGCCATGTACAACTGGGAAATAAATAAGTATAGTCCTTGCTATTCCCATTCAGTTTTCTCCAAAGGTCCATAATATCTAACTTTTCAAAAATTTTATTATTATTTTTGATTTTTTTTAAATTTATTTTATGGTTTGATTCTAGTTCTAAAAGAGGAAAGCTGAGGTGCCCTACAAGTGGAGTTTTATTGTCTATTTCCTCCTCTAATTCATGTAACTTTTCCTTTCAGAATTTGGATGCTCCATCTGGTGCATATATGTTTAATATTGATATTATTTCATTGTCTATGGTACCTTTTAGCAAAATACAGTTTCTCTGTTTATCTCTTTTAATTATGTTTATGTTTGCTTTTGCTTTATTTTAGACCATGATTACTAACTCTGCTTTTTGTTTTTACCTTTTTTGAAGAATAATAGATTCTGCTGTAGCCCATTATTTTTTGCTCTGCATATGTGTGTGTGTGTCTCAGGAGTATTTCTTGTAAACAATATATTGTTGAATTCTGCTTTTTAATTAATTTGGCTTATCCAACTTGCTTTATGGGTGAGTGCTTCCCATTCCCATTCACATTATGGTTACTAACTGTATTATTCTCCATCACATGTTTTTTCTTCTTCATCCTTTTCACTCTCTGTTCTCATATTGTCCCCGCACAAAAGCTTGTTTTGCTTCTGACAAGTACCTCCCTTCTCTTAGCTCTATTTTCTTTCTATTTTCCCTGTCCCTTCCAATTTCCCTATAGGGTAAGATAGATTTCTGTGCCCACCTGAGTGTGTATGTTATTTTCTCTTTGAGCCAATTATGATGAGAAGCAATATACGAATGTTGCTCACCCTTCCATCTTTTTCTCCATTATAAGAGCTCTTCCTTTTGCACCTTTTTTATATAATTTACCCCATTGTTCTGCTCCCTTCTGCATTCTTCCAGTTCATCCTGCTTTTTTACCCCTTAATTTTAATTTTTAATCATTCCATTATAGACAACTCATATGTTTGCCCTTTGTCTATATATACTACTTCTAATTGCCTTAATAATAATAAGATTCTTAAGAGTTACAATAAAATATGGAATACTTCATGAATTTCTGTGTCATCCTTGTGCAGGGGCCATGCTAATCTTCTCTGTACATTTCCAATTTTAGTATATGTGTTGCCAAAGCAAGTACCTATTCCTGTTAGGAAAAAAAAACACTAGAAAGCAAAGGAATAAATTTAGCTTTCCTTAAAATGATACATAGAATCCATCTAGAATCAAGAGCTAGTGTTATCTATAATGGAGATAACCTAGAAGTTTTCCAATAAGATCAAGAGTGAAACAAGGATATATACTAGAAATGCTAACCATAGCAAAAAGACAAAAAAAAATAGAGTAAATGAATAAGCATAGGCAAAGAGGAAATAAAATTACCACTCTTTGCAGATGATATAATGGTTCACTTCTTTTCCAAAACCACACAATGGACAAAGCTCTTGTGCCTTCCCAGTCACTAACAAAGTGAAATAGGGCTATGTGCTTGCTCCCATGCTTTTTAGCATGATGTTTTCAGCCATGTTGACAAAAGCTTTCAATGAAGATAAACACGGCATCAAGGTCAACTACTGTATTGATGGAGGGAGTGTTGGTGCATGATTTTCTGTTTGCAGATGATTGTGCACTCAATGCAGCCTCGGAAGCTGAGATACAACAAAGTATGGATAAATTCTCTGCTGCCTAGGCTAATTTTGGCCTAATAATCAACACCAAAAAAAACACAAGTGCTCCATCAGTCACCCCCACGCTACCAATACGTGGAACCATTGGTTACAACAAATGGAGAAGTTTTGAATGCTGTGAATAAGTTCACTTACTTTGGTCATGTACTTTCCAGGGTTGTACACATTGACAATGAGATTGATACACGCATTGCCAGAGCTAGTTCAGTATTTGGGAGGCTCTGAAGAAAGGTTTAGGAGAGAAAAGGTATTAGGCTGACTACCAAACTAAAGATCTACAGAGCTGTTGGAAAGGTTACAAACCAAGACCAAAATGGAGCAAGAAAGAAACAATTCTACTACTGTGGAAATACAATCAGGATAACACCAGATTTAGCAGCTTTTTCACTAAGGTATCAAAGAACTTGGAACATGATATTCCAGAGGTCAAAAGAGGTAGAATTAAAACCAAGAATCATCTACTAAGCAAAACTGAGTATAACACTTTAGGGGAAAAAATGGAATTTCAATGAAATAGAGGACTTCCAAGAATTCCTGTTGAAAAGAACAGAGCTGAAAAGAAAATTTGACTTTCAAATATAAGAATCAAGAGGAACATGAAAAGGTAAACAGGAAAGAAAAGCAATAAGGAAATCATTAAAGGTGAACTGTTTACATTGCTACATAGAAAAATAATATTTATAACTCATGAGACCTTTTTCAGCATTAGGTTAGTTAGAGGTAACATGTATGTATGTATATAAACACATATACAAATGCACATATACATTTATGTGTATATGTAGATATGTATGTGTATGTATGCATGTGTATATTATATGTGTGTATATGTGTAGGCATGTATGTGTGTATATATGTATAAAGATAGATAGATGGATAGATAGATAGATAGGCAGACAGAGGGCACAGGGTGAGCAGAATATGAAGGGAGAATACCTAAAAAATAAAATTTACTGTTAAGAGGAATGTACTGGTAGAAAGAGAAATGGAGAGGTAGAATGTAGCAAATCATCTCACATAAAAGAGGCAAGAAAGACCTTTTATAATGGAGGGGAAGAGGTGGGGAACAGAAAAGGAATAAATGAGCCCTATTCTCATAAAGTTTAAGGAGGGAATAACACATATCCAGTTGGGTACGGAAATCTATTTTACCCTGAAGGAAGGTAGTGGGGAAGGGGATAGGAGAGGGAAGATAATAAAAGAGATGGCAAATTGGGGAAAGGGATAATCAGAAGCAAACACTATTGTGAGAGGACAGGTCAAGGGAGAGCATGGAACAAATGGAGGGCAGGATTGGACAGAGAGAAATGTGGTTAGTCATTCACAACATGACTGCCATGGAAGAATTTTGCATGGCTACACATGTATGAGCTATATAGACTTGCTTGCTTTCTGAATGAAGGTGTGGGGGAGGAAGGAAGAGAATATGGAATTCAAAGCTTTAAAAATGAATGTTAAATATTGTTTTTGCATGCAACTGAGAAATAAGATGTATAGGTAATAAGGTATAGAAATCTATTTTGCTCTATATGAAAATAGAAGGGAGGGGAATGGTAGAAGGGGGTGATAGAAGAGAGGATAGACTGGGAAAGGGGAAGGTGGGGTGCACATTGTCCTGGGTTTGGGGTCAGGGAGAGATGGAAAGAAATTTTGGAATTCAAATTCTTGTGGAAATGAATGATGACAACTAAAAATTAAATAAATTGTATATTTTAAAAATTATTTTGTATTTAGAAATAAAATATGGGGAGTCTTAACTGTCCACTTTTTAAAATTAATTAATTAATTAATTTTTAGTTTTCAACACTCACTTCCATTAGATTCTGAGTTCTAAATCCCACCCCCTTCCCTCCTCCCTCTCCAAGATACATGCAATCTGATATAGGCACTATATATACCTTCATATTAGACATATTTTCACATTAGACATGTTATAAAGAAGAATTAAAAACAAAGGGAGGAACCATGAGAAAAAAGAAACAAAAAAATGAGAGAGAGCACAAATTATATGCTTCAATCTACATACAGACTCCATAATTATTTTTCTGAATATGGATAGAATTTTCCATAATTGGTCTTTTGGAGTTGCCTTAGGTCCTTGCATTCCTGAGAAGAACTGTCTATCAAAGTTAGCCATCGTACATGCACACTCTTACTGTATACAATGTTTTCCTAGTTCTGCTCAGATCATGCAGTATCAGTTCAGGTAAGTCTTTTCAGGTTTTTCTGAAATCTGCCTGAGCATCATTTATTATGGAACAACAGTATTCCGTTACATTCATATACTGCATTTTTTTCAGTCATCTCTCAATTGGTGGATATCCCCTCCTGATCATCATTTATTATGGAACAACAGTATTCCATTACATTCATATACTGCATTTTTTTCAGTCATCTCTCAATTGATGGATATCCCCTCAATTTCTAATTCTTGGTCACCACAAAAAGAACTGTTATAAATATTTTTGTACATATGGGTCAAAGGAATATTTTTAAAGGAGAAAAAAAGGAGGTCTAGTGGTCACTGATCTTGAACTATATTAATAGAGTTGTAATTATTTAAAAAATTGTTACTGGATTTAAAAAAAGGTTGATTAGTGAAATAGATTAAGCCCACAATATACAAAAGCAAATGAGAACAGTAACATAGTGTTTCATAATTTCAAAGATTCCATTTACTGCAACAAAAACACATTATTTGACAAAAACTGCTCAAAAATCTGAAAAATAGTCTGGCAGAAACTAGGTATAGACCAACATCTCACATCATATGTCATAAGCTCCAAATGTATACATGACCCAGGCATAAAGAGTGGCATTATAAGCAAATTAGTAGAATATAGAAGAAAATACATGTCAAATTTTTTGAAAAAAAGGAAGAGCTCAGGACCATACAAGAATTATAGAGGTTCACAGGAGATAAAGGATGATATCAATCACACAATGTTTTTTAAATGAATGCAAATAAAACCAATGCAGTTCAAAATACAAGAGAAGTAGGAAATTGTTGGGGAGAAGGGAGATATTCACAGAAAGTTTCTCTAAAAAAGGTCTTATCTCTAAGATATATCGGTAACTGAGTCAAATTTACAAGAATAAGTTCTCTTCTCCAAGTTATAAATGGTCAAAAGATCTGAATAGGCAATTTTTAGAGAAAGCAACCCAAACTCTCACAGTAATATGAAAAAAATGTTCTAAATCACTAATAATTTGAAAAATTCACATTAAAACAACTCTGAGGTGCTGCCGCAAATTCATTAGATTGGCTAAGTGTAAGCGTAATCAATGGGATTTGTTGTTTTTGTTTTTTTCTGGAGTTCAGTTTCTTAGGCTCAGGCTAAATTATAAACATCTGAGGCATTAATCTCCTTTCAACTCTGATAATTCACAACTGTGCTGAGTCACATAGGTTTTGTGCCTTCTGGCTCTGAACCAATCAGGGGCTCAGATGTTGGTGCTCTCCTGGTATGGTTCTGTATATAGTTAGTTGTATTACTTTATTCAGACAGTTTGAGCCCTGTCTGTTGAATGTCTCTGTCAATTTCCCTGCTGGTATTTTCTATACTCATTTCTTTCTACTTATCTATAATTAAAGTAAGATTGTTTACCTGTTTAAAATTGTCTTTTCTTTAGAGAAGTAGATCGAAGGACATGTGCTAGCAGCCCATCCTATGAGCTAGTGTGGTTACAAATACACCAAGTTTAGAAAAAAAAGGAAAATGACAAATGCTGAAGGGACCACAGGAAAGAGGTGTTTTAATGTACTGTTGGTGGAGTTGTAAATCAATCATTCTAGAAACTAATTTGGAACTATGCACAAAAGACTATTAAACTATGCATATTCTTTGATCCAGCAATACTGCTTTTAGGTTTATACTCCAAAGAGATAGAAGAAATAGTAAAATCACTTATATACACAATAGGATTTATAGCTGTTCTTTTGTGGTAGCAAGGAATTAAAAACATAAGGGAATAAGGGAAACTAAGGGTTGAAGAAGTTATGATAAGAGATTGTGATAGAAAACTATATTGCTCTAAAAAATGATGAAGGGTATGGTTTCAGAAAAATCTAGAAAAACTTGCATGAATTTATGCTCAGTGAAGTGAGCAGAGCCAGGAGAATAACTTTTATAATAGCAAAAATATTATAAAGGTGATAAGCTTTAAAAGGAATAATGACTGTAAATCAATACAGTGAATAACCACAATTCCAAAGATTGATGATAAAAAAGCTATCCAGCTTTGGATAAGGGGCTGGAGGCAGACTGGAGCATATTAGAGGCATACATACAGATATACCTGTATATATACACATAGATACATATATGTATTATATATAGAATACGTAATTTTAATGGACTTTGTTTTTTCTTATCTTTTCAATGAGTTGGGAAAGGGTAAAATTTTGAACTTAAAATACAATTGTGCGAGAAAAAAAAGAAGGTAATAGTCAATGAAAGATACTCTCTGCCCTCAAAGAATTTACAATTTAATGAGAGAAGACAACATACAGAAGGAAGCTGAAAATGTGGGGAGGGTAGACAGGTGGGCACATATCCCATGGGAGGCTAGGTGAGGGGAGTATGGTGGAGATGTCAGAGAAGTTTCATAATAGAGCAAACAGATGTGAAGAGATAAGATATCTCTCCTGAGTTCCCTCCTTAAATTGAACCTTTGGAATTCACAGCTTCACCCCCCCATTCAGAGAGTATTGCCAAAATAGGCACCTATTCCTATTTTAAAAAATGATTGGACAAGTAGTCATGAGGTGTGAGTTCATTGAAACTTCCAAGATAATGAGGATTTTCCAATGTTGAACTTCCTGAGGCTTAGTGGGAAAGTCAGTGAAGTCCCAAAGTGATATAATCATATGGGAAATGAAATATTACTCCTGAACTCCCTGTTCTCATGAGGGAAAGAGAGATGAAAGACTTTAGTTAGCTGGAATGTTCAGATCAAGTGAATTGTTTTGTGTTATTTTGTTTTGTTCTATTTTTTAAAATGGGAGAGACATGAGACAAACATACTTACACGCAGGAGGAAAGGAGTTGACATAATAAATAGGGACAGTCTGAAGATATGAGAGAAAGTGGGAATGCCAGTAAAAGAAATTTGCTAGAGAACATTGGTTCATGTTGAAGATTTGTATTGGCAATGAGAACAGGAAGATTATCTGTTTATCTTAAACAGGTGTGAAGGAGCAGACAGTGAGAAAAAATGCTTGAATGATGTGAGAGCAAGAGGATTTGAGAAGGGGGAGCTCTTTGATAATAACTTTAATATTGTTTAAGTAAAATATAATACTGAGAAGATGGGGGAGGGAATATTGTGGGGAACTTTTGGAAACATAAAAATTTGAAGATACTCAAAAGTAGCTCTGCAAATAGCAACACCTAAAAATCTGAATCTTGGGACAATGACTCTCTACCTCCAAGTAAGCAGAAGCCAACTTTAACATAAATTTCAAAGTCAAGAAAAGTGAACAAACAGAAAACAAAGGAATTTGATCATTAAAAAACTATCATAGTGGGAAGGAAAACCAAGGCTTAAACTTAAAAAAAAGACAACAACATGAAAAGAGCCACAAACAAAGCCTCAGAGAAAAATGCTAACGGAATGCAAGCCCAACAAGAATCCTTGAAAGCTTACAAAAAGAAAGATGAGTGGTAGAGGAAAAATGGGCAAAGAAATTAGAAAATTACACTTCAAAAACAGAATTGACCTAATGGTAAAAGAGGCACAAAAATTCACTAAAGGAAAGAATTACTTAAAAACACCAATAAACCAATGGAAAAACATTACAAAAATTCACTCAAGAAAAGAACTTCTTAAAAAACAGAATTGGCTAAATGGAAAATGAGATACAAAAACTCACTGAAGAAAATAATTCCTTAAAAATTAGAGTTGGGCAAGTGGAACCTATGACTCCACGAGACATCAAGAAACAATAAAACAAAGGCAAAAGAATGAAAAAATAGAAGAAAATGTGAAATATCTCATTGGAATACAATTGCCTTAAAAATAGATTGAAGAGAGATTTTAAATTCATGATCAAAGAAAAACCCT
>CM053769.1:408179671-408215227 GCA_028658325.1 Potorous gilbertii
ACTACAGAATTAAACAATCTTAGAAGGATCAAAATTGAAAATGACATAAAAGACATGAAAGAAAGATGCATGTGGGTGTGTCAAGAAGGCAACATATTCCTAAAGATGATTTGTTTGTGGTGTCATGGACTATATACGTCATCAGGGTCATATGTGACTGGAAAAGAAGGTTGGAAGGGGTATGCTAAGAAATGTTTAACAATCAATTTTCTGGGAGGGGGATGTATACATGACATACTTCTAAGCTTTAAATCTGCATTATTAACATTTTACCCATAACTTTCTTAAGTCTATATAATCAACAAATTTGTAGCATTTACCAAAGTGCTTGTCTTGATAATTTAACAGGCTCTCATGAAGCAGTTGCTTTTGACTTCAGAACACTCCTTGAAAGTAGGTGATTTTAGCAAGAGAGAGTATGATAAGAGATGACCTCTTTGCTATTCTGGTGTCTTGGTAATATGAGAAAACCAGAAAAGAAATTTTGAGTGGTTGATAGATCCATCATACATAACTTATGGAAAGATAGGGACAAGAATATCATAGAATGAGTTAATGTGAAAAACTAGTACTCTGAATGAAGTATTTATAAGCATGAGATTATAGTACTAAATTTCTAAATAAGACATGGTTAGTTCTTTTTGGTTTGTTTTTTTTTATTATGAACAAGATAACCATTAACAAACACAAAAAACTATATGAAAAGAGACCATAAAATAGGGCTTGTAATGAAACTGTTAATCTACTGCATACAATTTGTTCCTTTAAATATAAATTAAATTTAACATGGTAGTACTTTCATTGCCCTACTTGTCTGTATCACCCTCTGAAAACTCCTTTTGTTTTCACTGTGTAATTTTTACTCTTTTTTGTTTCTTCCCCCATCCCCACCTTTACACTATCCCACAAATAAAACCAAAAAGTTTAACAAAAGTGTTGCCGGGTTCTATCTGGAAAGGTATGTCTTATTCTACATTTATAATCCATCACCACTCCACTAAGAAATCAGAGGAAACATCTATCTTCTTGAGTTGTGATTATTCATTTCATTGATCAGAATTCTTAAGTCTTTCAAAGTTTTTTCCCTTCATAATGTTATTATCATAATTCTTCTAGTTCTATTCATTCACTCTGTTTCAGTTAATACAACTCTTCCTAGGTTTCTCTGATTCCATCTCTTTCATAACTTTCATGACTCAATTATACTCCATTGTATTCACATGTCACAGTCTATTTAGCAGTTCTTCAGCAGTGGCCATCTACTTTATTTCTAGTTCTTTCTGATAAAAAAAAATGCTGCTATGCATATTTTTATACACACATCTCTTCCCATTTTTTCTTTGATATACATGTTTAATAATGTCATCTCAGTGTCAAAAGGTATACATAGTTTAGCAACTTTGGGAGTTTAGTTCCAAATGGCTTTCCAGAATGGTTTGACCAGTTCATAGGTCCACAGTCACTTCAACAATTGTAATTTTCCTGATTTGACATCTTTGTCCATCTGATTTGGTGTAGGTCAGTGAAGCAGTAAACATTTACTAAGTAGTTACTATGTTCCAGGCACCATGCTAAGCATTGAGGAAGCAAAAAGAGGACAGTCCCTACACTCAAGGAGCTCACAATCTAATACAGAGAAAATAAGCAAATACGTACAAATGAACTATATATAGGATAAATGATTGGTCTATAGGTTGTGTTTTTCATTCTCAAAGAGGACCAAAATGACACTCTAGGTTAGAGTGAAGGTAGAGTACGTCTGATTGTGGTTAATCAGAGTGATAACAACTCAGAAGGCTCTACTACAGGTCAGGTACCAATATTCCACACGAACTTTTGGAGTAGAGATATTTCTAAATTTGCACATCTCGTGTTGCTTTTGTACTAGTGTAATTCTTCTTCACTCATAGAGCACAGAGCCTTCTGTAATGTGGGCATGCTATGTTGGGCAGTCCTTTGCCAGTGTCTCTCATATCACACCATTGATATAATGCTTTTCAGAGACTTTGAGAGTGCCTTTGTATTGCTTCTTCTGACCTCCATGTGAATGCTTTCCTTGTGTGAGTTCTCGGTAAAATAATCTTTTAGGCAGATATATGTTTGACATTTGAACATGGCGGGCCTATTGCAGTTGCCCTCTCTACAGTAGAGTTTAAATGCTTGGCAGTTTAGCTTAAGAAAGGACCTTAGTGTCTAGTACCTTGTCTTACCAGGTGATCTTCAGAGTCTTCCCAATTCAAATGGAAGTGATTCCATTTCCTAGTATGGGGCTAATATACTGTCCAGGTTTCACATGCATACCCCAATAAGGTCAGCACAACAGCTCTACAGGCCTTCAGTTTTATAATCAGTATAATACCTCTTCTCTCCCACACCTTCCTTTGGAGACTCCCAAACACTGAGCTAGCTCTGGCAACGTGTATATCAATCTTATTGTCTATATATACATCTCTGGAAATTGTACTGCCAAGGTAGGTGAACTTATCCACAGCATTTAATATTTCTCCAGTATAAATGGTGTGGTGCTGGCTAGAGGAGAGCCTGTGTTTTCTTGGTGTTAATTGTTAGGCCAAAATTAGCACAAACAGTAGAGAATAGATCCATCAAGTTAAATAATCTATCACTAGTACAAAAGCTGATCTTGATAAAATGGTGTAGGTGATGTTTTTTGATTTGAGCATAAATTGGATTTAAGTGAGGCAAGTTGCACAAAATCACTGGCCTCACTCACTTTACCAGGGTTATCAGAGTACAATGACAGGACAAAAATCAAGATGAATGATGATGACTTGGGATGCAGAGGATGATCTTGGTGTCTTTGATATTTCACTAAGTTTTAAGTGTAACACAGTACCTGTTTCAGTCAACTTCATGGCTATTGGGACAAATTGTTCTCATCTTCTCCTTCCGCCAGGGAAAGTCTTCACATACTTGAGGTAGACACTCCTTTGCTCATTAAAGGGTCTGAGAATTCTTGGTTACCCTGGTTTATCCCATCTACAAAAATGGTTTACTAGGGTATGACCGCTGCACGTACTACAGTTTCTTGGAGCCACAGGTGAGAGTTGGGTGAATCATGTGGACACCAAAGGTGCATGAGCAGACCTGAAAGGGCTTGGTAGCTTTCATACCAGAAGTGTTACTCTTTCCTGAACACACTGACACCTCGTAGGATAAATAGGAAATAATCAAAAGAGAGAAGCCAGAATAAAGAGGGATTGGGAAAGGCTTCTTGGAAAAGATGGGATTTTAGTTGGGACTTAAAAGAAGTCAGGGAAGTCAGTAGGCAGAGATACAGAGGAAGAACATTCCAATCATGGTGAACAGGCAGAAAAAAGTGCTCAGAACTCAGATATTGAATGTTTTACTCATAAAAGAGCAAGGAGGCGCTAGTGTCACTGGATCACAAAGTAAGATTTCCTCTGGCCCCAAAAACTGGAAAGGTGCTAGCTTTTGAAGGACTTTGGAAGACAAATAGTATTGGATTCTGGTCCTGAATTTTATTGAATATTGTGACATTGGCAAACCCTAACTTTCAGAAAATCATTTTGGTTGCTGAATGGAAGATAGATTAGAGTGGGAAGAGATGAGGCAGAGACCTACCATCAGACTATTGCAATAATCCATCCATGAGGTAACGAAGCCCACACCAGAATGAGAGCAGTGTCAGAGAAGAAAGGAGACATATTTGAGAAATGTTGCAAAAGTGAAAAGGACAGCTTTTTCAACAGGTTGGATACGGAGGGAGGTGAGAGAGAGTGAAGAATTGAGGATGATACGAGTTGCAAGCCTGAGATAGTGAGAATATAGTGTTGCCTCTTACAGGAATAGGAAAATTAGGAGTTGGGGGTAGGTATAGGGTAAAGACAATGAGTACAGTTTTGGACATGCTGAGTTTGAGATGTCACCTGGACATCTAGTTGGAGATGTCTGACAGGCAGTTGGAGATGTGAGTTTGGAGGTTAGTAAAATGGCTAGGACAGGATATACAGACTTGAGAATCATCACAGAGACAGAAATTAAATCCATGAGAGTTGATGGAATCACCAAGTGAAGTAGTATATAGAGAGATGAGACAAGGGTTCATTTCAGGACTCTCTGGGACACCTATGGTTAGAAGGTATTATCTGGATAAGGATCCAAAGGAGACTGAGAAGGACTGAGAAGACTGACAGGTAGGAGTATTAGGAAAAAGTGTTGTTCAGGAAACCTAGAGATAAGTGAGTATCAAGGAGAAGAGAGTGATCAATAGTGCAAAGACTGATGAGAGGCTGAGAATGTAGATTGAGAAAAGGCCATTGGATGTGACAAATAAGAGATCATTGGTAACTTTGAGAGAGTAGTTTTGGTGGAATAGTAAAATTAGATGGTAAGGGGTCAAGGAGAGAACAAGAGTAGAAAATGTGAGATTACCTATTGTAGAAGCCATTCAGAGGAGTTTAGCCACAAAAGGCAGATGATATATAAAATGATAATGGGAATAGAAGGATGAAATAAGAGTTTTTGGGGACAGAGGGAGACATAGCCATGTCTGTAGTCAGTAGGGAATGAATTAGTAGACAGAGAGATTGAAAATTAGTCATAGTGTGGGAATGACAGAGGGGACAATTCCTGAGTTGAGTTGGGTTAGAATGGAATTGCTTGTATAGATAGAGGGGTTAGTTTTGGCAAGAAGTATGATCACCTCTTTATCTGAGATAGGGGTAAAGGAGAAGTTTGTGACAGAAGGCACATGAGTGGTATGGGATTAGGAAGAGGGGAGAAAATGGAACTCCTGGTAAATGCCTTACTTTCTTTTCTGTAAAATATGAGGTTAGTTTCTCAGATGAGAGTGTAGAAGAAGGGGGAGCCATGGGAAGTTTGAATAAGGT
Organism: Potorous gilbertii; assembly: GCA_028658325.1. Classification (NCBI taxonomy): domain Eukaryota; kingdom Metazoa; phylum Chordata; class Mammalia; order Diprotodontia; family Potoroidae; genus Potorous; species Potorous gilbertii. The sequence continues at coordinate 408,184,543 of CM053769.1, forward strand.
GAAAAGGATGAGGAAAGATGAGATAATAAGTTTGTAAGGGAGGATTGTTTGTAAGGTAGGATTGTCTAGCAGCAGTGAAGGCCCAGTTGAAATTTTGTAACATAAATTTAGAATTAACCAGTTTAGAATGGTTGCATGATTTTCTCTACTTTGTTCAGTACATGTGGAGAGATGGTGGGAGTGATCTAAGGCTGAGTCTTAGATTCAATTGGTGGAATGATATGGGAGCTAGAGGCTCAAGAGAAAAAGAACAATGTAGAGCTGAACTGGTTCACCATGAGGTCAGTATGGGGCTAAGAGGAGAGAGTGGCTAGTATGGGGAGATGACCAGTGAGAGAACTGAAGAAAGACTGATGGTCATGTTGTAGATGAGCAGTGATGGTAAAAGAAAACAGAGGGGGAGATGGAAAGACAATAGATTATGGTTAAATAAAGGGATTTTATAATTCTTGATCATGGAAGTGGTGCATTTGTTAGTGATGGTTAGATCAAAGGTATGACTATCTGTGTGGGATTGAAGTGGGGTGGAGGAGTATATTATAGGAACTGAGTAGGTTGAAGAACTGAATGGTTAGGATGTTTGTGGAAAAGTCAATATGTAGATTGAAGTCTTTAATTATGTGGGCAGGAATTGAGGAAGATAGAAAGATTTTGATTCAAATACTGAACTCATTGAGGAAGGTATAGGAGTGAGCTGAAGGTCTGTAGACAATAGCCACCAGGATTTTGAATGGTTGGTAGATATAAATAGCATGAATCTCAAAGCAAGAAGAAGGCAGATGATCAAATGCAAAGCCCTAGTTTAATACTACTCTGTCCTCTGAAGCCTGTAGATTAGGCAGGAATTATTCAGCAAAAGATGGAAGTCGCTCTCCCCACTGACTTATCTCTTCTTGTTAGCAGGAGACAGAAAGCCTCAGGACAAGGGGAAGGTTGCTCTTCTTTGCACTGAAGGTTGTCCACATCCTTGCTGGGTGATCAGACTGGTTGTAGGAGCTGGAAGTTGCCTTTAGCAGTCTTCCCTCAGGGGATATATGCAGCAGAAAGTGGAAATGCAAGATCTGAGAAAGGTCTTGGTTTTCTTCTCCTCCCTACTCTATCTGACCTCTTTTCCTTGATGTAAGGCAGATCCTGAGTTACACTGATTTGCATTACCCTTATTATTAAGGATTTGGATCATCTTTTCATAGTTTGTTGATAACTTGTGTTTCATTCCTTAACTGCTTATTCATATCTTTTGACTCTTTATTTGTGGATGATTCTTATTCTTTAAATTTTTTGCATCAATATTCATTAAGAAATTGGTCAATAGTTTTCTTTCTTTGTTTTTGCTTTCCTTGCTTTAGGTATCAGAACCATATCTGTATTGTAAAATGAATTTGGTAGGACTCCTTTGCTTGTTCTTCCAAATAGTTTATGTAAATGTTCAGTTGTTTCAGTCATGTCTGATTTTCCTCGACCTTATTCTAGGGCTTTCTTGGCAAAGACATTGAGTAGCTTGCCATGTTCTTGTCTAGCTAATTTTACAGATGAGGAACTGAGGCAAACAGGATTAAGTGATTTACTGAGGGTCATACAGCTTATAAATGTCTGAGGCTGTATTTGAACATATAAAGATGAGTCTTCCTGATTCTAATCCTAGTTCTCTATCCATTGTACCCCTAGCTGATATAGCATTAGATTTCATTGCTCTTTAAATGTTTAATAGAATTCACTTGTCAATCCATCTAGTTCTAGTGATTGTTTTCTTAGGTACTCATTGATGGCTTGTTCAATTTCTAAGACAGGATTATTTTGTTCAGAAACTTTTCAGTCATGTCTTATTCTTTGTGACCCCATTCATGACACCAATGATTTCTTGGCAAAGTTACTGGAGTAGTTTGCCATTTCTTTCTCTAGGTCCTTTTACAGATGAGGAAACTGAGGCAGAGTTGAGTGACTTGCTTAGGGTCATGCAACTAATAAGTGAGACCAGATTTGAATTTGACTCCAGACATGACACTCTATCCATTGCATCACTACGCTGCCCATGGAGTTACTTGAGCATTCTGTTTTCTCCTCTGTTAATCCAGACAACTTATATTTTTGTAAATATTCATTCATTTCACTTAGATTGTCAAATTTATTGGCATATAATTGGGCAAAATAGCTCCTAATAATTGATTTAATTTTCTGTTCATTGGCCGTGAATTCACCCTTTTCATTTTTGATAATGGTAATTTGGCTTTTCTTCTTTCTTTTTCTTCTTAAGTCAAATTACCAATAGTTCACATACTTTATTGGCTTTTTCATAAAACCAGTTCCTAGTTTTATTTATTAGTTCAATGGTTTTCTTACTTTCAGTTTTATTAATCTGTCATTTGATTTTCAGGATTTCCAATTTTGATGTTTAACTGAGGATTTTTCATTTGTTCTTTTTCTAGTTTTTTATGGTAGTGTGCCTACTTTTTTGATATATTCTTTCTCTTTTATCGATGTAATCATTTAGAGATACAAATTCTCCTCTAAGTACTGCTTTGACTTCATACTATAAATTTTTGTGTGTTGTCTCATTGTTGTATTCTCTTTAATGAAATTGATTGTTCCTATGATTTGTTCTTTTACCCACTCATTCTTTAGAACTAGTTTGTTTACTTTCCAATTAATTTTTAATTTGTATTTCCAAAGCTCCTTATTGAATGTGATTTTTTTATTGCATGATTGTCTAAAAAGGACGCATTTAATATTTCTGCTTTTCTGCATTTGGTTGTGAGATTTTTGTAAACTAATGCATAGTCAATTTTTTTGCAGGTATCATATACTGCTGAGAAAAATGTATATTTCTTTCTACTCCCATTCTATTTTCTTCAGAGGGCTATCATATTTCATTTTTCTAGAATTTTATTCATATTCTTTCTTGTTTGTTATTTGGCTAGATCAGGGGTGAGGGATATGCTGCCTCAAGGCTGCATGTGGCCCTCTATGTCCTCAAGTGTGGCCTTCTGACTGAATCCAAACTTCTTTTAAAAAATCCCCTTAATAAAAAGATTTATTCTGTAAAACTTGGACTCAGTCAAAAGACTTCACCCGAGGACCTAGAAGGCCAAATGTGGCCTTGAGGTCTCAGGTTCCCCACTGTTAGACTTATCTAGTTCTGATTGAAGTTCCCCCATTAGTATAGTTTTACTGTCTTTCCACCTATAACACATTCAACTTTTCCTTGAAGATTTGAATGTTATACCATTTGATGCATCTATGTTTAACATTGATATTGCTTCTTTGTCTATGACACATAAATGTAGTAAAATGTAGTTTTCCTGCTTATCTCTTTTAATTAGATCTGTTATTGATTTTGCTTTATTTGAGATCATGATTGTGCCCCTGCTTTTTTGATGACTCTTATTCTTATGTACTTTTATCAATTCTCTGTAGTTATTCATCAGAGAATTTTGCTGAAAAGATTTTTGCTGACCTCTTTACTCCTAACTTCTTTTGTTTGTGTTTAAGCTTTAGAGAATTGGTCTTAAAGCCAGGAATATCTAGATTTAAGAACGGCCTCTGACCCAGAGTGTCTGTATGACCCTGAAGGATCCACTTAACTTCTCAGTGCCCTCCGTATTTCTCTAAGGCAATGAGGCATAGAGAAGGTGCTGATCTACATTGGTATGGAAAGTGTATTCTTATTGGGGAATTCTGTAGGCCTTGGAAATCACAGATCCAGTCCACATACCTCTCCTTTTGTCCTTATTTCATCATACTAGTTGTTTTTTGTTTAAATCCTTCCTTCAAGAGAGTCAATGTGATATAGTAGATAGAAAGCCAGCCTCCAAATCAGGCAGACAAGGGAAGAATCAGGAAATCTTCAAGTTCAGTTTTGATGTACATTGAACTGACTGTGTGACCCTTGGCCAGTCACTGAATGCCTCAGTGCTTCCTGGCAATACTCTAAGAATATCTGCTGCTCAACAAGTTAAAATCTACAATCTCGGAGAATTTATCAGGAATTTTGCGTACCAATGAAATCACAGGACTCTTTCCCACTACCCGCATCTCCCACCCCAGTCTGTCTCCCTGCTAGATTACAGCTTCCTTGGAGAAAGGCTTGTACTCAGCACCAAGCACTATTCTTTGCACATAGATACTGAATAAATACTTGTTACATTTAGTTGAAGTGACTGAGGAGCCCTATAACCCAGTTTGTCAGCCTGATCTCCCTGTAAATCCATTCAGGGTTTCAACAGATGAATTGGAGGGCACAGGAGCAGTAAGTTGAACCAGGAGCAGGACAAAAGTTCCCACAAATGTTCTATCTTTCCTTTTTCTATGTCTAGAAGTCTGGAAGAAACACTCTGGCCTTGGCCAACAAATGCAAAGAGTGCAGAAGTTCAGATATTTTCCCTATGCAAATGAATGTGTAGCTGACCTTGAGGGGTAGGTTTGGGTCATCTCTGATGTTGCTCAACCTGATTTTACTGGTAAAATACTTACAAGAGGCACTTATGATATAGGTGGAAAGGACAAACAATTGAACAAATATTTTTGAAATAAATACTATTAGCGAGGGAGAGAAGCAATGTACTGCAGTCAAAAGATGCTGGCTTGAATCAAGAAGATTTGGGTTCAAATCCCACATCTGACAATCACAAGCTATGTAACTCTGGTGATCACTTAACCTTTTCCTGAGCCTCAGGCAACTCTCCAGAGTGAGATATGAGCTAGCCATTATACTGGGCCATTGTACTGATACCCCTTCATTGGAGGTAAGGCGGTGTCCTGCAGAAAGTACAGAAATTGATGTCAGAGTAATGTAGTGTGAATCTCAGTTCTGACCTAATTGGTTGTATGACCACGGGAAAGTCAAAGAATCATAGAATACAATAACCATAATCAAAAAGTATCTATTGGCAGAGCCAAGATGGCAGAGTAGAAAGACACTCAAATGCAGGCTCTCTTCACACAGCCCATAAAATACCTGTAGAGTGGGACTCTCAACAAATTTTGGAGCAGCAGAAGGAGAACAACAGAGTGAAGGAAATTTCCAGCCCAGGGTGACTTGAAAGGCCCATGGAAACATCTGTTGCACCAGATGCAGAATGGAGCCCAGCCCAGCCTTGGTCTCAGGTGTGACGCAGCTCTGGGAGGAGGAGACATCAGGGGTAGAATCTCCAGTCGCAGCAGCAGCAGACTCGGACTCGTAGATCCCTCAATCCACGGGCGCCAAAGGTCAGTTGACAGGGCTTTTCATCTGGCCTGGAAGGGAGAAGGGCCTTCCCATAGCTCTGGCCTTAGGCAACAGCCACAGAGGCCACATCGGGCAGGTGGCAACAGTTCCCACCACAACCCTTACAGCAGCCTTCATTCATTGTTGGATCAAAAAACCCCTGAGGACACTGAGGAGCTGACTTTTACCTCAGCCTTGTGTAGATGCCCTGAGGGAGCTGATCTTTATCTCACACTGAATGGCAGTGGAACTGGAGGCCAGGTGGCTGTGGAGAGGATATTGCTAAGATTCTGGGCACAAAAATCTCTCTCTGCATCCAGATGAACACATGCTTGATTGTGCCTCCTTGGAGGAACTGAGATCTCACAGATTCCCACAGTATATCCTACTCTTGACAAAGGACCCAAAAGTCAAGTAACTGGATGGGAAAATGGCCAAAAAAGGGAAAAAAAATAAGACTATAGAAAGTAACTTTCTTGGTAAACAGATAATTTCTCCCATCCTTTCAGATGAGGAATAACAATGTTTATCATCAGGGGAAGACATAAAAGTCAAGGTTTCTATATCCCAAACATCCAAAATAAATATTCAATGGTCTCAGACCATGGAAAAGCTCAAAAAGGATTTTGAAAATCAAGTAAGAGAACTGGAGGAAAAACTGGGAAGAAAAATGAGAGAGATGCAAGAAAAGCATGAAAAGTGGGCCAACACCTTGCTAAAGGAGACTAAAAAAAATGCTGAAGAAAATAACACCTTGAAAAATAGGCTAACTCAATTGGAAAAAGAGGGTCAAAAAGCCAATGAGGAGAAGGAGGCATTAAAAAGCAGAATTACTCAAATGGAAAAGGAGGTTCAAAAGCTCACTGAAGAAAACAGTTCTTTAAAAATTAGAATGGAACAGATAGAGACTAATGACTTTATGAGAAACCAAGAAATCACAAAACAAAACCCAAAGAATGAAAAAATAGAAGATAATGTGAAATATCTCATTGGAAAAACAACTGACCTGGAAAATAGATCAAAGATAGACAATTTAAAAATTATGGGATTACCTGAAAGCCATGATTAAAAAAAAGACCCTAGGCATCATTTTTCATGAAATTATCAAGGAAAACTGTCCCAATATTCTAGAATCAGGAGGAAAAATCAATATTGAAAGAATCCACCAATCACCTCCTGAAAGAGATCCAAAAAGAGAAACTCCTAGGAACATTGTGGCCAAATTCCAGAGTTCTCTGCTCAAGGAGAAAATGTTGCAAGCAGCTAGAAAGAAATAATTCAAGTATTGTGGACATACAATCAGGATAACACAAGATCTAGCAGTTTCTACATTAAGAGATTGAAGGGCATGGAATATGATACTCCAGAAGTCAAAGGAACTAACACTAAAACCAAGAATTACCTACCCAGCAAAACTGAGTATAATACTTCAGGGGGGAAAATGGTCATTCAATGAAATAGAGGATTTTCAAGCATTCTTGATGAAAAGACCAGAGCTGAAAAGAAAATTTGACTTTGAAACACAAGAATCAAGTGAAGCATGAAAAGGTAAATAGAGAAAAGAAATCATAAGGGACTTACTAAAGTTGAACTATTTACATTCCAACATGGAAAGACAATATTTGTAACTTCAGTACCTGGGTAGTTGGTGGGATTACACATACACACACACACACACAAACACACACACTTACACACACACATATATATATATATATATATATATATATATATATATAGAGAGAGAGAGAGAGAGAGAGAGAGAGAGAGAGAGACAGAGAGAGAGAGACAGAGAGACAGAGCACAGGGTGAATTGAATAGCATGGGATCATATCTTAAAATAATGAAATTAAGCAGTGAGGGAGAAATATATTGGGAGGGGAAAGGGAGAAATGGAATGGGGCAAATTAACTCTCATAAATGAGACAAGTAAAAGGTGTTTTAGTGGAGGAAAAAAGGGGGGAAGGTGAGAGAGAAAATATGAAGTTTACTGTCAACATATTCTACTCAAGAAAGGAATAAACTGCACACTCATTTTGTTATGAAAACCTATCTTATAATACAGGAAAGTGGGGGAGAAGGGGATAAGCAGGTTGAGGGGGATGGTGGAAGGGAGGGCAATGAGGGGAAGGAGCAATTAGAAGTCAACACTCTTGGGGAGGGAATAGGATCAAAAGAGAGAATAGAAGCAATAGGGGGCAGGATAGGATGGAGAGAAATATAATTAGCCTTATACAACACCACTATTATGGAAGTCATTTGCAAAACTACACAGATACGGCCTAAATTGAATTGCTTACCTTCCCAAAGGGAATGGGTGGGGAGGGAGGGATGAAGAGAACTTGGAACTCAAAGTTTTAGGAACAACTGTTGAGTATTGTTCTTGCAACTAGGAAATAAGAAATACAGGTATTGGGGTATAGAAATTTATCTTGCCCTACAGGACAAAAGAAAAGATGGGGATAAGGGAAGGGAAGGATGTTAGACGGGAGGACAGATTGGTGATAGGGGTAATTAGAATGCTTGGTGTTTTGGGATGAGGGAGGGGAGAAATGGGGAGAAAATTTGGAACCCAAAATTTTGTGGAAATGAATGTTGAAAACTTAAATAAATAAATTTAAATACAAAAAAAGTATGTATTAAATGCCTGTCATGTGCATGGCACAATGCTAGATGTACTACAAGAAACTTTACAGATCATCTAGCTAATACTTTTATTTTTTACATAGGGCATCTGACATAGATCCATATAGTGTTGAAATGACAAATCAGGGAGTAGAATAAAGTCTTTTGGCAAAATCCACTATTCTTTCCCTTATAGTGTCATCCCTTTACTTTTCTGAGCCTGACTTCTTAAATAGGAATAATATAGCTTTCTCTACTCACTTCATGGGACTACTGTAAGTCACATGCTCTATTGTAAATTATTCTTATTGCCTGATCTTTTCAGCAAGTCTGCTCTAATCTATGAGTGATTTTCAAGATGAGCTCTGCTCACTCAGGTCAGCATCACACTTTTTTGTATATTCACCTTTTGTAATGGAAATCTTTCTAAAGCTGATTATACACATAGAAGTCACTTTAAGGGACTTCCCTGGGGGCCACACAGCTAGTAAGTTTCTGAGATGGGACAGGAATCCAGGTCTAACTGATACCCACCTTAGCATTCTATATTCCACTCACCTCCCACCATCACCTCTGGAATTTATGCTTATGATCAGTAGTAATAGCCATTCACATTTCTATATTACCATGTAGTAAATCTGATATTGCTACTGGAAATCAGATCAAAGGGCACCAGTTCCACAGGATACTTTTCTCAAAATGTTCTAGCAAAGATAGTTAACAGTGCCTATGTTATCACATGGGTGCTCTTGAACTCAGTCATTTATTAAGTACTTACTATGATCCGGGTACAAAATTTAAGGGCAAAATTAGGTCCCTTTCCTTAAGAAGGAAACTACATCCTGGTGAAAGAAACACAATGTAAAACATTATGTACTTGTAACACATGTATAGCAGATAATTTGCAAAGGAAGGTAACAGAAAGGGGAGGGAGGACCTGGAAAAGCCTCCTGAAGAAGATGGATTCTGAGATGATTTGAAGCCAGTTTACAAATGAGGAAATAACCTCAGAGTGGTAGAATAACTCATTCAAAGTCACACAGTAAATGGAACCAAAAAGCAAGACTCTTGACTTTTATGTCCAGTGTTCTTTCTGTGTCATTGGGATGTTTTTCCATGCTTATGATTGGATAATGATTATGTTCTTGGTACCAATGGGATGTCTAAGCAAAACTACTCCAGTCTGCAGGAATTAGCCTGACGTATGCAGTGAATTTTTACATTTGTTCTTAACAGGTTTTACCCTTCCTTCACTGTGTTCCACTTGCTATTATCACTGTGCTTGGAGTAGCAAACCTCCTTTTCTTCCATCAGGAACTCCCTGCTTCCATCAGATGTGGACTGAGGAACCAGCTGAGTAAAAGCCCACCTGCCTCTTCTGGAAATAAAGTAAACAATCTTCAATGAAGGGAATTTGTGACATCTGGTATGGCAGCTCAGTGTCTTCTTTTTTTTTTTTAAACTTCCTTCCTGGCCCTTGGCTATGTTCCGATAAGTGAATGTCCAGATAAGTGAGATGTTACAAAAAGAGATGTGTAAACAGATCCTGGATGTTAAAACTTCCCAGCAGAGACTGGGAAGCAGAAACTTAGCTTTTTAGAGTTGGAAGGGATTGCAGAGGTCATTTAGTGTCCTAGTTCAACCCCTCTCCTAGGGTGAGAATGCCTTAGTTTAGTATCTCTGATTGCTCCAACACCTTTAGTCATGGGGATCTCAAAACAACATTGTCAGGTAAGCAGTACAAGTATAATTATCATTCTTTTACAGAATTAGGGAATCAAGGCTCAGAGAAATGAATTGGAATGTTTGTGGTCACAAAGTCAGTAAATGCAGTTTCTGAAACCTAAAACAAGGTCTTCAGTTCGAATTCAGTACTTTTTCATTTGTTTCTCCAGGCATCACCACTTCCTTCAGTCTCCCTTACCTCCACAGGTGTTTTATCCAATCCTCCCTAAAACATTCCCCCTACCTTTCTCATCCTCCTTTTGGATTTGGTTTAGTTGGTCATTTTCCTTTGTAATCAACCAATCAATCACTGCTTACATTCTAATGGGGGAAATAACACGTTTATAGGTACATACAAATAGATACAAGGGGAATGGGAGGCACCCCTAGCAACTGGAGGAAAGTGGAAAAGCCTAATGCAGTAGATGGCACTTATAGATGTGATTTAATATTTTATGACCTAAAAGACACATGTTCTCATTGAATAGAGAACAGAATAATTCCTCTTCATCACCAAAAAAAATATTCTTTCTCTGATGGGAAGGACCATAAAGTCCCTTAAGCACATGAAGTCCAAGGCTGTAAGAAATGATCTGTCTGATTTTTATAAGGAAAATAGTAGTGACTCATGTCTATAGAACTTCCAGGTTGACCAAGCAATTCCCTCACAACAAAAATGTGAATTGTCACTCAACATTCAGCAAACATTTAAAAGTATACTACTTGCCAGGTACTGTGTGTTGAGCACTGAAAATAAAAAAAAAGACAAAAAATGGTCCTGGTATTCAAGAGTTCCCAGTCCAGTAAGGGGAGACTCTGTGTAAATAGCTACATACAAATAGGATAAATTGGAGATAATCAACAGAGCTGAAAAGAACTTTTAAGTCATCTGGTAGTCTAACCCCTTCATTTTACAGATGAAGAAACTGATGCCTAGAGATTTGAAGTGATTCAGTCACATAACTGACAAATAAAAGATAAGGAATCTAGAACCCAGGTCCTCTGGCTCCAGATCAAATGTTCATCCCTATAACACCACACTGTACAAATATTATCCACATTTTTCAGATGAAGAAATTGAGACTTGAAATCACTTGTCCTTCAAAGCATAGTTAATAATTGTCTGAGTTGAAATTTGAATTCAGATTTCCTAAATTCAAGTTCAGTACTCTTTACTCTGCCACACTGCCTGATGAGTTCCTTGGTAGATCAATTGGTATTGAAGGGGTCCATAAAGGTCATTATCGTTTTGTCAGTGAAGAAACTTGTAAACCATTTTAGACTGAGTCAAATGCCAATGATTTAAGTCAATTAAGAAACCTCTCATTAAAAGTAGGGGGAGGGGAATATTGTTTTAATTGTTTCATAACATACTAGGTTAATTTATTTGTTTTGACTTGCATCTTTTAAATACAATTTCATCATGTAGTGTGTTTTCCATCTTATCCTGTTACATGGGCAGGAGACCTGGTATTTATTTACTTGTGGGACACTTCCCATCCCCAAAGGCCCATTTAATCATCTGGGCAGGGATGGAGTATTTTTATAGCCTGTGCTCTCTGGCGCCTCCCTTCCTTCTCTGCTTTCACTCCCCCTGTTCTTTTGAATGGATGCCATGGTAGCATACTTACCTTTGACTTCCACACCAGAGCCAATGCCATAGCAGGGCGCATATGGGGTCCACCACTTTCGATCCCCTGAATGGAATGCTGGCAAAGCTTTCCAAATAGCTCTGGCCTTGGCTCAGGAAATGAGAGCAGAACTTGCAATGGTCAGGGAGCGAGATTGCAACACAATTACAAATGCCTGAAGGGTTGATGATCCAGGATAGGCTTACCACACAGGATCTTTGGAAGAGGATATAAGAAATCAATTTATCATTTAACAAGTATTGACTGAACATTTACTTTTTGAAAAGCATTATTCTAGGAGAAGCTTCTTGAGGGACCATGTCATAAAAGGATTGATGGAAAAACCTAGGAATGTTTAGCTTAGGGAAGAGAAAAATTGAATGGGGATGGATTACAGTTATCTTCAAGTATTTGAAAGACTGTTATATGGATGAAGGATTAGGAAGTTATTTCACTTGACTCCAGAGGGCAGAAATAGGGACAATGTGTTGAAGTTGCAGAAAAGCATATAAATATAGTATATTATATATGTTCATAATATTAGTAAAACCTGCTAACAATTAGAACTATTTAAGAGCAGAATGGACAACTTCAGGTGTTAGTAAGTAACCCTTCCTTAAAGATCATCAAGAAGAGGCCATACATGACTCCTTTTGGGGAAAAAATTGAAGGGGATTCCTGTTGAGGTTTAAGTTGGAATAGTTGGGGTCTCTTCCAAGTCTGAGATTCTGTCATTCTGGGAGTCTTGAACTAGATTCTGAAGGAGAGGTAGTGAGAAGGGAAAAATAATCCCAGGAAAGAAAGTAGTGACCCTTCCCTTCCCTTCCCTTCCCTCTCTCCCTCCTTTCCTTTCTCCCTCCCTTCCTTCCTTCCTTCCTTCCTTCCTTCCTTCCTTCCTTCCTTCCTTCCTTCCTTCCTTCCTTCCTTCCTTCCTTCCTCTCTTCTTTCTTCTCTTCCTACCTCCTTCTGCCTTCATGAAACATAATTTCTACCCTCAGTTTTCAGATTTCAGAGTTCAGATTCTAGCAGAGAAAATAAGACATATACACATGAATGATGGAGTCATAGAATTCTAAAATATTAGCACTGGAGGGAACTTTGGAATATAGACCATAGATGCTCAGTTTGGGAAAGTAACTTAGTCCAAAAGATATAACAAGTCATGGAATTTATGGCTTAACTCAGGCTCAGCGAGTAGGGGAAAGACCATATAAGTTTAAAGGACACAGAGGTTACCAGTCTCTGTTTCAAGCTTCAGGAACCTTGGAAGATTCCACGGAGGAAATGGAATTTAGGTTAGGCCTTGGAATCTGAGTACAATTTGGAAAGGTAGAAAAGAGGTGTGCTGATGGGAGAAGGGAAGGGAAACCATTAAAGTCGAAGAGAATGGTCTAGAAGAGCAAGAAGGTAATAAGACAAGGCATTTATGTGAATTTACGCCATACATTTGGTCAGGGTTTAATAGAGACAGTCTATCACTGCATCTGAGACCCCCAAAACTTCTTAACAGTAGTGGATCTTTGAGGGATCCTGTACTTGCTAGTTTATAGTTTTAATTGCTCAGCAGTTAGTTGGTGAGTGGGCTGGGAGGAATTTGATCATGCATTGCTTTTATAGGAATCAGTGAGAGTTCTAGGAGGCATAATGCCCTGAGAAGATGCCCAATAGCAAATCTGGTTTTGTTGAAACTTGTCACAGATAAGGGGAACTTTGGGAGAAGCAGTGATTCACAGTGCCCTCAATAGCCCCTCTTACAATCCCAGGAAGCCAGCAAGCTGCAAAGGGGTAAATGGACAGAAGCAGTTGAGATTTATGATGGGGAAAAGAAGCTGATGACTAAGGCCACCCACTTACATTGTTATTACTTAATATTCCTGGAAAATCATTGACAAGATAAACAGTTGGCAAGACCATTGATTGACAGAGTTTAGTTTAGTATTGAGTATATTTCCAAGTCCTACTTAATACTTGCCTCTTCCAAAATGCTTGACTAAGTCTACCTGGCTCTGGTCACTCCCATCACACCTACGCTTGAGTGGTGCCACACAAGCAGACTGCTAAGATGGCATGGAATGTTTTGAATGCTCTCCTTCTAAAGAGTTATCCTCTTTGGAATTTTCATATTCCTCAAATATTTATTTCAACACTACTCTCCTCTTTGGAAAAAAAAAAAAAACTTCCTACCTCTTGCAAAACCAAGTCCACACTTAGACCATCTGCAAACTTGCTCCAACCTATATTTTCAACTGAATTTAGTGGTGATGGGGATACACACTGGGCATTTATATAGCACTTTAACATTTGCAAAGTGCTGTCTCATTTGATCCTTAAAGCAACCCTGAGAAGTAGATATTTCATGTGTTACCTCGATTTTATAGCTAACACAATTGGGAGACTCATAGAGGTGAAGTATAAACAAACAAATTAGTAATATATAAGGTCATATAAATTTAAAAAAGCACTCAGAATAGGACTCAGACCCGTTTCTCTTGACTTCAAGCCCAGTACTCTTTCCATCCCATTATACCACTCAATAGAAAGTCAGAATGGAAAGGGGACTTAGAGGTCTTCTCCTCCCAAAAAGATGAAATAGTTTGATCAAGGCACCTCTCTGGACTTTGTTTTCCTCATCTATAAAAAGAAGATATTGGACTGGGTAGTCCAAGATCCTTTGAAATCTGTATTCCATGGGCTAAAGTTCCAGCATCATAGAATCTCTGAGTTGAAAGAGACCACAGAGTTAAAATTCTTGTCTAATTCTTACTTGAACGGAAATCCCCTCTCAACAAGGGGTGTCTGGCCACCATTTGAAGACCTCCAGTGAAGACATGGCTGCTTCTTCTTGTGCTTGGTAGCTCAGTCCACAATTGGGTAGCTTTGATTATTGGGAAATTTTTTCTTACCTGGAACCTAAATCTACATTTCTGTGACTTTCCGTGATGCTTAGTCTCACCCAGTGCAGGAATAGAAGTTTGTCTCCATCACTTTTTCAGTCTTTCAAATACTGGAAGACCACTATCATGCCCTCTTCAAGTCTTCTCCATTTAACAGAGATCTGAAATTTAAGCTCTCAACTTCTAATTCTGAGGCTAGTGTTCTTTGCACTCTAATATTGCCTCTTCCTCTCTCTCACACTGCTGCCCTGCCCTCCAAACATAGAGTTAAATTGTTGTTGGTATTTAATTGTTTTCATCTTGACTAACTCTTCATGACCCCATTTGGGATTTTCTTGGCAAAGATACTGGAGTGGTTTGACATTTCCTTCTCCAGCTCATTTTACAGATGAGGAAACTGAGGCAAATAGGGTTAAGTGATTTCCCACAGCTAGTAAGTGTCTGAGGCCAGATTTAAACTCAGGAAGATGTATCTTCTTGGCTTCAGGCCTGGCACATTGTACCCCCTGGCTGTCCCAGGCCTGGCACATAGTAAGTGTTTAATAAAGATGAAGCATCTCCAAATACTGCCAACTGCTAGTGACTTTCATCCCTAACTACCTTCTATTTAACTATTTTGTATATATTTGTATTTATTAACTTTATAGTTATACTGTACTCATTTTCATATGCCCTTGTTTTCTCCCTTTGGAATGTAATCTCACTGAGGACCAGGATTATGTTCATTCTTTGTACTTTTATTACTTTACCTGGTACATATAGGCACTTAAACACTTGTTGATTGCTTGATTGACTGGTCTTTCTGGAATCAGCTAGTAAGGTCCAGATAATTTTTCTCTCTAACTGGAGGCCTTTCCCTGGCCCTGAAAATATCCCTAAATTGGCCCGTTGAACTACTACTGGTGATTCTGGCCTTGTTCTCAGGGGCCCTGTAGGTAAATGAACCATGAGGCCAAGGGTTTCAATGAGACAGAGGCCCAAGCCTAAAGGCAGCCAGCAACTAGCAGATGTTCCTTGCAGATATAAAGAGGACATTGTGTTGTTCGAATTAAAGTTTAAGGGCTAGTGAAGTGGGTGTGTTTGCTACCTAAACCCTCCTGTTGACAAATGGCTCCCAGCTGTCAATTGCTGTGCTCTGTGGACAACAAGAATCTGAAGCGTCTCTTCTCAGGACAGAAACTTCTAAATCATCCCACAAGGCAAGATTTGGTTATTTTGTTTAGACCAGTCATCATGCAAGAGCCCAGCCGAGCCCGGTTCAGTCCAGCTCAGGCTGCACGAGGAGAACAGCCATGTCCTCTCTGACCCTATCTTTATTTTATTGTTTTGTGGTTGGGAAAAGCAATGGTTGGGAGGGAATTTATTTTTCCAAATTGTTGAACAGAGCATGTTTGGAAGGAAAACACACCGTTACATTTGAGAAAAATTATCCATACTGTGTAATGAAAGGCACGCAAGTCTCATGACTCAGCCACTACCGACATATATCTTTACTGAACTTTTATGAGGCCTTGTAAAATAGCATCTTGTTAATTTAAAGCTTTACTTGCTAATTTTCCTTCTATTTTATTTGTCTAATAAAGTTAGAGATGACCTCTTTCATGAAAAAAGATGCCTCATATGGTTTTTTTATAGAACGATGCCTATGGCATGGTGAAATATAAAATGGAATTTAGTAACAATCTGGACTGAATCCAGTTGGATTATCAGTGAAAGTCCTTAGAGGCAGTATAGTATAGATAATAAAGAACTGACCTTGAAGCCAGAGAAACCTGTAGTTCAGGTTCTGCCTCTAGAAAGACCTTGGGCAAGTCACTTAACTTTTCAATACTCTAAGTTATAAAGAAGTTGCAACGTGTGTTTGCAGAGAGAGTTTCCTCCCTGTGCCAAGGAAATCACATATCCAACCTCTATCGCCCATGGAACCTTTTAAATTTAATCCTTTTAATTTAAAGCTTCTCTCGAAAATTTTCAGTTCATTTTATTTGCCCAATAAAACCATGGTATCCTTCCTATAGCACAGAATGCAGTGGAACATAAGCCAACCATGGACATTGACTGAGAGGGTTTAGTTATTGAGCAGATCAGAAAGACCTTGTTGTAATAGTGTTGCCTGTAATATGTTCACATGGGATAGAGCCTAGAGGGTCCGATTCCACTTTGCCAATGACCTACTGAGATAAATGGAGGAAACCTGTAAATATCACTTAGTGATGTGGAATTCAAGCACTGGAAGAGACCTTGGAATCACAGTACAGAGTGTCAGAACTGGAAAGATCATAGATTTAAAATTAGAAGGTCATTTAGTCCAAACCCTTCATTTTATAGACGAAAACAACAAAGTAAAGAGACTTGCTCAAGACTACATAAATCACGCATAAATCATTTGGAATTTGAAACTAAGACTTTTGGCTCCAAATCCAGTACTCTTTGTATTACATCATGTTGATAGATCATAGATTATAGCTGAAAGAGCCTGTAGGGCTTTAGTCTACCCCCCTCATTTTACTGGCAAAATTGTATAGACAGGCAGGTAGTAAGTAGCAGCATCAGAATTTGAATCTAGCTCCTGCAATCTGAACCCAGTGTTGGGTCTGCAGTCAGGAAGACCTGAATCCCAGTAAGTCACCTCACCTCTGCCTGCTTCAGTTTCCTCCATTGTAAAATGTGAATAATAATAGCACCACCTCCTAGGATTGCTGTTAGGATCCAATGAAATAAAATTTTAAAGTGCTTAGTGCAATACCTGGCCCACAGTAGACATTTAGTAAATGCTTAGTCCTTTCCTCTCCCTTCCTTAGACTCCAAATTTAATTTTTATTTTACTGAGCCATTACTCCCAAACAAATCACAGTGTGAAAAATGTCACATAGCCCCAGAGAAGTCACTCTCCAAGGTCTCATGGTCAGCTATAAGAAGAATTAGACCTAGGCTTCTAATTTTCGCACCATTATTGCCTCCCCTCCCCCAGCTTTACATATTGAACTAGAAATAAAACCATATTTCATAGTCTTAGACTAAATGGATAGTCATCTAGTTCAAAGTATTTCCCATCAGGGAATATTTGCATGTTTTTCCATGGAATTAGAATATGTAAGATAGTTCTTTGTTTTGTGAAATGCTTAAACATGTCATTCTAGAGGCAACATGGCACTATGGGAAAATTGCTGGACCTGAAACTGAGAAGCCTGAGTTCTAATCCTGCCTCTGACACTGACTGGCTGGATGTCCATGGGAAAGAAAATTAATTTTTTCCCCTAAGCTTCTGTTTACTCATCTCTGAAAGAGATAATGATAGTCATGCACTATGTTTCATGGGGTTATTGGTGAGAACTCACTTTGTGACTCTTAATGTGTTATATAAATCTGAGGTAATAGGAAAGGGGTGGGGAGTAGGAAAGGCCTATTTAGCTAAGAAGAGAGGAGGAGGAATTTATGAATTTATGCTCAGAGCAATATCTTCCCTTAGAAATAGTAGAATAAGTTTCAGGTTGTGTCAAAAGATGATTAGAAAGGGTCTCCTCAAAGTTGTGAGTCAAAGAACCCAGAATGCCTGAGTGAAAGAGCCACTCCCTACCTAGCTAGGCCAATTCTAGGAGTATTTCTATCCATGAGGATAGAAAATCAGCTTTGGAAATTAGTAGTGAAAACTGACCTGAAGGGATTATATGCAGGTGAACCTCCCCAATTCCCGAAGCCCTCTCTCTAGTCTATATCCCCACCCCCTCTTTATGTTCCTCACAATCCTTGTCTAACATCCTTCAGCCCATATTTTTCTGAGTCCAAGATCACAGCTTGTTCTACATTTGTGCTATGGGAAAATTCTCCCTATCCCCCTATTCTTTTCTAGGCATATCAGGCTTAGTGCATTGCTTCATGGCAGACCATTAGAGGGTCAGACAGCTCTAAGAACCTGATCCAGCTGCAGAACCCTGAGGTGGACCTGATTAGACCACATCTGTGTTGTTTAGCTCTGGGTACTACATTGGAGGAAGGATATTAACAAACTAAGCATGTCCACAAGAGAGGGATCAGAATGGTGAGGGCACTTGAGGTCATGCCATAGAAGGCTCAATAGAAGGAACTGGGCATGTTTATCCTGGAGAAAAGAAGACTTAAGTGAAACATGAATGTGATCTTGCAATATTTTAAATTTTATTTTTTAAATTTTAAATTTATTTATAAATTTATTTTAAATATAATTTTGTGGGACAACAGTGTGCTTGGGCCCACAGTACATGGAAGAGAGGCAGATTTCTGATCAGAATAAGGAGGAATATAAAAATTAGGGCTGTAAAAAAAATATAAGGAAGGTTGCTGCAGGGGCTCAGTCAGTTGTTCTCTAATACTATAGACTGTCAATCAGAAATTGAATGATCACTTATCAGAGATATTCTTGGGGAGATTCATGTTTTAGGTCATTGTTGGAATAGACGATTTCTGAGGTTCCTTCTGAGGGCAAGCTAGGTAATGCAGTGGATAGAGCACTGGACCTAGAATCAGGAAGACCTGAGTTCAAATCTGGCTTCAGATACTTACTAGCAGTATGGTCGTGGGTAAGTCATTTAATGCTGTTTGCCTCAGTTTCCTCACCTGTAAAATGAGCTGGAGAAGGAAATGGCAATTCCTCTAGTATCTTTGCCAAGAAAACCCCAAATAGGATCATGATGAGTCAAACACAACTGAAAAGACTGAACAACAATGAGGTTCCCTCTAGTTCTGTGATTTCAAGGTTCTAAATATTGTTACAGTGAAATTCTGGCACATCTAACAGATCTATGAATTCTAGCTAATGGCCCCAGTCACTTCAATTTATTTAAATCTGGTCATTTACATCCCATGACTATGAGTCATGGGATGCAGAGGGGCTTAGTGGAAAGAGCACTGAAATTGTAGCCAGAAGACTAAGATTCAGATCTCAGGTCAACTTGACACCTATGGGGTGTTGCATCTTTCTGAGACTCAGTTTTCTCATATATCACATGGGTTAAGGAGGAGAAACTAGATTATAATTAAGGACTTCCAGTTCTAATAAATCACCCAATCAACACATACTTATTAAGTGCTTACTACAAGTGCTTCAGTCCTTGCTATAGAGTCCAGCACCCTCAATACTGAAAAATCAAAAGATTTAGGACTGAAAGGGATATAATGCCTTGGAAGACTATATAATCCATGCCTCGGTGTACAGATGAGAAAACTGAGGACCAGAGATATTAAGTGAATTACCCAAGGTCAAGTAGATAGGGAAAGAATTTGGATTTCAATCCAGGTCCTCATGATTCCAAATGTAGAGTTTTACTAGTGTACTATATGAGGTGTCCAAGGAAAGCTGGATGATCCTAACCTACTTGAAAGACCTCTTTATCCTGAAGATACTACTACTAAGGAAGACATAAAATTGAGTTTGTTTGGGGCTATACAATGATGATGGTTAACTGTGCTTTTCAGGCCCCAAATGTCTGATTTCTGAGAACTGACTTTGGAGTCAGGAGACCTTGTTTAAAATTCTACTTTGAGACTTCAACTTTCTGAGTCCTACTTTTCTTATCTGAAAAATGGAGATAATAGCACTCATGCTGTCTATCTCAAAGGTTAGCTGTGAGTAGAAAACTTTATTTTTTAAAAACACTTGATTTCTGCATTGCTTTTTGTATTTTATATTTAAGTTTATTTAATGCCTACCATCTGTGTGATCTTGGGCAAGTTGCTTATCCTCCTTGGGCCTCAGTTTTCTCCTTTGTAAAGGGAAGAGATCAGAGTAGATAGACCCTGAGCTTCTGTCCAGCTCTAAATCTATGTTCTGATCCTGTGAACCAATCCTCTTATAGCATGGTTACAAATCTCTTTGCCACCCTGGTCATACTCTGCTGAGCATGGGTGAAAACAGCAGGCTCTTAGTGGGTACACTAGCAGAGATCAGAGACAGAAGTCTAGATATGATGGTTATCTGGTTGATTCATATATGAGTTATGGCAGATAATAGGACAAATACTGAGAAAAGTACAGCTGCAGAAAGTGAATGCCACAAAAGTAGGCAGGGGAATAGAATCTGGATTCTAGGAGGTTTAAAAATCTCAGAAGGGACTAAGTTCTGTGAAGTTTGGATTTAGTCAAAGGACCACACTTGAGGACCTAGAGGGCCTCTCGAGGCTGCAGGTTTGCCTCTCCTGGACTGAAGTATCAACAAGAACAGTGCCTGGTGGGTGGGTGTGGGACAAGCATTTATTAAGTACTTACTGTGTGTTAGGCAGTTCTAAGCAATTTACAAATATCATTTCATTTGGTCCTCATAATAATCCTGGCAGGTGGGTGGTAGTATCATCCTCATTCTATAAGTGAAGAAACTGAGGCAGACAGAGGTGAGGTGAGTCACATTCTACCGTCACACTCCAGATCACATTTAAACTCAAGCCTTTCTAACTGCAAGCCTAGTGCTCTATCCATTGCTGTACTTAGCTTAGAACGTGGGGATATGGCCTCTGATCCAAGCACAGAAACTATTTGCCCTTTGTCCTGGTTTAACCTTACTTACTAGACATGAATGGGAAAAAACTTATAGGGAGAAAATAAAAAGAGCCCTGGAGGGAGAGTCATATGAGGTCAGGGGTCCAGTCCTGACTCTGCTCTAAATTATCTCTGGGTATCACACTGGGTTAAACCCTTTTCGCTCTTGGGGGCCAAGTTTCTTCCTTCTATTAAATGATTAGGCTAAATGAGACAGGTCTAGACTAGACTAGTCTGGAAGCTCTTTCAGATTCCTTCCAGCTCTTACATTCTACATCTTATGATTCTAAGACTCTTTCCTCCTGTGACCTGCAATGACTTTTAGATATTTTGGCATTTGTTGAGAGTTAAAGCTTTGCAAATATCTGTGGACTGTGATTAGAGCAGGGCCCCAGCAGAGGCCCTTAAGGGCATTCCTACAGTGATAAGGCCCTTGCTGAGATTTCTGCAGTAGAAATAAGTAACTATACAATCTCTTCATTGCATTAGGAGCTATCTCCATCCCACTCGTGCAAGTTACATGAGGACATGCTTTATCTTTAGCCTGAAGCCACCTGCTTTGTAATCTGTTCCTGTGGACCCAACTGATCCCACTGTCCTTACATTAACAGGGACAACTATGTTGACTCTATTGAAAACAAACAGTTTGATTGGAAAATTTGGAAAAAAACCCAGTCCACTTTATATTTGTCAAAAGGGGTGCAGACTTCATATAGTACTGTCCCTTTCAGAATTAGAAGACAGACAGGTTGAGTTTAGGTCATGGCATGCCTTGTACAGGCACATCAGCATTCACAAGACTGATGGTTTTACGTAGGGAGTATCTAGAATTCAAACTGTTTGATGTTTCACACAGAATGTTTTTTACTCTTTGTTTGACAGCCCTAAATTCAAACTCCAGCTTTCACACTTATTAGCAATGGGCAAGTTGCATCACTACTCCAAGTCTCAGTTTATCTCTTTACAAATACAAGAAACATTTATTAAAAACTTATTAAAATTGTTTAAAGCTTATTATAGCAGTATCCCCACGAGCTGTTTTGAGTTATTTCAGTCATGTCCAACTCTTCATGACCCCATTTAGAGTTTTTTTGTTAAAGGTACTAGAGTGGTTTGCTACTTCATTCTCCAGCTCATTTTATAGATGAGGAAACTGAGGCAAACAGGGTTAAGTGATTTACCCAGGGTCATACATCTAGTGAGTATCTGAGACTGGGTTTGAATTCATGAAGATTAGTCTTCTTGGATTCCAAGATCAGTACTCTATCTACTGTACTATCTAGCTGCCACAAGAGCTGGCCACAAAACTGTCTATGGAAATAGCTGAGGAATGGAGATTTCACTTCCTGTGAATAAGAAGGGTATACAGTGGTTTATAAGAAGTGCATGATCAAAAAATCATAGATTTAAGGCCAAAGAAGAATTAGAATGTAGCATTTATTAAGTACCTACTATGTGCTAAACACTGTGCTACGTATTAGGGATACAAAGAAAGGCAAAAAAACCCAATCTCTGTCCTCATGGAGTTCATAGTTTAATGGTTGAGACAATATGTAAGCAACTACATGAAACAGAATATAGACAGGATAAATTGGGGGTGGTCTCAGAAGGAAACATGAAGATTAAGGAGAATTGGGAAAGACTTTCTTTCAGAAGGTGGAATTTTAGCTGAGACTCAAAGGGAATCAGGGAAGCTGAGAGGCAGATACAGGGAAGGAAAGCATAGTGCTCTGTCATGAAAACATTCATTTAGGAGATGTAATGTGTCATTTAGTCCAATTCTCTCATCTTATGGATGAATAAACTGAAACTTAGAGAGTTTAAGAGACTTATCCAAGATCCTACAGTAGCAGAACTGAGGTTCAAGCTCAGATCCTCTGACTCCCCAAACCAGGGAGAATTCCACTATATCATGCACCTATCAGTGGCTCAGTTTTGACCTACCTGCAGATTCTTGGAAAAAGTATGAACCCAATCTTTTCTGTTCATATTGATGTAATCATTAGAGAATAGGCACATTTAAATGAAGGATTTTTTTCTTAAGAAGAAAGCTTATCTTTCTGTCATGGCCATACTGTGTATATACTATATATGCTAAGAATAGCAATTGGTTTCTTTTATGCTCTGTTACGAGGAGAACGGTGATGTCTCTCATGTAGC
Organism: Potorous gilbertii; assembly: GCA_028658325.1. Classification (NCBI taxonomy): domain Eukaryota; kingdom Metazoa; phylum Chordata; class Mammalia; order Diprotodontia; family Potoroidae; genus Potorous; species Potorous gilbertii. The sequence continues at coordinate 408,207,285 of CM053769.1, forward strand.
CGGACTGAGGCTGGCCAGTTTCACCTGAGCATTGTTTAGATTGCCTCTCAGAAAGTCCACCAGTCTTTATTTATTTATTTATCAGTCAATAGATCAATCAATAAACAGTTATTAAGTACCTACTATATGCCAGATTCTTGGAATGAAAGACAGAGGCAAAAACAATCTCTGCCCTCAAAAATCTTATAGTCTAGCTTGGGGAGACAATGCGTACATTTACAGGTATATCTAACATAAATATACGGTGATTCAGAGAAGGTGTGACTAGCTAGGAGCATTAGGAAAGTGAAGGTGACCCTTGAACTGAGCTTTGAAGGAAGTAGGATATTCTGAGAGTCACAGGGGTCAGGTGAGGGAGTAGGAGTAGGTGGGGTGGGTTGGTGGGGAGGAAAATGCATTCTAGATATGGGGGAAGCCAGTACAGAAGTAAGGAGGTAGAAGATGGAGTTCTTTTTCAGAGGAGTAAGAAATCCAGTTTGACTGGATCAATGTGCATAGTGTGAATAATGCATAATAAAGCTAAAAACACAGCACAGTGTTTCACACATATAATAAATGTCTATTTGTTGATTGATTGAAACATAGATTGGGACAAGGTTGTTAAACATCAGACTTTTAATGTGTAATTATATATAACACAATAAAATATAGATAATTATGGGCTGTGGGTTCGGAGCTAGCATATGTGAGTCTTTCTACTCCGCCATCTTGTCTCCAACACAATACAATATAATGCAACACAATATAATACAATAAAATATGAGTGTAATATATATTTGTAATAATAAATATCAAGCTTATAAATATAAAAATATAGAGAAATCTTAACATAAAATAATGCCCTTATGTGTGTGGGCATATATGTTTTTTCTTTAGCAAACAATATTAATTCATTTCCATTTCTCAGTGTAAAGGAGGATAGCACTTATCATTACAAACAGGAGTTTATATTTGATTCTGGAGGGAGCCACTCTTCTTTCTTTGAAAATATTAAGTACAAGTCTTATTTTTCTTAACATATAAGCATCAGCATCTTCGGCCACATTATTTGTAGTTTCCTCTTGGCTCAAGTTTCCAGATGCTAGGTCTTCTCTTTACAATCCGCATGCAACATAGCTCCCAAATGCGAATTCTTAAAACAGGTTTAATTAAACTATGTCTCCAGAGATTATTGAATAAGGAAGAGATATTAACAGATTTTCAATTTAGGAAAATGGTTTAAATAGTTATGCAAGGCATGAATTGAAGAAGGCAGATAAATGAGGCAAGGAGAGTAACTTGGAAGCTATTGTAATTGGTGATGAGAATGTGAACTAGGGTCACAGTTCTGTGACTGGAGAGAAATGGAAAGCTGCAGGAGATGTTGTGGAGATAGAAAAAACAAGATTTCATAAATAGAGTGAGGAGTTGAGGATGATAACAAGTTGCCAGGTAGGTTGAACAGAAGGAGGGTAGCATTCTAGGGAAATACAGAAGTGGGGTAAGTTTTTGGGGAAAAAGCAATATGTTCAATTTTAGAGATGTTAAATTTGAGAAGTCTATGGGACATCTATTTCTAAATATGTGGTAGGCAGCTGGATATGTAGGACTGGAGTTCGAGAGACAGATTAGTGCTGGATATATAAATCCATGAGTCATTGATGTAGAAATGATAATTAAATCTATGAGAGTCGACGAAGTCACCAGGAGAGAGAACACAGAAAGACGGGAAAAAAGGGCTGAGTCAATTAAGAGCCAGCAAAAGAAGAAGTCAGACAAGTCAGAGGAGAACCAAGAAAGTGGTATCATTTTAAAAAAAAATCCTGGAAGAGTTTCTAGGAAAGAGCTTCATGCTTCTAGAGAAGCATGATGACTGAGAAAGCTTCCTCAACCAAACCTTCTGCTCAGCTGTCAGAACCCCCAGCATAGGATTTGAAGGTTCTAGTCTAGTCCTCTGTGAGGATGACATGAGAGAGATCCTGCCAAGACTAGCACATGCTTGAATAGATTCTCTTAATAGGTTGACTTTGATCAATTCTGATCACATTCATGTTCTGGTATGAAAACCATACAACAACAACAAAAAAATACTTCTCTCACAATGCCTTAGCTTTCTTGTGAAATTTTTAGTGGTTGCTTACTTGATTAGTTGTGGGATGCACCTGTTTAAGTGGTTTGAGGCTACAAGGCTGTGGCTTATGGTCTTTCTACCTCTTTTCACATACCACTTCCAAAATTTTATTGCTGCTCATATTTTATAGGTAAACAGCTTAGTGATTTCTTCTCTCTAGACCCGAGACTTTATTAGCATAAGAAATCCCTCCAGAAGGAACGTCTTCTATGTGAAGACAATCAAGTTTGAATAATGTGATTAAAGATCTTTCCCTCCCATGGATGGGCCTGTCATTGTGGGAAGCTTGATTAGGGGAGTTGTTTTGTAGGAGGGTCCCAAGTACTTTTTATTTTTTCTATTGAAAAGGGTTGTGATACCTTCTGGCTCTACAAAAAAGGTATAAATAGTCTGAGCTGAGGTTTAACTTTGGGGTTTAGTGAATGTTTGAATGCCAGATGATGACTCTGGGAAGCCACTAAGGAGCCCCCAGCTTTGAGAACCCAGAAGTTGTGCTTCCCTCTCTGGTAATTATGGTCAGTTGGGGTCTAATTGTCTGTTGAATTCAGGCAGAGAAAGTCGTGTCTGTTGACTTTTTTATTTCTCTATATTTTCTTTGAAGTTCAGGGTGCTGACTTCCCTGAATTAGGTGAATGATATATGTGCTTGATTCACGTCATTGTCAACCCCTTGAAAGTTGCCTTTCCTTTTATGAATGCTGATTTTAAAAGCTGTGATAGTGGGTTCCCCTGTGTATGCTGGGGTGCTTAATGTTACATTCTACCAGTGCAAGTCAGCACCTGTTCTGCAACATATAGATTTAGAGAGTTGCCTGGGGCACTGAAAGGAAAGGGGCGGGCATAAGCAATTACCAAATACCTCAAAGAGCTTATCTGCTTCTCACAACAACCTTATGAGGTTAGGTGCTGCTATTATCCCCATTTTGCAGTAGAGGAGACCAAGGTAAACAGAAACAGTATATGAACCCAGGTTTCTTGACTTTGAGGCCAACACGTCCTCTCTCTTCAAAAACAATGAGCACACTTTTATTTCTTGCATATAAATATTACCATCTTGGGTCACATTCTCCTAGATTCAAGGGGGCAAGGGGGACTGCAACTTCTGGGCCATATGTGACCCTCTAGGTCCTCAAGGGCAGCCTTTTGAATGAATCCAAACTTCACAGAACAAATCCCTTTAAAGTTTCTTTTTCGTTCAAATTTCCAAAATTCTCATGGAACCTAGAATGAAAGGCCTTCTCTCTATTATACATACATATTAGATATGTATATATATATGTATATATATATATATATATATATATATATACATATAACACATACATACATATGCACATATACATACACATGCACACATTTGTATGTAGATAACTTCCAAACTTGAATTCTTATTGCACAGGCTTCATTGTATAACTTCTCTGCTCCAGAAGCTTCAAGGGCTCCCCTTTGCCTTGAGAATAAAACATAAATTCTGTTTAGAGTTTAATGACTTTCTCAATATGACTCCTGCCTAATTATGCATTACTTCCCATTACAAACTGTACTCTCCAGCCAAACTATCCTCCTGGCTGTTCTAAATTAGAGTGACTCATTGCAGCAATTGAAAAGAAGAATTTGAAAACGAGGAGACTTGATTGGATTCTCTTACCAATTTCAATTCCTTTCTTTCAAGACAGATGACTTTCCAAATGAGTAACTGTGTGGTAACCCAAGTGCCCACACTAGGAGGGGAAAAAGGAAATTCACAAATGTAGGCATCCAAAAGAGATTTTTAAAGTCTTTAGACTGACTGGAGATGAGTATGCCTCCAAATCTTTTTCCAGATTGGGGCCGTAGTGGCCCTTTTTCCCTATAGGCACAGTTTTATCTCTGATTGTGTGAGAGATATTTCATTGATTGGCAGTGGGAGTGGGATGGGATTCCAGGATAGTCAATGGTGGGGAGCAAAGTGTTATCTAGTACCTATCCTTTCAGAGCTGTTCTCTGTGATCTTTGAGCACAGTGACTGATTGAAGGGAATGAGATTATGGGAGTGGAATTTGCTTTAGTTTATTCTAGGCAGTCTAAAAAGAGGGACTAGAGGGTCTTAGCTATGCTCCCAGGTGCTATGGAGCTGCCTGAGTCTATACTTTGTCTCTGAGCCTATGTGAGGCATCAGTGTGGCCCAGTGGATAGAGCACTGGACCTGGAATCAGAAAGACCTGAGCTCATATCTGACTTTAGACACTAACAGTGGGGCCTGGGACAAGTCACTTTGTCTCCATTTCCTCCTCAGTAAAATGGAAATAATGATGGCACCTACCTCCCAGGGTTATGAGATAATACTGTCAAAGCACTGTGCTTGGCACATTATAGGAGCTGTATAAATGCTTATGTCTTTCCTTATTATTTGACAAAGAGGGAAGACATTCCCAGTGGGTTTTAGGGGTAAAAGCACAAAGCAGCAGATAATTAACACTTACAGGGTACATGGCAGTCATCTAGAAAATGTCAAGAACAGGACTGAGTTGTTCTAGAAAGTTCTTATAGAGACACTTTTTTTCCGCCTCATTGGGATTCTACATGTGAAATGCTAACTCAGACTCCATAGGAGAGAGGCAATAAACTTCCCTTACAAAAAGATTGCAACAAAGATATAAAGCCCTTACTTAGATGTGTATACAGAGACGTATACAGGATGTCCCAAAATTCTAGGGCAGTTTTAAACTTTAGGGACAGCTAGGTGATATGGTGGATAGAGCACTGCTCCTGGAATCAGGAGGATCTGAGTTCAAACCTAGCCTCAGATAGTTCCTAACTGTGTGATCCTGAGCAAGTCACTTAATCCCGATTGCCTCCAAAAACAAAACAAAACAAAACAACAAACAAACAAAAATGAACCTTAGTAGCTTAAAACTGCACTAAGAAATTTTGAGAGTACACCCTGTATATTCTATAGTAAACAATATTCATTTACATTCCTCAGAGTGAGGAAGGGAAGCATTTGTAGTTGCAAAATTCTAAGTAGCAAAATCATATCCCTATATATATTTGTAAAGAATATGGATTTGGAGAGCTAAAATATTATTCAAAACATTGCCTGAGTGGAAGTTGTATTGGTGTCGATGTGTGTTTTCTGTCATGAGGCTCCATCTTCCACTTCTCTGCCTTCTCATAGGTTGTCCCTGAGGACTGTAATGCTTTCTCTGCTCACCTCCATCTCTTGGAATGGCTTCTTCCCTTCAAGCCTTACTTAGCTCAGGTACCATCGCTGTCAGGGAGGTTTTTCTGAATCCTTAGTACTCTTCACCCTCTATCACCGTATATTTACTTCGTATATGTTCTTTATCTGTGAACAATTCTTCTACTAGAATGTAAACTTATTGAGGGGAGGGGATGTCTCATGTTTTGTATATGTTTCTCCAGTGCCTAGTACAGTGCTTGACAAAGAGAAGGCACTTAATAAATGCTTTTTTGGTTGCTGTAGTCTCATACTTCATGCAGATTTTAGTCTATATGGTCTCTCTCTCTATATAGTCTATACAATATTCTATAATGCCAGTTTCTGTTATTCTCATAGCAGGGTACCCTCTGAAGAGCTAAACTTGTGTCCCTGAGAGTCATCTCTGTCTCTGTCTGTCTCTGTCTCTCTTTCTGTCTCTGTGTCTTTGTCTGTCTCTGGGTATCTGTTTATATTTGTCTGTCTTTGACCCTCTCTGTCTTTGACCCTCTCTGCTCTTGCATTTGTATGTCTTCTGATAGATCTTCAACCTTCAGCTTCTCTCAATCGACAATCTGTGCAGAGGAGATTTGGTAAGTACCACAATCTTTATTTCTATGGATATCCCACTCTATGGAGAAAGACCTAGAGACTGCTTCTTGAATGTTCCTCATCACATTCCCTCCTTGCATGGCAGTCACCTTGGTTTAATATACTCTGGACCTAGGAGATCAATGCACATACATATATGTTAGTATTCCCTGGCTGGTTGGTCATAGACACTGAATTCATCATTGGCCAGCACCAACTTCTCAGTGGCATCCAATTTTGCGCCAGTTTATCATTTGTGCTCCATTCACATGGTCGTAAAATCTTTTTTAGTGACAAGCTTATTTCAGAGTCCAGAACTATAATTTGTTGGTGAAATGATAAGTCTTGCTGTCAATGAGTTCTCTACTAGCAAATGTAGCCCTCTTCTGGAAACCATCAGTCTCCTAGTATAAAACTGTTTACAAGCCATGCTGAAATCAGTGTGTAACATACCCAGTGCTTGCTGGGATCTGCAAAAGTTAACCTGACAAATACGTAAGATAGGCAAATACACAAATCCTTAAAGGTCTGAGTGCTTCTCAAAATTTGAAGACCGATATAAATGCTTTGGTTGTTCTTATTGATGTTGTTGTTGAGTGGCGTTATGATGTGACAAACTTTCTGAAGTAGCCAGGAATGCTAGTAGCACCATTATTTTTCTGACATGTCTAGGTGATGAGTGCTTCTGTCTTCTCAGGATCAGTAGACTCCCTGGTGATATACTGTATGACCCATGTACTTCACAGAGTATCTGTGAGACTGGGACCCATCAACCGACAGCTTTAGACCAGAAGTTTCTAGTGGATCTAATATGTTGAAAAGTCTTTCCTCATCCTTCTCCAATGTCTTTCAAAGTATGATGAAATCATTAAACTTCACTAGATATAATAATAGTAATTGACATATAAGTCAGTTCTTTAAAGCCCGAAAAGCACTTATTTTACCTTAGCTCATTTGAACTTCATGACACTTGAATCCTTGTCTACTTTTTTCTCTTTAAAATTTCCTAGTTCATTATTTATTTATTTATTTATTTTCTTTATAAATTTTAAGTTCCCTCTCCCCCACTCCGCCCCCCCCAACTGAGAAGGCGAACAATAAGATGTCAATTATAGAAGTGAAATCGTGCAATATATATTTTCATATTAGCCATATTTCAAAAACAAGAAAAATAAAGTGAAAAACTTATGCTTCAAGTTTCACTCAGAGTTCATCAGTTCTCTCTCTGGAGATGGATAGTATTTTTAATCATGGGTATTTTGTAATTGTCTGGTCTTATTGTATTGATCAGACCATCCAAGTCTTTCACAGTTGATCATCATTACAACACTGTGGTTACTGTGTATTATGCTCTCCCAGTTCTTACTTCAATTTCATCAGTTTGTATAGGTTTGCCATGATTTTCTGAAACCATCCTCCTTGTCCTTTCTTGTAGCACAGTAGTATTCCTTTGCAGTCATAAGCCACAGCTTGTTTAGCCATTCCCCAATTAATGGACATCCCTCAATTTCCAATTCTTCACCACTGCAAAAGAGCTGCTATAAATATTTTTGTACATATAGACTTTTCTTCCTTTTCTTTGACCTCCTTGGGATACAGAGCTAGTAGTGGTATTCCTAGGTCAAAGGGTATGGACAGTTTTATATAACCCTTTGGGTATAGTTTCAAATTGTTTTTCAGAATGGATGGACCAGTTCACAACTCCATCAACCAACAGTCTGTTAGTGTTCATACTTTTCCCTCCTATCTTTTAATATTTGTTATTTCTGACAAATCTGAGATGGTACCTCAGAGTTTTAATATAGATGTCTCTAATCAATGGTGATTTAGAGCATTTTTTATATTACTGTAGTTATCTTTGATTTCTTCTTCTAAAAACTGTCTGTTCAGATCCTTTGACCATTTATCAATTGGGGAATGGCTCTTATTATAAATTTGGCTCAATTCTATATGTAGTAGATATTTGAGAAATGGGGTCTTTATCAGAAAAGAAACTTGCTGTAAATTTTTTTTATATTACTTCATTGTCTATGATACCTTTTTT
>CM053769.1:408215727-408235844 GCA_028658325.1 Potorous gilbertii
TTTCTTCTTCCTTTTTCTTAAGGTATCTTAAGACATCAAAGATAATTTGAGATCAGATAGAACCTGAGCTCAAGCCTAGTCTCAGAAACTTTATTGCATGACCCTAGGTGAGTCATTTAACCTCTGTCTGCCTCAGTTCTCTCCTCTGTAAAATGGCAATAGCACCCATCTTCCAGGGTTGTTACAGAGATGAAAAGTGATAATATTTGCATTGTGTGGCAAAAAATGCCATACAAATGTTAATTATTACTCTTACTTCCTATGCACATGATGAAGACTAGGTAGATTAGGTCCATTCCCCAAAGGGAGGAGAGACCCTCTCCAAGGCCCATGAAACATCCTTGATTACTTCAGGAGTAAAACATAGATCTAGAACTTGGAACATTAGAAGACATCTAGTCCAATCCCTACATTTTACAGATGAGAAAACTGAGACCCAATGAAGTTAAGCCATTTGCCCAAAATCACAATTTTGTCAGAGTTGGGTATTGTATTCCAAGTCCTCCAGCTATAGAGCCAATTAATTATATTCAACAAGTGTTTATTTAATGCCTATTATATGCCAGATACTGTGGTAGCTGCTAGCAATACCGAAACAAAAATATCATAGTCCCTTGCTCTTGAGCAGCTTATACCCTATTGAGAAAAAATGGCACATATGGACATAAGTGAATATAAAACACATAGTGTAAATACATAGTAATTTCTGATGGGAGGTGGTGCTAGCAAGTAGGGATATGTAGATTCCTGTTGGAGGTGGCAACTAAGCAGAGGTTTGGAGGAAGATCCCCTAGGGATCCTAGAAAGCAGAGGGGATGAAGAAATTAAGATGTGGAGTTAGCGGCACAAAGATGAAGAGCTCGTAGATGGAATGGATGGACAGGAAATAACTAGGAAGCCAGTTTGGTCAACAAGTCTTAATTAAGTGTCAGGTATTGTGCACTAAGAATGCAAAAGAAAGAGAAAAGACAATCCCTGCTCTCAAGTTGCTTACAGTCTAATGGGGGAGAGAGCATGAAAACAGCTAAGTATAAACAAGATACAAATAGAGTAAAATTGTATATATTCAATCGAACTAAGGCACTAAGATTAAGGGGGATTGGGAAAGGTGTCTTGTAGAAGATTTTAGCTGGTACTTAAATGAAGCAGGTGAATACCATGCATTAAGCCTAAAAAAAATAATGTGGAGTCAGTCTGTGAAAGGCTTTAAAAGTCCAACAGCTGAGTTTGTTGTATTCTGTCCTTATGTAGGGAGGGAACTAGCTGAGCTTTTTGAATAGGAGAATGCTGTGGTCACAACTGTGCTATGGAAATAGCCATGTGAAAAATCCTGACCTCTCCTTTCCCATTTTATCAATAGTATCAGAAAATCGTGCACTTAACTGAATATTTTCTAAGAATCTAGGGCAAAAGGCTTATTAGTCATGTGGCCAGGAAATATCACATGACTACACAAATCACTGACACCTATGCTCCTCAGTTTCTTCTTTAGTAAAAAGAAAATAATATTTACACCCCACAGGAATATGCTAAGGAAAGCATTTCCTAATTGAAAGACAGCAAGGTAGAGTGGAAAAGAGTCCTGGATTTGGACTCCCAAGGCCTTAGATAGAGTCCCACTCCTGCCACTCAAGGCCTGTAGGGCAGTCTAAATCCCAATTTCCTCCTCTCTAAATTGTGAGTAATCATATTTTCACCATGTATCACATACCATGGTTAAATGGAAACCATTATTTTTATTATAGACTGCCTCAATAGGGAGGGCGTTGATAGAGTCTCCGAACTGGCAGGATCTCAGAGACCTGTAATGTTAATTATGTTAATAAGAGTTAAAGATCTTCTTCACCCATTAATGGGCCTGCCCATTAAGGGAAGCTTAATTAAGGGAAATTTGTTTTGTAGGAAGGCCCGAACCTTTTGTTAATTTCTAATGAGGAACCAGCTGTCTAGGGTTGTTATGTCCTCTGGCTCTGAAAAGTGTATATATACTCTGAGTTGAGGTTTTGTTTTAGGGCTTACGCTTTGGAAGTTTTTGTTTGGCCAGATGAGGCTCTGAGTAGCCACTAAGGAGGACCACCCCCCTACCCTGGCTTTGAAAATTCAAATATTGATGCTGCTGTCTCTGATAATGATAATTCAAATATTGATGCTGCTGTCTCTGATAATGATGTATGTATATAATGGTCAGATAGTTGGATCTGTCTTGATCTCTGACGTATGTATTGCTTATGGTTAGCCAGTTAGAAGTCCTGTCTCTTGGTCTTTATTTCTCTGTTTGTATTTTCTCTGAAGTTCGGGGTGCTGACTTTTTCCCCTGAACTAAGTGAATGATACATGTGCTTGATTAAAGTAATTCTTGACCCCTCAAAAGATGCCTTTTCTTTTAGAAAGAACCTGTACAGCAGGTCCTCCTGTGTATGCCAGAGTCCATGCTGTTACAAGGCTGTGTGGCCTTGCTCCTTCCTGCATAGGAATTACCACTTCTAAGATATGCCTTACAAGTAGGCATTTATTCACTTAAAGACCTCCAGTGAAAGCTAACCAGATGTATGCTGGAGCCATCATAAATCCTCTCACAAAAACCAGTAGTTATATTTTCAGTTTAAGCATTTGTATCTATGTTTTACAAATCAGCCAGCTCTACAAATCAGGGCTTGATTTATTTTGTTGAAAGTGATGGTAAGGACATTTATAATTTAAATTAAATTTAAAAGTGTGTCTATGTACATTTTTTTCCTTCCAGAGAAGGGGTTGTTAAACATTTGCCAGCATACCCTAGTAAGCTACTACCTTCCAAGGTCTCCCAATCTAGGAAGCAGCTGACAGTTGGGAGTTTTTCCTTGAATGGAACCAAATCTGCTACATATTCTAGTACAAAGAGATATGAACTTGGAGTCAGATAATACTTGCATTCAAATTTTACTTGTCCTCTTGAATCCTAAGTATCCTCCTCAGTAAAATCAGTATAACAAAACCGTAGTAACTCTCTGGCAGCCAGGTGGTACAGTGGATAGAATGCCAGACCAGAATCTAGAAAGACTCATCTTTCCCAGTTCAAATCTAACCACAAAGACTTACTAGTTGTGTGACCCTGGGCAAGTCACTTAACCTTGTCTACCTTAGTTTCATCATTTGTAAAATGAACTGAAGAAGGAATGGTAAACCACTCCAACATCTTTGCTAAGGGGTCACAGAGAGTTGGACATGACTGAAAAATGACTGACTAACTATGCCAAAACAATTGTTAAGATAACTATGACATTGTGGAGTTAGATGGGACCTGAGAGGCTCAAAAGAAAGTTGATGACTTGCCCAAGGTCACTGAGATAGTAAGTATCACAGGCAGGATTTGAACCTTGGTCCTCAAACTTCAGGACTCTTGCTCTTTCCACTGTGAGATAATGTATATAAGATATTTCATAAGCTTTAAAGCCTATAGAAATATTTCCTATTATTAATAAGCCCTCCTATCTCTACCCATTGTTCTTAATCCTACTCTTTGAAGCCAAGTAGAGTAAAGCTAATTCACCTTTCATACAACAATCCTTCAGATACTTGAAGATGGCTACCATGAACAGCTGTCATATTCCTTGATCAAGCCACATATCACCTCTCTTTCAAGTCCTTCCTAAGCCATGGTCTGCAATTCTCTTATGTTCTAATAACCTTAATCAAGACATTCTCTTTTATATCAATGTCCTTCCTAAAATGTAGCACCTAAAACTGAACACCATCCTCCAAATTGTATCCATTTCTGAGTCTCACTGCCCCAGAGGTATGCTAGTAAAAGTTTAACAATTGGCTCTCTGGAGGGAAAAGCCCTACAGACCAGATACAGGAGAACTATCACCTCTTCCATTACAGACAAGACAATGACACCCAGTGGCTTTTCTGACCACCATGTATTAGTCTCTGTTGACTCATAGTGATTTTGCATTCCATGCAAACTCCCAGATTTTTTTCAAAGCAATTGTTATCCAGGGCTAGACCTTATATGTCAACTGGTCCATCTATACCTGATATAGGCATCTCCTCAATGTCATCCCTGACAGGTGCTCAGCCATCTTCTCCTCAAAGACTTCTAGTTTAAATAGAGACATAGAAAGCTCACCTCTCCCATCCTGGGAAGGTTTTTTTTTTTTAATTCAAATGTTAGCTGTTACATTTATTTGTATTAAATTCCATCTTACTAGGTAGCATGATTGATAGATCATTGATCAGGAGTCAGAAAGACCTGAGCTCAAATCTGCTGGATGACCCTGGGCAAGTCATTTCACTATGAGATAATACATGTAAAGCACTTTGTATGTTGCCTGGAACCTAGTTAGTATGATATTAAATGCTTATTCTCTTCCCCCTTTCTCAAAAAACAAATAGCCTTTGTCTGCCTCAGTATCTTCAACTATAAAATGGGTATAATAACAGCAACTCCCAAGATTATTGAATCAAGGCAATAGTTGTACAGGTTTATGCAAATCTTAAGGTATTATGTAAATAGAAGCTATTGTTATTATTGTTAGAATTAGCCCATTGTGAGGGGTCATTTAGCCCTTTTTTTTTGCATACTTGCATACAACATAACCTCCTAGCCCTGTGCCTTCCTCAGATTCTATAAGTAAGCCTTTAATGTCTCCATTCAAACTGATAGAGCCCCACAGTTCTGGAGGTCATCAAGCAAAAGATGGCTGAGCACCTGTCAGGGATAACATTGAGGAGAGACCTATATTAGGTATAGATGGGCCAACTGACATCTAGTGTCCACCTCTAAGTTTCTATGGTTCTGCAGCTAAATGATCTCATACTCATAGAGCTCTTGGGAGGAAGTAGTTGTAGAAATTTAAGATGCGACCAACTCTCAGCTAGCTCTCTCTAGTAACCCCAGGGTTTTACCTTAACAAGTTTAATTAGACTCTTTCCAATCTTTTTCCATGCTCCCCCCACTAAAGGCAGTGACTTCAAATGATCAACATGCAAGGTCACCATTTTTCAGGCTATTTGTCACTGGCTACATTTACTCCGTGAGCACTTTGGATCATAGATTTAAAGCTGGATCTAGCCCTAGAGACTAGCTATTATAATTCCCTGATTTTACATGTAATAAGGGTAATAGGGGAGATTCATCATCTGTTTATTACACATAGCTACAAATGCTACATTGGATGGAATACACAGGCTCCAATCCAAAAACATAATGGGGTTGATCAGAGCTGCCCTGCAATGGGCTGAACTGGGACCTTTGGGGGTCATCCCATGGAACAGACTTTGAGATAAAGTTGCAGAGGTTCCAATCTAGCAGAAGAAGGAAAGGAGGAGAGGCAAAGGATCTTCCCTAATTAGCCCCATCACATGCAAATAAGGGAACTGAAGTCCTGAAAAGGGAGACTCAAGATCACATAGGGAGTTAGTGGCACAGAGCCAGAGTTCAACTTTCAATCTCTTGACTTTAAGCCCAGTGCTATAACCACTGCACCATGGGGTACTCTGTGTTATTATCAAAGGATCATTATATTATAGATTTAGAACCAGAAAAGACTTTAGAGGTCATTAACTCCAGCATCACTGAAAAGGCCATGAAATGAGTAATATAGCCCATCAGTCAACATTGGTTGAAACCTTGGGGTTTCAGTGCAAGAAAGCAGGGAGAACTGACTGAGTAGTTATTGGTCCCTGTACTTGCTGCCTCCTGGCCAGATGTCAAGAGTATTCTTCCTAATTGATATACAAATATATTCAATTCAACAAATATTTATTAAACTCTCACTACGTACATAGCATTGTGCTAGACAGTGGGGTCACAAGGATGAAAATGAAATAGCCCCTATCTTCAAGAAGCTTACCTTTTATTGGGGAGAAAGGAAATAGATAGCTTAGTTTAATACAAAGTAATTGGGAAAATAGAGTACACTGATACTTGAGTATCAGCAAAGACTTTGTGTAGGATGACATATTTGAGCTGAGACTTTAAGAAAATTCAGGGTTCTAATAGTCTGGAGAGGGTCTGTATGAACTGTACAATAAACACAGCAGTAATGTGAAATTTATGGAATTGCAGGTGGGAGGCAGATAGTGGAAGGAAAGTGACCTATCTATGGTCATCTTGGTCTCCTGACCCCAAGTCCAATATTCTTTCCACAATAATACATTTCCTCTCTAAAAAGAGGTGTGACAGTAAATGTCTAACGAGATTTCTAGTACCCATGATACGCTTTCAAGTAATCTGCATTATTTATTAACATTTTTTCATTACTTTCTTAAGTCTAGACGATCAATAAAATAATAAACCAAGCCAAGATATGTAGCATTTGCTAATTTCTAAGGTACAAATGTTCACATTGAAAATATGACAATCAGTCCCCAAGCTGGTTCAAGCTGGCTCCAGCACATAGTCTCTAAAACAGTGGGATCTGCAGTGGTCCCCTGTGGTCCTGTCAAGTTGCATGTGCATAGAAGACATATGAATATGGTGACTAGATAGAAATCTTGTCCTCCTCCTTCATGACCCAACTTCAATGATCACCCTGACACAAGGGGTCGCACCTTGTCCTTTTCTTTCCTGACCAATTGTTCTGTTGACAATCATTTCATCACCCTAAAGCTGATTTCTCTGCTAAGTCTTAAGATCAACTGTACAAATGTTATTGAACACATCATGATTTCCCAGACCTGTAGTTGGGGAACCTTGGTTTGAGCCAACCTCTACTGCTTACTAGCTAAGTGACAACACAACAGAGGAAAAGGAAAGGGAACAGATCTCCCCTGATCACCACCAGTACATATAAATGAAGAAATTGAAGTCCTGAAAGGAGAGGCTATAGAATGGGGAAAATAATATCTTACTGCCTACCTCACAGGGATGATAGAAGGCTTAAAGGAAATCATGTATGTAAAGAGTTTTGCAAATTGTAAAACATTAAATAAATGTAAGCAATTATTTTTGCCTCAGATCAGTGTCCTTTCTTGGAATCATAGAATTAGAGCCAGAAGGGAGCAGAGAAGGCATGTGATCCAACATCCTTATTTTACAGTTACTCAATGACTGGACTGGAATTTGAACCCAGGTTCACTAGTTCCAAATTCAGCACTCTTCCCATTCTACTATGGCACTTCTCACAGTAACAATGACCTTAAAAAGGGTATAGGAGAGATGGTGGCCATGGTGGTGGTAGTGATCATAGGAAAGTATCAAAGTCTAAAGGCTCTCACTTCTATAACACTTTAAGGTTTACAATGTAACAACTCCATGAAGTTACTACTAAGTATGTGTGTACATAGAAATTGATATCAGAGAAATAAAGACATTAAACTCAAGATCACATAAATGCAAGCCCTTTGTCCTCTCCCCCAAAATATGAATTGCCTACAATGTAGAGAGCAATCTATGCCAAGTCCTGGAGGACATATAAAGTTAAAATAAGAAATTGTTCCTGTTCTAATGAGGGAGGAGTGAGGGAATGATATAAACTACCAAAATAAAACCAAGGGATGGGTCTGATCTTGTTTTCCAAAATTGATCACATTTGTCCCAACTTTCTAGGAACTGTCACCTAAGCAATATATATGTATGTATGTGTGTGTACCTTTATACAAATGTGTATATATGTATGTGTGTATATTATATACAATGCTTGTGTGTATGTACCCATATGTATATTGTGCATATATACATATGTAGCATGTTTTACATTGTATATATGCAGTGTATTGCATGCATGCATACTACATCTGTGTATTTTGTGTATACATAAACATGTGTATGAATTGCAATAAAACATGTGTATGTGCAATGTGTGTATGCGAGTATATACACACATATTTATATATAGGCATGCATGGGTATGGATATGTATGTGTGTATATGGAATGTCATGTTTGTATGTCTCTCTAGGTAAAGAAAAAATGCCTTTGGTAGCTTGAAGTTTGCTTCCTCCAGTCCCATTCTATCTCATTCAACTTTTCGCTTCTGTGGCCGTAAGTGACAGGCCCAAATCCAGAGAAATTTGAGATTGGAACAGCCTTAATGGGCCAATAGGAAGGAAAACCTGGCAAGGAAGTACAGCAGGGCAACCTGGGAGGGCTTCTTTCTCAATTCAGGGCTTTCCCCGGGACACTCAGTTCCTCCTTTTCACCAAAGCCTCTACATTTTCAAAAGCATCATCACATCTGGAGTTAGGCACAGTCAGGCCTCCTGGGAGCACATGTGAAAAAAAAATGTGTTAATTCCCCAAAACAAAAAAAAAATAACATACAGTATTACTCTTCCTTCCTTCCTTTCTTCCTTTTTTGCTTCCTCCTTCCCCTGTTGATACTTCAAGGAATTATTATATCATTAATGGATGCTTCCTTCACCCATATAAAAGAAAACCTCTCCACACTTTAGAAAATGCTTTCATGGGAAGCTATTACCAGCCAAACTGCCCCAAAAAATCCACCTGGTTGAGGATGAACCTCTGCACACTTAGCAAGGAGGATATGCCTTCTGGACTGGTGCTCGATGCTCTTTGCCTTTGAGAGTTCTGCCCTGAAGAATCAGAGAGGAATATCCTTGGAATCTTGCTTCATTAGGAATGGAGAAATGAAGAAAATGTAGAGGATATGTTAGCCCAAGGGAAGCCACTCTTCCAAATCGAGTCCCCTGAGGACCCTAAGAGGTGAGAAGGAAAGCATGAGTTGAAATTTGAGTTTCCAGAACAACCCAAGAAGTGAATCTGGAACAACAGGAAATGTAGTTTAACCAAGGGGTGTGATGTTGAGGGAGTGGGAAGGAGGGGAAGTTTTGATGAAACAGAATAGCAAGACACCAGTGCCACTGCAGGAATTAAGTATACTTGGATCCAGTATGGCATAGACCTGATGGCACGCCAATTCAGTTTGACATTTATTAAGCTCTTTCTATAGAGTGCCAGAGTAGGCACTAAAGACCAAAAACAAAACACAAAACTACTCTCTGCTCCCAAATAGCTAAATTAGAGAATCATAGAATATTGAAGATCATCTCTAATCTGGCCCCTTAATTTTATAGATTAGGGAACCAA
Organism: Potorous gilbertii; assembly: GCA_028658325.1. Classification (NCBI taxonomy): domain Eukaryota; kingdom Metazoa; phylum Chordata; class Mammalia; order Diprotodontia; family Potoroidae; genus Potorous; species Potorous gilbertii. The sequence goes on from CM053769.1 coordinate 408,224,760, forward strand.
GACCCAAATAAGTGAAATGATTTGTCCAAGTTCACACAATTTTTGATATACAGAATCAATATTTGAACCCAATACTCAGTGTCAAAATCCTGTATTGTTTTCACTATAACAAATACATTTCACAAATGAAGAAACAGACCCCAAGAAAAGAGGGGCTGTTTTCAAGTTCTCACAGTATGCTTTTTATTGACAGTGGTTCAACAGGATGCCATTGTGGGAATAGCGTTGGACTTATAATTCCAGCTCTACCCTTTTTAGTCATGTGACTTCATTATCTCTTTGAGTCTCAGTTTCTTTGTATGTAAAAGAGGGGTAATAACTGCCAATCTTTCTCCTCCACTGGATGGTTGAGAATCAAATGACATGATGGATGTAAAAAGGCTTTGGAACCCTTAAAGGGCCATATAATGCCAGTCATATTATTATTGCTTCAATTAGCACAACGAACTATAGGAAATAGGAGCACGTCTCCCACAGGGACCCTGAATGTGAAAGAATCCAGGCATTTTGATATAGTCCCCATATTAAAACCCAGTCATTGAGATGCCATGTCCAAGGGAGCAGCATAATGTCATGGAACTGGGCCATTTCAGAGAAGGTACACATGCATTTGCAACAGTTCCTGTCACTTATAGGCACCAGGATGTCACTAATTGAGAGCCCCTGTAGGGCCCAAGACAAAAGATTTAATTATCCCACGGAAAGCACATTTAATGTACACAAAGCCAGTTCTGTACTCAGCAAAGACTGGGTACAGATGGACTGACCTTTAACCCACTTTGCAAAATTAAATTTGAAAGAAATCAACCGTGGGGTGGATTTCCTTCTTGAAGCAACAACTTGTCATCTGTTCTGAGGCAACATGGAAGAGGGAGAACATCATAGACCTGGGAGTCTGAGGACCTGCTATCTGGGCTCTGATCCTCCCTAGCTTTGGGGTTCTCAGTAAGCCAGGGCCCCTCTCCTCTGAGGTATGGCTTCTTCATATATAAAATAAGAGAGCTAATCTCGGCATCATTGATTTTCCAGGGTTTTTGTGAACATCAAATGAGATAATTTTTGTAAAGTTCTTTCTAGACTTCAAAAGATTCTATAAAAATAACAGTTCCCAATTGTCTAGCCCTTTGAGGATTACAAAACACTTTCTTTACAACAGCTCTGGGAGGGAGGGAAGGCCACTAGTGTCACTCATAGGGAGTGATGATAGGATTTAAGAGGTGGAAGTGCCCACTGTACAATCCACCCAGTGCACCCTCTCTCATTTTACAGATGAGGAAACTGAGGCTCGGGGAGGTTAAGAAACTCAGAGTTATAGAGGGACTATCTTATTTGTTTTTCTTTATGTCCACAGGATTTAACACAGCACTTAGCATATAGTAAATTTTTTTTTCATTCTTCCATTCGTTCAAGTGTTGGAATGAGGACTGAAACTCAGGTCTTCTAACTCTAAGGTCATTGTTCCTTATGCTACCCCAAGCTGCCTATATGTGTGTCAGTGATTGGGTTTTAAAAATTGTTGTTCCTCCTCCTGCCATATGTCTCCAATGCTGCATTGTCATGAAGGTGTCTCTGGGTTGCCAGGACAAAATAAAACTCTGGCAGGGCGTACCCAGCAATGAAAGCTAAGAATGGGTCCAGTGATGGAGTTGTGTATGTCATCCAAGGACCAGCCTAAAATTCAGAGAGGAATGTCTCTGAAAGGTAGAACCCTACAGGATAAAAGTTTAAGCCCCCCAAACTCAAGAAGACTGAGTATTTAGGGTGTAGAGGGATGAGAACTGAACTCAGAGTCAGGATAGACCTGGTACCAAGTCTCATTATCTATGTAACCCTGGGAAACTCATTAGCCTCTCTGACCTCCATTTACTCATTTGTAAAAGGGGGCTCACAAGGTGTTAGAAAGATAAAGTGAAAACACAAACACGGAGTTTTGCAAATCTTAAAATAATATGTAAATTTCAGTTACTCTCTGTAGCAACAGAGAGAGGATATCCTATATTTGAAGTATTGACAAAAGTAGAAGTAATGTAATTTTTAATTAATAATAATAAATATAATAGTAATTTTAATGTAATTTTTAAGTCTGAGCAATAGTGAAGTGATGGCCATGGAATCAATCAACAAATATTTCATAAGATCCTGGGATATACGGGGTTGTCAGGGAGGTCTAACACCTCTGGTGTAAGAGCATACTAAGTCCTTTTCAAAGCCACTCAATCACTTTTCCTATCCACATTTACCCAACTCTCATCTGTATTCTAAGAAGCTTTTGAAATGCCATGACCAGACTCCAGTAAACTGTCCCTGCAGACAGGCTAACCCAGGTTAAAAGTTAACCTATAGGTCCCTAACCCATGGGTAAGTTAGGGGCATGTCTACCCAAATGATGTAAAGACTCACCCTAGCAGAATGGGCAAGTGAGAACAATTTGTTCCAGCGGCCATGAAGATAGCAAGTACTTAGAACTTAGACATTGAAGATGCTTTCTGGACCATTGTCACTCATCCTGACTTCTGTCCTGCCACTAGACTTCAATAATTGTGGCAGAGAGAGTGAGACTAACAATTTTTCACAATTCAGCTACACTTAAACCCAATTCACATATAAGTCAAGACATCACCCCACTCTGAGGTACCACCTCACACCTATCAGATTAACTAATATGACAAAAAGGAACTGTTGGATGTTGGAGGGGATGTGAGAAAGCTGGGACACTAATGCACTGTTGGTGGAGTTATGAGCTGACCCAACCATTCTGGAAAGCAATTTGGAACTATGCTCAAAGTACATATCTTTTGTGCATACCCTTTGATCTAGCAATACCACTGCTGCATATATATCCCAAAGACATCCATAAAAAGGGAAAGAATTTATTTGTACAGCTTTTTTGTGGTGGTTAAGAATTGGAAGTCAAAGAGATTCCCATTAATTGAGGAATGGCTAAACAAGTTATGGTCTATGATTATAATGGAATTTTACTGTGCTATATGACAAGCAGGATGATTTCAGAAAAATCTAGAAAAACTTACACAAACTGATGCATAGTGAAGTACACAGTAACACCAATATTGTTTGGTGATGAATTGTGAATGACTTGCTGTTCTCAGCAATACAATGATTCAAGATAGTCCCAAAGGACTAATACTGAAGCATACTATCCACCTCCAGAGAAAGAACTGAAATTGTTTGAATACAGATGGAAGTATGTTATTTTTTCCTTTCCTTTTTTCTTTTATTCAAGTCTTCTCATACAAAATCACTAAGATGGAAATGTTTTACAAAATTGCACATGCATAACTTCAATCTGATTGCTTACCATCTCAGGGAGGGAAAAGGGGAGAGAGAATTTGGTACTCAAAATTTTAAATAAAAATGTTCATTTAAAACAAGACATCACCCCATGATGTCATCGGTCCTCTTCAAAAATGAAGGACAAACAATGACAAAGAGCCTATGTACCAGGCACAAAGGGCTGGGCTACAATAATATACATGAAATAGTTCCTGTCCTCAATGATCTTACATTCTACAGGATAGGATGGAAGATGAATATGATACATACACATATAAATAAATACAATGTGATTTCAAGGGATACACAAGCTATTTGGGGGTTGGGATTCATAGGGTTCAGGAAAAACTTCCTGCAGAAAGCAATGCTCCAGTTGAGTTTGGAAGAAACCAGAAATTCTAAGAGGTAGAAGTGATGAGAGGGATAAAACTGTTCCCAGTCTGTTCCTTATCTATAAGATGAGGATTCTAATTGTACCTACTCCATTGAGTTGTTAGAAGAATGAGATAACTTATGTGATGCTCTTTGAAAGCTCTTAAAGTGCTATGTAAATATTAACCAATACTGATATTTGTAATGAAAAGACCTGGACTCTGATCTTATTGCTTGTGACTTGTGTGACCTTGGGCAATATCATTTCTAAATCCTTGTAACAATGGTTTGAGGCTAGATGAGATCTAAGATTCCTTTCAGCTCTAAATTTGATGAGCGGAATGGTCTATTTGAAGCAGCAACTCAACCACTCTTTTCTTTCGGACTAGACTAATATTCTTGCATGCAGCATTTAGATACACAAAGCAAAACATTATTCTTGCCTGGAGACTCTAGAGAGCCTGAGAGAACATTTCTGAGGGAACGAACCTAAATTTCCATCAGCTGCAGAAAATGTTGGTCGCTCCCCACACAGCAAAACTCTGCATTCACTGAAAGGAATCAAAACAAAGCAAGACAGAACACCCAGCCCCAATTCCCTTTCAATTGAATTGGAGAAACCTATTTATTGCTCCTTGGAAGGACTCTCTCCTTCCCTTGGGGAGGTAGAGGGATGTATACGAAAGTATTAAGGAAAGGATAAGACTCAAGACCCCTGAGCCAAAACTGCTCCCCTATCCTCAAAATCAAAAAAATGTAAACAACTGGTAAACAACTGGAATGCAATATCATACCAGGGCTTTCCTGAACATGAACTAGATGCTGAAAAGCGGTAGCTGGAGAAAATAAACACAAATCAAGAGGGAATTTCCTGAGAAAATCAGAGTAGCAGTCTATAAATTTTTCTGACCAAATACTTTTATCAGTCAAAAACATTTAACTCCTTCCCAATAGTTTTACTTTTGTTTGTTATATAGCTGCACTACTGCACTAATGATTATGCAAATTATAAAATTTGCATAAAAATAGAATTTTTAAAATGAGATTGTACATTTAAAGAGATGAAATAACAGTTTATCCTAGACTCAATAAGGAACTGCCAGATGAGTGAGCAGATGAGTGACACAGGAAGACCCATGCTTTAGCAAAAACATGGACAGCTATATAGAGAATGACTTGGAGAGAAGAGAGACTCTAGGTAACACAGAAAACAATTAGAAGGCTATTGTAAGCATCCAGGCCAGAGGAGATGAGGTCCTGAATTAGGGTGGTGGATTGTTTTTCTTGCATTTTTTGAATAGGTCCAATCACATCATAGGAGGATATCTTGATTTGTATGTGAATTGGATTGAAAGTGAGTCAGACCAACCTCACTTTCTCTTCCAGAGTCAGAGAAGTCCAGTACAGAATAAAAGTCAGGATAACTGGAAATGGCTGAGGCTTCAGAGGATGATCTTAGCCTCCTTGCTGTCTGACCTGCTTCAGTCACCTTCATGACTGATAAAACAAATTATTCTCATTCACATGCTTGGGAAAGAATACCTCTCCTATGGGTTTGAGGCTTGTCAGTTACCCTTAACCTGCCTTAGCTCTTCTGTTGAGATGGTTTTACCAGGGTTGGTTGATGCACATGCAACATCTTCTTAGAGCCACAGACGAGATCTGGATGACCAGTTGGACACCAAAGGTGGATGAGCACCCCTGAATAGGTTTCAACAAGCCCTCACACCAGAGGTATGAGGTCCTCCCTTAACGCCCCATATACTTCAGCTGTATGAGTAAAGAAAAGAGAGAAGGGGAGATAGAACCAAAAAGATTTGACAACTGATTGGATAACGGCAGTGGGGGAGATTGATGAGTTGGAGATGACATTAACATTGTGAAAACCTGATATGATGATGATGTCCTTAGCAGTAAGAAGGAATTATAAAGAGAAAGTTGTTGGTTTTGTTTTTGTTGTGTTTTTTTTGGGGGGGAGGGGTTGGAGTGGGAGTATTTGGATTATGTAAAGAGATCTGTGATCCAGATCATAATCCATCTGTACCTTCTTCTCCTATGTTATTGACCCAAGAGAACAAAAAGATGGGGCTCTTACTCACCAGTCACTGCCCCCAAAGCAAAATCCACCTTTCTAGTGGATGCCTGTCACAGTCATGAAGTCATGTGGGGATGCCGGGCAAAATTAATCAAATGGTATCTGCCCAGGTACTGTGGACAGTGATAAATTTAAGTAATAACTGCCTTAGGGAGGATAGCCAGTTCAGAAGGGGTTAGTTGGAAGCTTGCACAGCAGAGGGAAAGAGTGTCAATATTACAAATAACTGGCATATCATTGTTGATGACAAGCCCCACAATTAGCTATTGTAGTAAGGATGAATTTGATCCCTCTTCTTCCCATTCTTCATCTGATTGATCATATGTCCCTTAGGTTGAAACCACCATCCCCATTTAGGAGACCACACTGTTCTAGAGAACAAAACACACCTTTCTTTTCTCCTTTCTTTCTCTCCTTCCTTTCTCTTCCTTCTTTCCTCCCTCCTTTCTTTTTCCCATTCTCCTTCCTTTCTTCCTATTTTCCTTCCCCTTTCTTCTTTCTGTTTTTTCCTCTTTTCTTTCATTCCTCCCTCCCTTTTTTAAAAGTCAATACATGTGCCTGAGTTTGTTTTTGGCAAACAGTACTGCTGCTGTTTTCCATGAAGTCACTGCAGGCTGAGTTAGATAATAAGCTGGCAGTCACTTCTGAGTCGTTTACCGTGTTCCTTAAAAGAAGGGACAGACTGCTCACTAAACTCACTAGAGCTGTGGGGATATTTTCTCTTCTCTTCTGGACTGTCTCTGAAATAAACAAATGGACTTTTAAGTATAATTAAAAGTCACCAGAGACCCAAATAAACAACCAGAGAGATTTCTAAAGAGTGGACAATTACAGGTCTATCCATAGATATTTTTCTTTCATGCATTTACCCCCAACAGAAGTTGTAGATAGCCAAAGACATATATTCACCCAGTGGAACACAAACACTGCACCCGCAAATGATGGAACAATCAAAGACCAGGGTGGTCTAGTCTCTAGTTACTCCCAGAAAGCCTTGGAACCAAGAGTTTCTCTGACTCTGCTTGATTCAGAGTATCAGAACTAGTGAAGCTTTTCTTTAAAACTACTATTAGTTGCATTTGGTAGGGTATATATGTATAGCTATACATACGAATTTTAATTGCATTTTAAGCTTTCACCTGGCATTTCACCATCTTAGCAAAATATTAATAATAAACCCCAGAATTTTGAGAAGAGTGTGATTCCTGCAAGAACTCTAACAAATGTTTTCCCTTCATCCATAAATTAAAACTTTTAAAATCATGACTTGGGGTTAGGGTAACATTTGGTATTCATTTGGCATTTTGATTGAGTGCTTTTTTCCATGGAATTCATTATCATTTATAGGCACATTTATTTGTATTCACATAATAGGAAATGTTATTAATCCAAACGGTTCAACCAACAATGGATCCTAGGAAGATCCCAGGATATCGCAATCTCTACCCCTCTCTACCAAAGTCCAATTTGCTGAACATTCACTTTTTGAAGTAGCAAAGAATTAGAAACAAAGTAGAAATCCATGACTTGAGAAATAGCTAAGTAACATGTGGCATAGCAGTGTAATAAAATATTACTTCAACTTAAACAAAGAATATGAAGAATTCAGAAAAAAGATACTACTCTTTTCATATGTGAACAGTTTGGCTGTTGAAAAAGGTACAGAAAAAAATACATATGTGCATAAGAAAACTGATAGAAAGTCACTTGTGAAGAGAGTCTCTCAGATGAATTGTTGAGGAAGGGCATGAACTATTCTGAAAACCAAATAAGGAACTGCCCTACCAATGATTGTATGGAAAGAATATATATTTTTGAAACAGAGGAATGAAGTTGCTGTAATCTGTCAAATCACTTGCAAGTGATTAGTATTAGAGGTTTGAAGTTTATAAGTGACAAAATTATAAACCACATAACTGGGCACTATGAGAAAATTATGTTATGACTGTTGGGTTCATAACTGACAGAAATGGATTTCCTGAGTTTTACCTCACAAGGTAAAGATGAGTCAGTGACTTCAGCTTTGAGCTGAAGCACAGGAGAGAATTAAGAAAATAACAGGAGGCAAAGCTTTGAGATAGAAGTAGGACAATGAACCAAGCGCATGAGCAATCACAACAAATAGGGGACAAAAGACATGGCTTTCAGAGGAGACAATTGACTTTTTTAGCTGTTTTCCTCCAACATTGCTGTTTGGAAGAAAGGCATTACTTTACTGAAGAGCTAGAGAAAGGCTGGATAGCTACTAGAAGCTCACTGATGGAGAGCTGAATCTTGGGGCTCTATGAAAAGCTACTGGGGCAATTGTTCTCTAGTGCCACCTAGAGTGAGAAAGGGGAAACTTCTCAGGGATGCCCGTGTTGCCCTTTACTGTTTGGTTTGTGAAGGAGAAATAGTGAAAGTTGCATCACCTTTTTTTGTCCCCTTGAGAACTAGGTTTACTTGTGGGAAGAAAATGAAATCAGAATTTCCTGTTCTTTCAAGATCTGAGATGCTTAGCCATGCTACAGCTTAATGAAATTTCTTGTTGCTGAAAGAGTGTAACACTGTTTCTCAGAGCACTCTTAAGGACAGCTATGGACAAAAAGAATTTGGTCCTGCTCCACTGGATCCAGAGCAGAACAGAAGCAGCTTTGACGTTAAGAACTAGAAGGAAATGTACTAGTAGAAAATTTCCTTCATGTGGAGCTGATTGTTCCTGAAGGAGCCAAAGAATATGTCCTACTAGTTCATCTGCCTCCCTGCTAGGTTTCTAAGTGCATGTGTGGTTTCTTCTATGGACCCAATCTGATCCAAGTTTATAGGTATAGGGTTATGATTATTCCTGCTTTTTCTGATTTGGTCTTCTGACGAATAAATATTGAGCTTATAAGTAAGTAAATGTTTAACAATTAAGAGTGTCACAGTAATTGGTTTTTGGTAAATAGGAAGCACTTTATTGTGGCTCAGGAGTGACAATCCCACCAAAGTTGCCCCTGGGACCTTGAGAGAGTAGAGAGTTGTAACTGCATAATGGTGACCACACTACAGAAATCCTAGACTTGACAGCATGAATTGGAGCAACTGAACCCATATATCAAAAACAAAGGTATCATATCACAGTCAGGCTACACTTGGGGGGGTTCACTTAGGATACATTCCTCCTGCATTTATTCAATAGAAGACCAGAACAAAAATAATCATGATGCTTCCTAACTCTATGAAGTACTCAGGTCAGTGCCTTTTGTGAAGTCAATAATTCATCTTTACTCTGTAAGATAAAACTGAAGAAATCCACCTCTGTTATATATAGATCTCAACCATAGCTAGCAGGGACAAGCAGATACAGATCTCACCATGTTACACTCCCTCCACCCTATTCAAAAAGCTCCAGTGTTTAATACCTCTAGAAAGAAATATAAAATCCTGTTTGGTTTCCAAAGCTCTTTCTACCTTGCCCATCTTCTTACATAAATATTTACTTTACTCCCCACTGTATATTCTCTAATCGAAAGACACTAGCCTCCCTGCTGTTCCTCATATAAAAAACTACATCTCCCAACTCCATGCGTTTTCACTGGATGTCCTCCATGCCAGGAATGTTCTCATCTTCATCTCTGCCTCCTGGATTCCCTAGTTTCCTTCAAGTATCAGTTAAAATTCACCTTATGGAAGAAACTTTCCCCAATCCCACTTAAAGCTAGAATCTTCATTCTGATGTCACCTCCAATTTATCCATTCTGTATCTTATTTGGACGGAAGTATTCATAGGTTGTCTTTCCCATTTAATTTTTAGCCCCTCAAAGGAAAAGACTATTTTCACCTCTTCTTCTATCCCTGGTACTTAGCACAATACTTGGACCACAGTAAATGCTTAGTAAATGCTTATTGGATCACTGACTAAGAAAAATTTGTTGATATTTTGGAGAGAGTAGGTAAATTATACGTTGAAGGCATTGAAGAAGAGAGGAAATGATGACACAACCTTTTCTAGGAGTTTGGTTGAGAGGAAGGAGAGATCTAGAATGCTAGCTTGAGCAGATGGGAATATCTATTCGAGTTTTTCTTTGTTTAAGGATGAGGAGACGTGCATATTTGAAGGCAGCAGGGCAGGAACCTATAGATAGAAAAATACCAGTGCAATCTTCTGAAGGAGGTAGGAGAGAATGAGATCAAGAGAATAGAGAGAGACGTTAGTTTCGGCAAGGGCAAGGGCCACTTCTTTGTCAGAGACTTGAGAAAAGAAGGAATGATTGTGGGATGATGTCAAGAGGATTTGAAAAGAGCAGAAGAGGGAACTTAGATCAAATGGCCTCACTTTTCTCAATAATGCAAGAGACCAGGTTTTCACTTAAGAAAGTAAGGAGGGAAAAGTGATGGGAAACTTTAGGAGAGAAGATAAGCTTTGGAACAGATTCTGGAAGAGACTAAAACTAGGTACCAATAAAAGGATTGTCTGATTGTATGTAAGGAGGAGCCAGTTGAAGTCTTGGGTCATATGAATGGTACTCATTCAGCACAGTTGTAATTCCATTTCTGTTCAGGTGCATATGAGCAGAAATAGAGGAAGTATATAGATGAAAGGAGAAATCTAGGGCTGAGTTTTAGTAAGGAATTTGAGAGTTGATGGTGATGATGATGTGGAGTTGAAATTGGGATAAAGACAGAAGCAGAGAAAAGTCAATGGCCTGAGAAATGATTGAGGGGTGGAATTATTGAACAAGGGGTCATGATGTGTTCAAGAACAGGTTTAAGAAAGATGAAGATATTTGTATTGATGAGATATTGATGATGAAAGATTACTATCAGAAAGAGGAACATTAGATGGTAGGGTTTTGGTTTGGTTTTTTTGGTTTTGGTTTTGTTTGTTTTTTTAAGGAAGTAGAATGCTTGTGGGTAAAGATAAGATTCAAAGTATGTCCATAGCTATGTGTATCTGATATAATGGTCATGGTATTAGGGAGATTGAGGAATTAAGAAATCAGGAATTTTCAGAAAGCATAAATAAGAATATTGAAGCCCCCAATACGAGGTAAGTGCAAGGGTTGAACAAGAGAGGAAGGTGGTGAGTCAGTTACTGATCTCCTTGAGAAAGGAGAGAGAAGAACCACTCTGATATTAAGTGGAAAATTTAATTCAATGAATTCAAAAAAGGAAAAAATTATTACAATCTGGAATACAAAGTTGAAATAGTAATTGGTTTTATTAACCTGTCCCCTCCCCCTTTTTAAAATCTGTTTTAAAGGTCCTTGTTGTTGAATAATGGAGAAAAGAGCAAAAGCAATGATAATTTTAAAGGATACTGTCAAATACCTGTATCAATCAATTAATCAAGTATTTACAAATGT
>CM053769.1:408236344-408310011 GCA_028658325.1 Potorous gilbertii
TAATTAGAACCTGAGCATCATTTACCTATATTTGTGGCACCTTTTCTATAGTTCTGTGACATTCAATATCTGCTTTCTTCAAGAAGGAGAATAAGTTATAAAAAAAGTGCTGATTTCACTAGTTTTGATGTGGTCATCCATTAGTTTAAATTAGCTGACATCAAAGATGAAATATAAGAGACCAAGTCATAAGGACTGAAAATTGAAAAGGATTTCGGAGTCCACCCAAAACTATCCCCCTCATTTTACTGATGAAAAAACTGAGTCCTATAAAGGTTAAATGACTTGCTCAGGATCGTATAGGTATGAAGAAGCAGAGCCAGGATTTGAAGTCAGGTCATCTTATTCCAGATAAAAGCATTCTTTTCTGCAGGACTGTAAAATGACAGACTGCAAGTGGCAGCTAGTTCCATCAACCAAAAGACAACTTTCATATGCATCCAGCTTAAAAAGTCCACACACACTTCAGTCTTTTGACAATAGCTGACCAACCTTAAATTCCTCCTCTTTTATAAGCACCCTGACTCTAGCATTCAGTGATGTGTTTCTCACTCTGGACTGAAACTTTATTGACCCCTCTGCCATTCTGGCAATGAGTTATACCTATCTCTGCTAATAATGCTCTTGGTGACCTAGAGCAAGGGATTTCTTCTCTCTGGGCTTTGAGATTCTTATGTGAAAGCATGTGGGCTTTGAACAAAGTAACCTTTGAGAAAGGGCATGTTACTTTATATCTAACAACCAGATTTCCAAGGGGGAGAGAAAGAAGTACCCTGACACACTTTTTAGTCTGTATTATTAGCATTTTCTCCTTCACTTTCTTAAGTCTAAATCAACAGAACAATACCTCAAAGAGAGGTTTGTAACATATGCCGATTTCTGAACTGTAAAATGCTCAAAATGAAAAGTAAACAGTTATCACGAGCCAATCTGAACTAGCTCTATCACACTTCCGCTTCTAAGATCTCTTGCATCTACAACATTTTTAATCTTGTGATTTAAGGCCCTTTCCACTCTAATATTTTATGGTTCTGTGATCATTTGGAGCTGAGAAGACTTTAGAATTTATCTAGTCCAACCCTTTTACTTTATAGAGGAAGGAACTAAGGTCCAGAGATGTTAAGAGATTTTCCTAAGGTCACACAGGAGGTATTTTTGTTGTTATTGAGTCATTTCAATCTTGTCCAATTCCTTATGACCCCATTTGAGGATTTCTTTGCAAAGATACTGGAGTGGTTTGCCATTTCCTTCTCTAAGAAAAATCAAGGGCAACATTTAAGTGACTTGTTCAGGGTCCCACAGCTAGTAAGTGTCTAAAGCCAGATTTGAACCCATGAGAATGAGTTTTCCTGATTCCAGCCCAATCGTCTCTCCACTGTGCCCCCTAGCTCCCCAAAGCTACTAAATGTCAGAGCTGAAATTAGAATCCAAGTCTCCTAGATCTAAATCCAGTTTGCTTTCCACTGCACCAGGGATGCAGAACCTGCAGCCTGGAGGCCACATGTGGCCCTCTAGGTCCTCAAGTGCAGCCCTTCGAATGAATCCAAACTTCACAAAACAAACTCCATCCAAACTTCACAGAACAAATCCTCTTAATTAAAGAATTCTTGAAGTTTGGATTCAGTCAAAGGACCATCCTTGAAGACCTAGAGGGCCACATGTGGCCTCAAGACCACAGCTTCCCCATCTCTGCATTATACCAAGCTAGCCTAGTTTTGATATTCCAAGATAATGTGATTCTCTCACTACATTGTTAACTTTTTATGTGTTTTGTCTCCCCAGTACTGCCAGAAAAATACCATCTCTTACAGATCTTTCTTCAATTTGGATGAAATTAAGCAACCACACATTAAAGAAGAGGAAGTATGAAATGGAAAATAAAGCAACTAGATTCAAAGTCAGAAGACGTGTTTGAATCCCTTTTCTGCTACTTACAAGCTGAGCAAATCATTTCTCAAAAAAGGAGGTTGGACCACCTCATTTCAAAATTTCTTTTTCAAGCTAACTCTTAAGATATTGTGATATTTAGCTCTGGATGGACCAGACCTAAGCTTTCCCACCACTAATTTAAGGAAAGCAATGGACAGACAAGAGGGCAAGAGCCAGAAAATGAGTGACAGGCTCCACATGAATAAATCTGGAAGAAACTCAGCCTGATGGCCAAGGCCCTAGGGTCTGGGAATTTCAATTAAGGGTATTACTGTAAAGCACAGTCCTTTTCTGGAATTTTGTCAGATTGTCCAAATTCTGGAACTCATGGGATAAAACAGAAGTGATTTTATTTTCTTTTTCGTGAAAAAAGGAAATTTGATGGGAAAATGGAAAATGAGCAATACTTTTTGTTGTTTAAAGACACTGGTTAACTTAAAGAACATAAAAATGCATTCTATATAACTTGGTTGGTCAAGCTTGGTAAATGAAATTTTAAAACCTAGTTTATTCTGACAATAATTGCAAATTTTCTGCTTGCCTTTAAGCATTTTTAATTTTTTTAAACAAATGAATCATAGAATGTCAAAGTTGAAAAGGACTTCCAAGACCATCTAATCCAAACCTACTCCCGACACAGGAATCCTTTCTGCATGTTTGACAAGTGGCCATTCAGAGTCTACTTAGACACTCATTGGCTCACAAGGAAATCCAACAGAAACTAAATGAGTTGAAAAGAAAGAGAATTCATTGGGACCTGTCATCCATGCCATATCTGTGCTTCAAAATCTTAACCAGATCCTAAGATTCTACCTAAACGTTACTTCTTTCCCGAAGTCATCCATGATGCTCCTCCAAAAATATTAATCTCTCCTCCATCTGAATTTACATCATTTTCTTTATATTCCTCCTACATATTTTCACCAACTGTGCCCCTGTCTTATCTTCCCTACTAAGTGTGAGCTCCTTAGGGAAACAGACCATGTCTTATTCCTCTCTGTATCTCCATAGGGCATATCATAAAACCACATACATGGAAGGAGCTTAGCAAAAGTGTGTTGAAAAATCTCTTAAAGGCATTCCTCACTTATGAAAAATGATTCCCTGCCCCCAACTTCTTGGTTACCAAAAACAAGTGACAAACCCCAAGTCAAGTAAAAAATTTCCTCAAACACTCCTTTATGGTCTGTCTCACAGCTGGGGAGTGAGAGAATGCCTACCCTGCCCCCAACCACATGAAGACTTGCTCTGGTAGAATGGGTAGATAAGAACAGTATGCTCCAACAGCCATGAAACTGACTGAAGCAGGCACTGTGGAGGACTTAGAGCTCAGTCAGATATCGAATACTCCAAGGTTGCCCTCTGCATGCCAGGTCATCACCAGAAAGGCTGACTTTTGTCTTGCCACTAGACTTTTATGACTCTAGAAGAGAGAGTGAGGCTGAGGACTTTGTGCAATTCTACCTCACTTAAATCCAGTTCACATGCATGTCAAGACACCATCCTGTGACACCACTGGTCCTCTTCGAAAATGAAGGAGTAGCAACAACAGTGGTAACTGTCTGGCTCAGCCATGTAGGAGTGGCAGGCAGCCCAGAATGTCAGCAAGCAGGAAACAAATCTAGCCAGAAAGTCAGGAAACTCAAGGTTCCAGTCTCAGCTCTACAATGACTTTTCTATAAGACCCTGGGCAAATCATTTCCCCTCTCTGGGCCTCAGTTTCTTTCATTGTAAAGTAAGAGTTTTGGATAAGATCGGATGATTGAAGGTCCCTTTAATATTCTGTATCCTGTGATTCTAAGGTTCTTTGAGGGGAAGGGAACTGAAAGAGGGACTTCCCCATTTCTCACATGTTTACTGTCGGCCTCCCAGGAGTTCCCCACAGACTCTCAGGAAGGCCTGGCTATCTCTAGCCCTCATTAGTAAGAAAGACCTCTCTGAGAAAGATGCTCTACATTCCAGTTCAATTACTCTAATCCTCTGAGTGCTTCTCCACTTGCCAAAAGGGAATAAAAACTCCAACCCAATAACCAGACCCTTTTGACCAGAACTGAACTGACTCATGCCTATGGCTCTC
Organism: Potorous gilbertii; assembly: GCA_028658325.1. NCBI lineage: Eukaryota > Metazoa > Chordata > Mammalia > Diprotodontia > Potoroidae > Potorous > Potorous gilbertii. The sequence goes on from CM053769.1 coordinate 408,240,351, forward strand.
GGGCTGGAGTCTATTCCCTGGCTTCCAGGAAGACTTTGCACTGATCTCTCTGATATCTCTGGACAATCACATTGCATTCTCTCTCCTTCCCCACATTCACACAACCTCCAGAGCAATAACCCCCTTCCTGTAACTGAACCCCTGCCAACCTAGAGTTAGAAAACTCTTTTTTTTAGGCTCAATTAAATTTAATGTTGTGCATTCAGCAGTTAGTAAGTACATGCTATATGAGAGTCCTATTGGCCATACTATGAATACAAAAATGAAATAATACCAATTATTATTAGCAATTATTCATACTAATTAGAGGCAGTGTGACAAAGGTGTTAAACAGCAGTTACTCAATGTCAGAAAATAAGCTCCAAGTCTTACCTTTGCTATAAACTGGCTATATGACCCTGGGCACGTCATTTTATATCTCAGTGTTCTAGGTAACTCTCTAAAACTATCATTTGTAGAAAGGTTATTGACCTGTATTGGTAGATGTATTTTTCTAATCTAAGAGTTATGAACCTAAGGGCCAGTCTCTATCCAGACTCTAATAACAACAGTAACTTCACATTTGTAGAGTGCTTATAGTTGCAATTTGTGTAGCAGCTTAAGGGTTGCAGAATCTCTTCCTTATAACCCCATGATACACTTAATATGTTTATGTCCCCTTTATTCAAGCCTTCCTTGGTCTCCTCCTTGTAGTATGAAGGTGACCCTGGTTTCTCCAAGACTGTGCCATAGAGTCACAAGCTTTGGTGGGTCACCCCAGGCTGGAAAGGGTCCCACATGGGGCTGCTTATCTATCAAACAAAAAGCATCCTCATTATGTTCAGAGACGCTCATCACAAGATGATGAATTTTTTTGGCTACATAAACTCTGGAGAACCGTCGATTAAGTCATACCATACTGACGAAATCACAGGTTCTTGAAGAACATAATTCTTGTCTGCAGGACCCTGGGTCACTTCCAGTGGGCCATGTGGGCTGTGGCTCAGTACTGAAGGACTTTGCCCTTTAAGATGATGAAGTACTTTCTTTATTGGCCACCAAGCAAGGAAGAATCACTTAATAGACTTTAAAAGGAGAGACAACTTATAGTCTCACCCTTTATCTTCTTTCCTACAAAATGCCTTCTGTGTCTAAAGTATTTCATTTACAGAGAAGGAATAAATAGCTGTTCTATACATGATCTACATTTCACTACTCTATGGTAGGGACATCTAGGACTTGAGCCATAGCTACAGTGTGAGGGTATAAAGGGGCAAAGACAATTTTTTAAAAAGCCTTTTAGAAGTTTAAGGTCCCCCAGAATTGAGCATAGTACCACACATACTAGGGCTCCCTTAGTAGGAGAGGGTAACCACTCTATTCCCTGGAACCCAGGGAGCCGGGCTTTTATTGCAGAAATACGTTTTGTGACAATTTTACATATAGTGAAACTCAGACTCAGAGAAGTCAAGTTACTTGTCAATGGCCTCATTTAGTGAATTTCAGAACTAAGACTACAATCTGGGCTACATGTTTCAAGTTGGCTCCCTCTCCACTGTACCAGGTCACTTGCTAGAGTATGTGCATTCACAAAATTCAGTTTAATAGGGAAGATGAGAAATGTACATACATGACTGTAATCCAAATTAGAATGTAGTTAATGTAGAAATTTTTGGAGTAGCCAAAACATGAAAAGGGGAAATCTATCAATTAAGAAATGACTAAACAAAACAAATTGTGCTGTACAAGTGTAACATAATATTGCATGGCAAAAATGAGAAATATGAAGAATTCATAGCATAGGAACTTTAATTTGAACTGAGGCAGAGTGAAATAAGTAGAAACAAGAAAATAATAGACAATCACTAAATCAATGCAAATGCAAAAAAGACCCCCCAAAATGTAAAAACTTTCCTTAACATGGAAAATAGTACACCTCTAAAACTATGAACCTTCATTATATGTAATAGGGATGAACTAAAGTCTTTTACAATAAGATCAGGAGTAAAAGTCATTGTCACTAGTATTATTTAATATAGTGTTAAAAATGAAAGCTATAGTAATGCAACCAGGAAAAAGAAACAGAGAGAATACTCATAGACAAAAATCAGAAACAAATGATCATTTTTTGCAGATAATATGTTTGTGTACTTAGAAAACCCCAGATAAAAAATTAAATTAATTGAAACAATAAATTCAAAAAAAGTTGCAGAACATAAAATGCACACAAATAATTATCATTTCTGTATGTTAGTAGCCAAACACAAAAGAAACTGATAGAAGAAGAAATTCCACTCAAATTAACTATCAAATGTATGAAATACTTGGGAGCTATATTAATACAATAAAAAAAGTACTTTACATAAAAAGATTTATCTAAATAATTTTAGAAGTATCAACTACTCATGGATAGACTGAACCAATGCAATAAAAATAATAATTTTATCTAAATTAATTTACTTATTCAATGTTTTACCAAACTATAAAAGAATTACTTCATAGCACTAGAAAAAAATAATGAAGTTTATCTAGAGAAACAAATCAAGGGAAATAGTGACAAAAGTGGGAAAAGGGATATGCTGTACCAAGTCTCACACTATGCTATAAAATAATAACCATCAAAAACAATTTGGTACTGGTTGAGAAATAGGTTGATCGATTAAGTGCACAGTATATGGAAGGAAGTAAACACTGTTGTATAAATATTTAACAAATCAAACACCCCAGTTATTGGGGTAGGATCTCTCTATTTGACAAAAGCTACTAAGAAAAATGGAAAGCAGTCTAGAAGAAACTAAATATAGATGAACATAACACACGTATACCAATAAAAATTCCAAATGGGAATATGGCTTAGACATAGAGATTAACATCATAAACAAAGTAGAGAAGTAAGGTAAAAATTATCTTTATAATCTATGGATAATGAAAGGGTTACTGACCAAACAAAGTATAGAGAGGCTCAAAAAAAGAACTAAAATAGAAAATTTTGATTACATAAAAAGTTTTTTGCTAAAACAATAACAATCCATGAAAAATTAGAAGGGAAATAGATAGCTAGGAAAAATCTCAGCAGCAAGTTTCTATGATAAAAATCTCATTTCTAAGGTATGTAAGGAACTCATTCAAGTTTATAAGAATAAGAGCTATTCTCCAATTGATAAATGATCAAAGGAAATGAATAGGCAGTTTGCAGAGGAAGAAATCAAAGCCACCAATAAACATGAAAAAGTGCTCACAACACTAATAATTAGGTAATTGAAAACTAAAACAACTCTGAAGTTTTATCTCACACCCATAATATTGGCAAAATATACCAAAAAGAAAAGAAAATGGCAAATGTTGGAGGGACTGCAGGAAAACATGGGCATTAACATATTCTTGGGAGAGGCATGAATTGGTCCAGATGTTTTGGAAAGCAATTTGGAACTATGCCCCTGAAGTCATCAAACTGTACATGCACTTTGATCCAGTAGTGCTCCTATGAGACCTATACTGCCAAAGAATCAAAGAAAGAACAAAAGAACTTAAATACACAAATGTACAATAACATCAATAGCAGCATTTTTGTAGTACTAAAGAACTGAAAACTAAGAGGGTATCCATCAACTGGACAATGACTGAACAAATTATGGTATTTTAATTTAAACAGAATACTACTGAACCATGAGAAATGAAGAAAGAGTTGTGTTCAAATCTGGAGTTATGCCCAGATGGTTATAAAACTGTGCACAACCTTTATCCCAGCAATACCAAAGACAAAGGAAGAAGACCCATCTGTACAAAAATATTTATGGTAGTTCTTTTCATAGTGGCGAAGAATTAGAAATTAAGAAAATGACCATTAGTTGAGGAATGACTGAACAAGTTGTGGTATACTTGTGATGGAATATTATTATTATAAGAAATGATGAAGGGGGCAGGTTCAGAAAAACCTGGAAAGACCTATATGAACTGATGCAAAGTGAAGTGAACAGAACTAGGAGATCATTGTATACCATAACAGCAATATTTTAATGATGATCAAATGTGAAAGACTTATCAACTCTAATCAACTTAATGATCCATGACAATTCCAGGAGACTCATGTTGAAAAAGGCTATCTACCTCTAGAGAGACAACTGATGAATTCTGAGTGCAAATTGGAATACATATATTTTCTTCACTTTATTTTTCTTGGTTTTTTTTTGCAATATGGCTAATATGTAAATATATTTTGCATTATTTCACATGTATAATCGATATCATATTGTTTGCTTTCTCAATGGGTGGGCAAGGGGCCAGAGGAATGGAGAGAATTTGGAACTCCAAAAAAAAATTTTTAAGAATGTTAAAATAAATAATATTTTTAAGGAGTTGATTTCAGAGAAACTATTCTTAACTGTGTAGTCTGGCTTCTGACCTCATCCTACTGAAATAGCATTTTTCAAAGTTTCCAATAATCTTTTAATTGCCCAGTTTAATAGCCTTTTCTCAGTCTTTATCCCTCTCAATTTCTCTGCAGGCTGTGACACTGTTGATCACCTTCTATCCCTTGTTACTCTTCTCTCCGGGCTTTTATGACACTGCTCTATCTGGGTTCTTCTACTTCTAGGACTATTCCTTAGTATCCTTTGCTGAATCTTCAGCTAGGTGACACCCACTAAGCACAGATGCCCCCTAACACTCTGTCCTGGGCCTTTTTCTTTTCATCCTCTCTCACTTAGATCTCAACAGTTCCCAGAAATCAATTAATATCTCTATACAGATGATTCTTAGATCTCACTTTCCAGTCCTAATCTTTCTCCTGACCTCCAGTCTCACATCTCTAACTACATACTAGACATCTCTGATTAAATGTCTCATATCTTAAACTCAAAATGTCAAAAAATGAACTCATTCTCTTCTTTCACCTCCCCTACCACCACCACCAAATTCTTTATCTCTTGCTCATTTTATACTTACTGTCAAGAGTATTCCATTCTCCCCATCACAAGGATAGCTGGAGTATAAGGGGGAAGGGAAGGAAACAAATATTTATTAAATTCTTACTAAGTGCCAGACTCTATGCTAAGCACTTTACAAATATTAACTCATTGCATCCTCACAACGATCCTTGGAGATAGGTGTTATTCTCCCCATTTTACAGTTGAGGAAACAGAAGCTAGGTTAAGTGATCTGCCCATGTTACACAGTCAATAAATATCTGAGGCCAGATTTGAACTCAGTTTTCCTGAGTGGACTCTACATCCATGGCCACTGCCTCAATGTAAGATCCAAACCCAAATCTTCCTGACTTCAAGAAAAAAGCCAAATGTAAAAAGGAGACTGTGTATAACATACAAACTCTGTGTAGCACACAAATTCACTTAGGGCTCACTACCCAATCTGAATGAAAGGACAGCTTCTCATCCTGATTTAGACAGAAAGCAACAACCTATTTCTCATTTTTATTCGCATTGTCAGAAGAACATACAAAAGACTAGACCCAGATGTCCTATTCGCTCTGACTTTGGTTTACTAAACAACTGTTGGACGAGGCTGCATCACCCCCAACAGACCAAAAAATGCTGTCCTTCTGCCAGCTCCCTTTAGCATCCAAAGCAATTGAAAAATATGTGTTCCTAATAACATGAGATCATTTTTCCTTTGCCTCAAGTCTTTCTACAAGGCTGCTTCATCCTATGTCTGCAGGCATTTCTCAAGGATACAAGTTCACAGGATCTCAAAAGGCAGAATCATGGTCTCATTCTGCAAGTACTTAATTTGGGAAAACAATTGTCAGATCAGGGACACATGGAAATGAAAATCGGAAGCCATCCTATTGCCGGCTAAAGCTTACCTCATCGTGGGATCACAGAATGTCCAAGCTGGAAAGGTTCTAGAATCAGAGTACATATTGTCCCAACTCCACTATTTACTCACTATCTGTGTATCCTTTGACTTCCTTCTCTGAGCCTCAGTTTCTTTATCTGTAAAAAAAAAAGACTGGACCCAATGACCTCTAAGATCCCTTTTTGCTATCTCTTCTATGAACTTACAGAGTTAGAACCATGAAACAAAGAATTTCAGGCCTGGAAGGGACATTCAAATATAGAAAAGAGAATGTCAGTGCTGGGAAGGGCCATAAGATATAGAACATTGGAGTTCAGAGAGAAATTAGATTTAGAATCATGGAACATAGAAAGTGAAAGGTGGAAAGGTCTTTACAGAAGTCCTCTCATCCAGCCCATGCCCTAAATCACGAATACCTCCTGCCTAAGTGGTTATCCTAATCCCTATTTGAAAACTCTTTAATGATGGGAATCTCACCTCCTCTAAGGCAACCCATTCATCTACTGGATAGCAAATTGGAAGGCTAACCTTATAATAATAATAGCTGGTATTTAGCACTTCATTTTATCTTATCTAAACCCTTTAAATCGAGCACAAAATCAAGAATATTGAAGCTGGAATGACCTTAGAGATTATCTACCCCAACCTCTTTATTTTAAGTGAGGAAAATGAGGCCCAGAGGGGTAAAATAACTTGCCTAAGGTCATACTACTAGGGTCAAGTCCAAATTTTCCTTTTATTCCTAAGACCTGGACTCTTTCTCCCACCCCACAGCAATTCTACCCCTTCTAATTCTTTCCTTCTCTAAGGTTAGTAGTTAGTTGCTTCAATTGATCCTTAAATAATTTCTAGTGCCCTCTTGGCCACCTTCCTCTGGCAGCATTCCAGAATGTCAATGTAACTAAAAATGTGTCTTAATATTTTAATAGCTTAAAATATACTATTAATGAAGAAAAATGGTTTATTGACATCCTGCTCGGGGTCACAGATCCTTTGACATCAAATATAGATACAATTAACCATGCAATATCAGGCTCCACGTCTTTTGTAATGTGCTTTAAGACTCACTGCAAAATATTTCTAATATCTTTCTGTTAATAGTGTATTTAAGGGGTCATGTAAGGGTAAGACTGGGAGGATTAAGAGATTTGGTTTCTTCCTGAGGCCTTTGTTGTGAGGAACCAAAGAAGCTATAAAACAAAGATTTATTCAGTTTTAGCCGGACAGCCCAACTGCACAGAACTGCAAGAACCAGGGGAAAGAGAAACATCTGGCCAGAAAGCTCACTTGTTTATGAAAAATAGTAAGAAGGGGAGGAGGGGAAAAAGGCTTCTCCAACCTCAACCTCCCTAGATCTCCTTGCCAAAATTAAACCCAATATTAAAAACAATGAGAAAGTTTGAAAGTCAGGTGGCCACAAAGGCAAGGAAGAAAAATCATAATGCAAATAACAGCTCAGATTTCCATGGTGCTTGAAGATCAACAAAGCACTTTCTTCAATGTGAGATAGGTCATGCACCTATTTGCAGTTCCATTTTACAGATGAAAATGAAGTTCAAATTGGTAAATTGACTTATTATTTGGGATTTATATGTATGGAAGGAACCTTAAGAAACATCTAGCCTAGTGCGTTCATTTATAGATGAATTAAGAGAGACCCAGGTCAGTGCCTTCTTCAGAGCCCACAAGGAGAATATGGCAGAGATATTAATCAAACCCATCTCTGACTCCAAGTCCAGGGCTCTTTTCACTCTGCCATCTCTCCCTTCTTAGCCCAAATAGCCTTGCTAATAACCATGGGAGCCAGAATGTGAGCCCAGATCTCCTGATCTCAAGTCCAATGTTGTTCCCCAAACTGCCTCCAATACCACATCTCTTGGTGATTCCACTTATTTCCCCAAAGCAAAGAAAGCAAAGAAAGGCAAAGAAAGATTTTTACCTCACAAGTAACTTCCATTAGAAGTGTTCAACTGCACCATCATGGAGAATGGATGTCTAGGTCTCCATAATCAAACAGCCAAATCAACTTGGTGAGGACATTTTCTAGTGCAGTTGTTCAGGGAGAGGAGTATTTAGGTCTTATGGTTGCAGACTGTATGGCAAGACTCTTCTCTTATATAGAAGATAGAAAATGCTAGAATAGAAGAGGAAAGGTTATTTCTCTCCCTGTCCCACAGCCTATAGGCTAAGGAGTCAGGCAAGGGTAGAACAGGAGAATGATGGAAAGATTCTCCACACTAAACAAACATTCAAAAGTGACTATATGTTTTGAAAGGTCCAGGCAATAGCACTCTCAAAACTAAAGAAGTCTGAACTGGACTACACTGTGAGCTCCAGAGAAATGATCAAGATTCATCGAATCTTTATATTCCACTGAACCCCACCCCCAAGCTAGCAGAGAGTTCTGTTCACAGTGAACACCTAATAAACATTTGCTGAATGAGTTAATGCATATATGTAAAAGAAAGAACACTGCCTTTAAAAGCAGGAGAAGGCATGGCAGGATGGTAAGATTGATAGATTTAGAATGAAAGCACCAGGGTTCAAATCCTAATTTTGACAGCATATGACCTTGACCAAGCCACTTTTATCTGGGCATCAGTTTTCCCTTCTGTCCAATAAAGGAGTTGCACTAGATAATTTCTAAGACCCCTTCCAATTCTAAGATCCCATGATGTGAATAAATTGGCAGAGAGGGCTCTGCCTGAGCTTGATTAGGAAACTCAGTTTCTTTTCCCTGGTCTGCTACTGACTCACCCAGAATGCCCAGGCATTCTCTGAACTGAAGACTTTCTCCTTAGGCAAAGCCAGGGAAAACAACAGACTTTGGTGCCTTCACCTCTTTTTCCCCTGGATATTAATGAGATTAACTGGTTAAGGTGGGTAAGGTGCTTTGCACTTCTTGGCACAGAATTGTCCTGACCACAAGCATTAATCCACCTGATTGAGAAGGTTGATTAAGGTCACAAATTCTGTCCTGTGCCTGCAAAATGCATTTGGCCCTGAATAGGGAATGGATTCAATGAGCTAATGGGAAAAGACATAGTCTGCAGTTGCATCTCTAATTCTAGAGTGGGCAGCACAACCACTGTCAAAATAGAATTGTCTTTATGCTATCTTTTCTGTACCTTGAATATGGAAAGCTACAATTTCCACCTGTTTTGGGATCTAACACTTCCAAATTAAAATCCACTCATATTGCCCTTAAAAAATTAATAGGTAGAAGGAAAGCATACAAAATAGCCTTTGCCTATCTCCCCAAAAAGGTGAAATGTCAAAATCCAAGCCACTTTCCAGGTGCATGTGTTTCATAAAGCTGCTAGGTGGCGAAGTGGGTAGTCACTCAGATAGCATTTATTTAGCACCTACTATGTGCCAAAGAAGGACAGTTGGTTCCTTCTTCATGAAGGTGACTGAAGCATGTGCCGTGGAGCATTAGAGCTTGGTCAGACTTTGAAGATGCCAAAATCCTCCACTGCCTCCCAAACTATCTCCAGTCATCTTGACTTTTGCCTTGCCACTGGACAGGAAGAGAGAGGTGACAACTTTGTGCAACTCTGCTTCACTTAAATCTAATTCACAACCAAGTCAAGACATAACTTATACCCCAACATCATGTTGTCATTGGTCCTTTCCAAAAACAAAAGACAAACCACAACAATAATGTGCCAGATACTATGCTAAGCACTGGATATACAAAGGGAAACCAAGGACAGTCCCTGCTCTCAAGGAGCTCACAGTGAAATGGAGGAAAAATATACATAATTATGTATAAACAAGATATAGACAGGATATGTCTATTTGGCCATCTCTGAGGGAAGGTACTAGAATTAAGAAAGATTGGAAAAGAGTTCTTGTGGAAGATGGGTCTTTAAGCTGAGGAGGGTAGCCAGGAGGCAGAGATGAGGAGGGAGATCATTCCAAGCAGGGGGGGACAGTGAAAATGCCCAGAGTTGGGAGGCCAAGCGTTTTATGCAAGGAGCAATAGGAAGGTTAGTGCCAATTGATTGCCAAGTACATGGGGAGGAGTAAGATACAGTATAACGACCAGGTTATAAAGGGCTTTCTTGGAAAGAATAAGGAACCACTGAAGTTAATTGCCTGTGGCAAGGAGGAAAAGTTGGTATGATCTACACTGTAGGAAGATCAATTTGACAATTAAGAGGGGAATGGATTGAAACCCTGGACTTGGAATCATGAGAACCTGGGTTCAAATGATATTTCAAATACTTTCTAGATAAATTACCCTGATAAGTCACTTAAGCTTGTATTAGATAGGTAAATAGATAGATAGATAGATAGACATACAGACAGACATAGATAGACGGATAGGTAGATGGATAGATGATATGGTATGGCACAGTATGTTTTAGTACGGTACAGTACGGTATGGTACGGTATGGTACGGTATGGTATGGTATGGTATGGTATAATACAATCCAGTATGGTATAGCATGGTATAGTATGGTAAGGTACAACTATGGGATGGGATGATACCCATCCACACACAGGACAGACATGGTTTTTACAAAAGATAGACACCTAACCATATACACACATATAGATGATATGTAAAGTCTCTATTCCTTCATTAAAAAGTCTGTCATTCTCTCCATTGCCTCTCTCTTCCCTTTATTATTTATAGATTATTATTATAGACTATTATTTATAGATTCTGTGGATCTGAAGGCGTTCCTTCTCCACTTACACAGATAATCTTTTATCTAAATAGGAGTCATTTCTCCCTCTGCGCATCCAGTCTCACAAGGTTGTCCCTCGGCCCAACTACCCCAAGCTTGGGGGGAGTAGTATGTGAGAGGAAACATGGCATGATAATAAATATAGCTCACATTTATTTAGTGCATACCATGTGCCATGTACTATATTAAACACTTTACACTCATTTCATTTGATCTGCACAACTCTTTGGAATAACTCTATTATTCTTATTGTACAGATGAGGAAGCTGAGGCAAACAGTAGTTAAATGACTGAGCCAGGGTCACACAGCTACTAAACGTCTGACACCAGATTTGAACTCAGCTCTTCCTGAATCCAAGTCCAACATCCTATCCACTGTACCATCTACCTCACCCTCATAGCAGTTATGTTGACTAGCCTGGAGTCAGGAAGACCTGAATTCAAATCATAGACACTTACTAGCTACATGACTTTGGACAAGTCCCCTAACTTCTCAGTCTCAGCTTCTTCATGGGACCAGTAACAAATCTTACCTAGCAGGGTTGTTCTGAGGATCAGTGAATTGATCCAAGTAAAATGCTTTGCAAATCCTATGTGTTAGTTATTGTTCCTATAATATACATCTGAAATTTCATAGAATTTTGTTACCACCTTTCCAGTGATTCAACATCTGCTTTTCTTTTAATACTTCGATGAATTTATGATCTGATCAATATGATCAACTTCTCCAGGGAGTGATAACATCCTGTGAGATTCTCGTGCATGTCGTAAACTCTCCAAAGAGTAGCTACCTAACCCAGAGGAGGCTTTCCTCTTATTCTTTTCATAATTCATGGATGGAAGTGCCCCTCTCAGGTTGTTCAACCAGCCTACCTCTCTTCCTGGACACCTATGTCCCTGCATGAGAGTTGATGAGTATCTACAGTAGGGTAACAGAAGAGAAGGCAACAAGATGGGGTGGCCTTAACTTGCCAATTGTATTCTCCAGCTGTATTTAAGGACCCTTAAGATCTTCTCTTCACTGTATTGAATGAATAGGAGAATTAAACAGGCATAGTCCAGAGAACCAAGCCCTGGACATAGTGAAGGAAAAAGTTTATACAGAGTTAACCTTTGGGTCAGAGTGATTGAACAAGAGGCTGATGAGGAGAGAGAACAAGGCATGACTCTGAGTCAGTGGTTTGTGTGGGAGGCCAAGAAAGGGAGTCCTGGTGGCTTTGAGAGAGTGGGTACTATGGCAAGATGGAAGCACACACGTCTCAACTGGACCTCTAGCCCACCCTGTGACTATGTACAGATTCTGGATCCTTTTGCAATCAAATGTACTGTTGCCAGTAGGAAAGGGAAGTGATAAGAGATCACAGGGTCTTGGATTCAGGTATGGAAGAGACCATAGCAGTCATCAATTTTTCCCTCTTCATTTTACAGTTGAAGAAACTGAGATCTAGACAGATGAAGCAATTTACCCAAGGTCACATAAACGGCAGACAGACTTTGAACCCAAGTCATGCAACTTGAAAGTCAGCATTCATTCTACTAAACCATGTTGCTTCACACATAGTCCATGAGACAAATTAGAGTCTGAATATCTAGGTTAAGTATTTCTCATCTCCCTGTAGTCACTGAATAGAAAAAGAGACAGGATGCCATTCTGATATGTGAGCTCTCACCTTATCTTGCTGAGGATGAGGTCTTCACACTACTTCAAGGTCACAGACACTGCCTAACCCTTCCTTCCAGCTCTCTTTGAAGTATTATCTTCCTCCCATGTTTCTCTGCATCCATCAGTCATTTTTTCTGTCTATCTATCTAACTCCCTTTCGTCTCTGCACAATAAGGGTCCCCCAAAGTAGGATATGATTGAAATGAGAGACAGTGAGTATATTAAGTGAGTCTATGATATCCAGATTATGTTGTTTATACAACAGATATGAAGGCATGCAGTTACTCAATCCTTCAGTCTAATAGTAAAGCATCAACAGGAGCTCAGGCATCCATGAGATGCATACAACATGCAAGAGCCCAAAATTCTGGGACTCTGTCCTTATGCCTGGTTGCTGTTGCTGGGCAGATTCACAAGGACAAAGTAGGAGGGTCAGTCTATTAATGAGCAGTTGGACTGTGATCCTACACATACACACACATCGTTCACAAGGGCATTGATATTGGAATAGTTAAATAGATTCTGGTCAGGAAAGCCTTTTATACCTTGAATGAACTTCGACAAAATTGGCTAAAACAGTTATCAGGTATATAGGAACCAGTAGAGAGTATCCGAATTCAGTATTCAAACATGGAGTTATTTTCGTTGGCTGGGGCTTAATAACAACCTAACCCTCACAAAAAAATCTCATCCTGTATAAGACAGGCATGTCTATGATTTCCAGAAGAAACTGAAAATTACTGACCAACCTAAGAAATTAGGATCCCAGGTTCATCTCAGCTCCTCTGAAAGATTTCATTGCCATAGAAATTTTCCCTATTTGTTGATGGCATTAACATCCTACCCATCAACCCACATTCTCAAAACCATCTTTGACTCTAATATGTCTCACATTCCTTTCTTCCTCTCAACCCAATGCCAAACATCTAGGTTAAGGCCTTGATAACCTCTTGCTCAGATTATTTTAATGACTTTCTGACTGATTTCCTTGCCTCCAATATACTCTCCTTCATTCCATAATCAATCAGTCAACCAAGCATTTATTAGGTTCCTACCTTGTGGCAGGAATGATGCTATGGAGTGAGGATACAAAGGAAAAGATGGAAAAATAAGCCCTCAAGTGGATTATATTCTATGAGGAGAACTAGCATATATCTATATGTATATATCTATACACAGACACACACACACACACACACACACACACACACACACATATATATATATATATATATATATATATATATATATATATATACATACACAAGTATATAGTGCCGCTAGGTGTTGAGGTAGTTAGAACGCTAGTCCTGGAGTCAAGAAGACTCATCTTCCTGAGTTCAAATCTAGACTCAGATATTTGCTAGCTATGCTAGCCGAATCACTTAACCCTGTTTGCCTCAGTTTCCTCATCTGTCAAATGATCTGAAGAAAGAAATGGTAAACCACTCCAGTATCTTTGCCAAGAAAACCCCAGATGGGGGTCACAAAGAGTTGACCATGACTGAAAAACAACTGGACAATGATGTGTGTATACAAAATACATACAATACAGTTTTGAGAGGGAAGACACAAAGTAACTGAGCAGGAAAGGCTTCAAGTAGAAAGCGAAAACTTGAATTGAATCTTTAAGAAAGTAAAATATACTACAAAGTAGGACAGATGAAATAGTGTGTTCCATGAATTGGGAACAACCTATACAGATGCAGGGAGTTGAGGAATGGGTTAGCAAGAAGGTCGCTTTGGCAAAGCGATACAATACAGGAAGGGGAGTAATGTAGGATGAAGTTTTGTGGGTAAGTAGGGTCAAGTGTTAAAAAGCTTTAAAAAAACAGAGGAGGAGTTATAATTATTATTTCATCCTAGAAGTAATAAAATAAACCACTTCATTTTATTGAGCATGGGAAAGGGGAGTGTCATGGTCAGAGTTGTGCTCCATAGAAGTGGCCAAGTAGTTTTTCTAATGTACCATGTCTGTCCTCTGCTCATAAACCTTCAATGACTCCCTATTGCTTAAAGGATACGATGTAAATTCTTCAGCCTTGCATTTAAGTGCCTTCACAATTTGACCCTAACTTTATTTAACATGACTACTTTTCATAAACTACTCTTCGTATACTATTTTCCAGACAAACTAGACTCATAGAAAGAGTGTAGAAAGGGAAGGAGAAAAACAGACAGAGACAGAAAGGGGGATAAATGGAAGGAAAGAGAGATGGAGAAGAGGATGAGGAGGAGGACAAGAAGGACAATGAGGAAAACAAGGATGAGGAGAGGAGCAGGATAAAGATGAGGAAATGAGAGCAAGGATAAGGAGGAGACAGGGAAGAGAAAAGCAAGCGAGCTGCTTTAAGATTTACGAAATTCCCCACAAAGTCCTCATCATAGTGTGAAAGTTACCCTGGATTATTCTCAAAGGTACACAAGTTCTAACAAATTCAATCAAGTTGAAAATGTTTTGAGTGAAAAGGTGAAAATGAACCACAATCCTGAAGTGGGCTTTTGCAGTGATCCTCTTGGAATAACATTGAAGAGGGTAGTGGATAATGAAGGTCACACAGCTTTCCGATGATCCATGTGTATTAACAGAAATGCTTACATTCTAAATTTAAACTCTTTGCCCGATATACTGACCCCAAAATTGACATTACTGGAAGAACTGAACCACATCAATATTAGATCCAGAAGGAGTGAAGTGTTCTGGAGAAGAATATTGAGTGAGTGGAAGTGAGGAGTCTAGACATTGCTGGATCTCTAGCAAGTTTTCATTTCCATTGAATCGTCACCTTTTGCTGTAGCCTGCTGTTTTAAATTTATGAGGATTGGCCTCAGTAATGAAGAAAGTAACAGATGTTGTTCAAACTTTAATTAATACATTTACTGACTGAAATTTATTTTGGTGGAAAAAAGGGGCTGGAGCACATTTTTATGATGCCAAAATACTGTCTACAATTGGTTTCATATTTTAATACCACATTCCTTTGAAGTTGGATAAAGAAAAAATGATGTTCAATTCCTTTAGAGTGCTACACTAAGCTCATTATATTTACCTTATTAAAGTATTTCTATAAAAGTATTTCATTCAATAATTACTGAGTATACTATATACACAGCACTGTGCTAGGTGCTGAGGGACTGGCAAAGGATATGTGTGTGTGTGCATGCATGTGTATATTTATATGTGTGTGTATATATATATATACACATGTATATACATATATATATATATATACACATGTATATACATACACATATATGACATAATTAGAGTTCTGTAGGAGCTTGCGGAGTGGAACCATGGCATAGGTGATAAGAGCTTGCTCTTGTTGATCAGTACTGTCTGACTCTTCATGAACCAATGAACCATATACTGTTCATATGGTTTTTGTTTTGTTTTGTTTTTTTGGCAAAGATATTGGAGTGCTTTATCCATTTCTTTCTCTAGTGGATTAAGGCAAACAGAGATTAAGTGACTTGCCCAGGGTCACACAGTCAAGAAGTGTCTGAGACCCGATTTGAACTCAGGTCTTCCAGTCTTCAGACTTGATAATCTATCCACTGATCCATCTAGCTGCCTCAATGGATGGAGCATTAGACTTCAAATTCAGAAAACCTGGGATTCAAATCGCACTTTAGATAATAAGTATGTATGGAGTGTGGGTCAAATGTGACGACATACCCTACTCATACTTATTGCACTCCTCTGCCTCAGATTTTGGCTAGTTAGGTGATCTTGGGCAAGTGGCTTAAACTCTCTCAGCCTCAGTTTCCCCATTTGTAAAATGAGGATGATAACTTTAAGATTTATCTCCCAGAATTGTTAAGGGGATTAAATAACTTAGGTAAAATGCTTCACAAAATTTAAAGTACCAAAGAAACTCCAGTTATGATTACTATAGCTCAAAATTAAATTAAAGAAATTTAACAATGATTAATTTTTCATTCAAGAGGCAATATAGCCAGCCATGAAACCAAACAAACCAAGTCAGTCCTACTTCTAGCACACACTGGCTATGTGATCCTGGGCAGGCCTCTAGGCAACTCTCTAAGACCATAAGTTGCACAGAAGGTACTTACCTGGGTCAGTGGAGGGAGTTTTCTCACCTAGGAGTTCCC
Organism: Potorous gilbertii; assembly: GCA_028658325.1. Lineage (NCBI taxonomy): Eukaryota > Metazoa > Chordata > Mammalia > Diprotodontia > Potoroidae > Potorous > Potorous gilbertii. The sequence goes on from CM053769.1 coordinate 408,256,623, forward strand.
TGAACCAATGAAATACAGATTCAGGCTCCAAACTACCTACGGAGCTGTTGTGTTTTAGGTAGAAAGTGGGTAAAACAAGTGTTAATGAAATACAGTTCTTGCTCTCAAACATTGACAATTACTCCTTTCTTCGCATCCTCATCACTGAATATGGTGCCTGGCACATAGTAAGAATTTAATACATGCTGATAGACTAACTTACCAACTGACTACCCAAATAACTACAGTACAAAATAATACACAGCCAATGATTAAGAAATGTGTGGACAGGGTAACTAGGATGGAGAGAGGAATGATCATGCCATGGGAGAATCATATGAAAGAAATGAAAATGTCTAACCTGGAAAAGAGAAAACTAGAGGGTATGGAAAGGGAGGGAGAACAGCCTTATAACTCTTTTAAAGTATTTAAAGGGCTATCATACAGCAGAAGGTTTACAATGGGGCAGGGGCCGGGGTTGGGGGGTGGAATCCTGCAGTCTCAAGGCTACATATGGCCCTCTGGTCTTCAAGTGTGGCCCTTTGAGTGAATACAAACTTCACCAAATAAATCCCCTTAATAAAAGGATTTATTCTATAAAACTTGGACAGTCAAAAGGTCACATCCAAAGAACCTAGAAGTCAGATGTGGCCTAGAGGTGGCACTTTCCCCACCCCAATTTGCACCAGAGAACAGAATTAGGGAAAATGAATAGAAGCTGAAAAGATACTGATTTTATCAGTAGATGTTACTTTATTATTCCCATTTTACAGATAGGGAAACTGAGGCCAACAACAGTTAAGTGACTCACTCAGGGTCATATACATACCTAGTAAATGTCTGAGATTGGATTTGAACTCAGATCTTCCTGACTCCAGGCTTTGCTTGAACATCTTCAGGGAGGGGAAAGTCATTGCCAATCCAGGCAGACTATTCCACTTTAGTATTGCTCTAACTATTAAGAAGCTTTCCCCTTTAAATTAAACTTGAGCATTTTTTTAAATGAAATCCATCATCTGAACTGATAGGAAATGACTGGTTATTGATGTGAGTCATATCTTGACCAACTCAGTACAATAAGCCCATAGACAAGTTAAAACAAAGGTCAGAAATCAAAATCAAACTAGAACAGATAAAAAAGAGACAAGAATGCATATACTTGCACCAGGCTCTACTTGACCTATTCAAACAAGCCACTGATAGCAAGCAACAAAAAATGGGAAAAAAAAGACTGAGATATTGTTTTTGACCATTCCCATTTTTTTCCAATTGTTAAGCAGTTGCTGTAACAAGAAGACCAACAGAGGTCATTAACCAGTTTAGCCAGCAAACATTTGATCCACCTGCCAAGGAAAGAGTTATTATATCCTAGGAAAACCAAATTAGAATGCAAACACCTGTAAAAGATGCAGGAAGTTATAAGTTATAAGTAGTGTTTCTTCACAATACACTGAAAAGCCCTGGAGGCATAAACAATTTCCAGAAAGCTTGGTGTGGAGCTCCAGTGAGTGATATCCCCGCCAAGGGTATACAAAGATGAAATAGACATTAGGACAAGTAGAAGAAAAATAGAACAGATTAGTTAATGTTTGCATACCAATTTATTTTCATCATAATTTCATTATTATATTCACAAAATTGTATTCTAGGAAATCACCATATTTGAACTCTAGCACTTCAGTAAGCAAATGAGAAAGTAGAGAAGATGAAACAGAGAATATTATGATAGAGATAACATATCCTCAAAAGCATTCAGGTTTTATTACAAAATTTATCGGGGAGAAGAATATACAAAAATATTGAACAAGCCAAAAATAATAATATTATCCTCAAAAATGCTAACAGAAAAACCTCTAAAAGTAACAATCTAGTTTTTTTATCTTTTTAAAAAAGTTATAGCCTAACATTTATGTAGTGATATAAGATTTGCAATGCGCATCAAATTATTTCATTTGATCTTCACAACAATCCTGAGAGGTAGGTACTATTTTTATACCCATTTTACAGATAAGAAAACTGAGATAGAGGTTAAGTGACTTGCCCAAAGTCACAGAGATAAGAGCTTAGGCTCTCCTGGTTCTAAGTCCAATGTTCTTTCCACTATAACACCTGATTGCCTCATAATATTTATAAGAATGAACCATACTTCTATGAAGTATAATCCTAAGGGGACAACTAAGTTTCAGCAAATGATCTTCTCTAGTAGATCACAGTCTTACTGTCATGTAATATATTAAAAGCTAAAAATAATATAAATCCCACTGTGATTGCTGATTATCAAAGAGGAAAATGGACAGTACAACATGAAGCGATAAATGTTCTGCTTCAATAAGAAATGCCACATGCATATATTACAGTCATTTTTGTGGTTGTTCAGTGGTATCCAATTCTTTGTGACGCCATTTGGGGTTTTCTTGACAAAGATAATGGAGTAGTTTGCCGTTTCCTTCTCCAGCTCATTTTTACAGATAAGGAAACCGAGGCAAACAGGATTAAGTGACTTGTCCAGCAGACAGCTAGTAAATGTATGAGGCTAAATTTGAACTCAGGAAGATGAGTCTACCTGACTCCAGACTTGGCATTCTATTCACTATGCCACACAGCTGCCCCATTATAGTCATAACAGAATTACATAATTAAAACAACTACAGAGATAAACTCTGTTTGACTGTCTTCTAAGTAATAATAGTGAGAAAAGTGTAAGACCTCTGCAGGGTCCAAATGGAAAATCAGTGATAAAGTACTCCAGATTCTATGACTTGTGAAAGACATGCTACTGACTGCATCAAACTTCAGAGCAATAGATTGCTTCCTGAGAGGTATACATGCTTACTTAAAAGAGATCATCCTAACAATGCATCCAGGAAAACCCAATGGATGTGGAATGCCTCTTGTCCAGATGGTGACGTGCAGCTGGATGAACTAGTACGTCGGTATATGAATTTTCTCTGTGATTACTCAATGTTATTAATCAGAAGATGGTAGAACAAAGTCATCTTTGTGGTTGCTTTAATCAGGTAATTATATGTATATACGTGTACATATAATGTAATATATATGCATAAGTATATAATTATGTGTATAACTACATACACATGTATGTACATCTATGTATGTGTCTGTTATATATGTTTGTATATATGCATATATTTATGTAAACATAAAAGTCTAAGTAATCTTCTTTGCAATTTCTGCCCACTCCTTCTGATTCTGTCCTCTGAGACCAAATGGAGCAAGGACCTTCCTCCATATGGTAAGTAGAATTTCAACTCATTATCCATCTTCAGTATCTGTCCCAGATATAGATACATAGTATACAGTACATATATGCATATATATATATACACATATATAATGATATGGTGTGTATATATGATATAACCTATATATACTATATAGATCTATCTGTATACATGTGGTCTACATTAAATTTATATACTATGTAGATTTATCTGTATAAATGTATGATATACATAATGTTTATATGCTTGGTAGATCTATATATAGAGATATAGATATAGCTATAGATATATGATATATGCCATATCTATGTACTGTATAGGTGAATCTGTATGAATGTGTGTGTGTATATATATATATAGAGAGAGAGAGAGAGAGAGACAGAGAGAGAGAGAGAGAGTGTATATATGATATATAATGACTATATGCTATTTGGATCCATCTTATATATATGATATACACCAGAAGTATTAGAAGAATTCATTCTATAAAATTTGGATTCAGTCAAATTCGGATTGTGCTTAAGGATCTAGAAGGCCACATGTGGCCTCAAGGCCACAGATTCCCTACCTTTGATATACGTTATATGTGTATCCTATATAAATCTATTTGTACATATAGAGATATTATATACACTATACCTACATACTATGTTGTTTGTCCTTTGTTTTCAGAGGACCAACTACATCACAGGTAATGTCTTAACTTGCTCATAAATGGAATTTAAGTGAGGCAGAGTTGCACAGTCATCAGCCTCACTCTCCCTTCTTGAGTCCTCCAAGTGACAGGACAAAATCAAGATGACTGGTGATGGCCCAAAATGCAGTGGATAACATTGGCATCTTCAGTGTGTGACCAAGCTCTCACAGCACCTGCTTCAGCTGCCTTCATGGTCATTGGAGCAAATTGTTATCTGCCCATTTTACTAGAAACATGCTTGATGTAGACATTCTCCTCTAACTCACTGAATGGGTCTGAGGACCTTGTACCTGATTTAGCCTGTCTGCCAACAGTTTTACCAGGGTGTGGCCATGACTCATGCTACAGTCACAGGTAAGTGTTGGGTTTTGAGTTGGACACCCAAGATGATATAATAGCCCTGAAAAAGGCTCAACAAGTCTTCACACCAGAAGTGTTAGTCCTCTACCATATACTGTATCTATATATCAATATCTAGTCCATCTATCTATATGATATATACTATATCTGTATACTATATAGATCTATCTGCATATATGATATATACTATATGTACTATATAGACTTACCTATATATGTGATATATACTATGTCTATATATATAAATATACTGTACTATATTTCCCAAACCCCTTCCCTCCTTCCCTACTTCTAATGCCTCCTCCAAAAATCATATTGATTTTATTTTTATTTTTAATTTATGAAATAACACATTTTCATAACAGTAGAATAATTAAAACTGCAAACCTATTATGCACAACTTGCTATTCCTTTTAAATATATAATAAAGTTATCATGCACTTTTCCTTTTTTTCCTTCCTCCCTCCTACTCTACAGATGACTCCTAGCCAAATATGTATGTGTGTACACACACACACAGACACACACATACATACACACATTATATATATGCATATATATATATTCCTAAATACTCTTCTATTTATCAGTTATTTCTCTGGATGCAAATAGTGTCTTACTTCATATGTCCTTTGTAGTTAATTTGACTATTCATAATACTCAAAATAACTTGGTTGCTCAAAGCTGGTTTTAAAACAGTATTGTTGTTGTTGTGTACAGTGTTATCTTGGTTCTGTTAATTTCACTCTTCATTATTTCATGCATCTATTCATGTTTTTCTAAGATCATCGAACTCCTCATTTCTTATAGAATAATAATATCCCATTATAAGTAAGGATTTCAACCTAGGTTAACTTAATACAAGTTGGATGCTCTTTTCATCACACTATAGTGCCTCTCATGTTAGATTCTCTTGGAATCATAAAGTCATAAAATGTCAGAGTTGGAAGTGGCCTCAGATTCAGAACATAGAATATCAGAACTAGACTGGAATTTGAAACAACTCACCTAATTTTACAGATTATGAAACTGAGGCCTAGGGAAGGAATGGGACTTAGTCATAAAGTTTAGTTAGTGGTAGGTCCTGGACTGGAATACAAGTCTCATGACTTCAGCTCTCTTGAATTGTACCACATTTCCTTTTTATATGTTTACATCTTGTCTCCCCATCTAGGTTGCAAACCCTTCATTTGAATGGTTGATTAATACACAATATGGCCCTATCAGAACCAGGCAACAAGTCAAAGTGAGATTTTCCTTCTGAAATATTCTTGTTTATATGAATTCAAAGCCAACATTCTCCATGTGGTCTCAAAGTAGTTTCCATCTTACTGATGAATGATTGCTCTAAAATGGAAAGGCCAGATAGATTACTGATGTAGATCCAACCCTGGCCCAACCATTCTGCCCTCTGAGCCATTTATGTTAGAATTTTGGCATCAACCATCTCTGAACTGTGTCTATGTGTTCCAGAGTTCATTTCTAATAATATAACTTTCTGGAAAGAGGCCTAAGTCAATTAACCAATAGTCTGACTGATTTTACAGACCCCTCAGAATCATGTGGTGGGGAAGTCCAATTTCATTCTCAATTTGATTTGATTCAACAAATAATTTAGCAGAATCTTGTGCTAAGAACTGGGGAAGATATGAACATGAAAAATGACTCAGTCTCTGGCTTCAAGGAACTTATAGTCAAATAGAGAAATAATATACATACATACATAAAAAGAGAGATGTAAAATGTGGAAAGAGGAAAAAGATTTCCTTTATCATGCTGTAAAAAGTTAGTGTTCTCCATGATTCTCTAGAGCAGAATGACATGCGGCAGGTTGCAAAGGCGCAGATTTTGACTCTGTGAATAAAATTTAAAAAATCCTTACAATCTACTCTTGTCCAAAACTGGAGTGAGCTGTCCTAGGACGTGGTGGGTTTTCTCTCGACCCTGGAGATCTTGCACCTGTCAAGTGGAAGCGGGATGACTAGTTCTCAGAATCATTAGAAAGAAGATATCAATCTAGTAATACTTCTTCTACACCCTTACCCCAAAGAGACCAAAGAAAGAGGAAACTGTCCAATATAGACCAAAAAACAATGTATAGCTGCTCTTTTTGTAGTCCCATTGGGTATGGGAGGAATCATAATTTGAAAAATGGATGTACATGCTGTGATGTATGAATGTAATGGGCAAACATTATGAAGGATACAATTTCAGAGAAACTTGAAAGGACTTGAATTAACTGATAGAGTGAAGTGATTATAACCAAGAGAACTGTTTATTCTTTAAGAACTGAACCTATATTGTTAGAATAAATATGTTGCTCTATGTTGTTATTCTACAATAATTTATTCTATAACTTTAAAGAGAATAATTTTGAAATACTTTAATTAACTTAAGAACCTAAAATGAAATATTCTACCCACCTCCTGGCAGAGAGGTGATGGACTTATGTATAGAATGTATGTGTATTTTTTATATGGCCAATTTTGGAATTTATTTTGCTTGACTATACATATTTACTACAGGGGTTTTGTTTTTCTTTTTCTTTCTTCAAGATGGTAGAGGACAAGGAAGAGGGAGAGAAAAAAAACTACTGTCAGTTGAAAAAAAATTCTATATAAACAAATAAAGAAGACACCAGTTCATTATAGGCTATACTAGATGCCTCCTGAAGTATCTCCCTAGTCTGTGATTCATTAATTCTGAGATATTAATGATGCCTTCTAAGAAAATTTGAGGAGGGGAAAATTATCTTCAACTTGAGAGATCAGAGAGGACTTCCTGGCAATGTGGCATCTATTTTGATCTCTGGAGGAAGGAAAAGATTTCAACCAGTAGAGATAAGGAATGCAGGCTTTACAGGTGTAGAGAGCGGGTAGGGGGAAGAGGAGAATCCTCAGTGAAACCTCACAGGCTGGAAAAGGAAAATCACATTTCCCCAGAATCAGAATAAGTAAAGAACAGAATGAGATAAGGTAGACTAGAACTGGAATGTGAAATATCATTCCAAGTTAATATATTTATATATTATATATTTCCTCTTATAAGCCTGAGAAATAATATTATCAAACATGTATTTGGAAAGGTTATTCTCACAGCAGTGTGAGAAATACATCAGACAGAAAAGAAACTAGGGAGATCTAGTCAGAGGCTATTACAACGGTCCGAGTGAGAGGTACTGAGCTTTTTAAGAACAGGGATAGTCTTACTTTTCCATTTGTTCCCCTAATGCTTAGCACAGGACTCTGCCTATAACGAAGGGCTACATGGATGTTTCATTCATTCTCTGCAGCATTCACCCCATGGCCCCTAGTGTCTTCTGAGGCAAGCTTAGGGTACAGGGAGCTGCTCAATGAATGCTGAATCAAACTTAGTTGAGACTGAATGGTTTTTCCATTACATGATTCAGAGAGATCTGTAAATACAGTCAGACCATTCCTAAATTGACCTGTAATTTTCCCAGAATGTTATATTATTAGAAATGAACTTTGGAACACACAGACACAAGGTGAGGCAGCGTGGGTAGAAAGAAGACTGATGGGAAGCATAGTGTGGCAGATGAGAAGACTAGGCTTAGGGAGGGGGAAGAATCAAAGATAACCGAACCTTCAAACCTGGATCAAGAGAGGGATGGTGGAAACCTCTCCCTTGACCTATATTTTCTCACTGCGTTTTCAAGGAAAGTTGCCATGCCACAATAGAAGTATTGGAATGGGGCTGATGTCCATAAATCATGCTCCCCACAGTGCCTATGAAAATAAGAAACATGCTTAAAATAGGTGTGGTTTTTAGCCTAAGTGGATAATACAGTCAATCTGAGATACTGTAGTATTATGAACAGATGTGGCGAAGGATTCTATCGATAGGATTACTAAAGAATTTACCCACTATAAATCAGCACAGGGACTTGGCATTCCTACTGGCTTACTAATTTATCTTGTTCCTACTGATTGCTTCCTGCTATAGTTCACATGAGGGTGAGTGGGTTGCTGTTGGGTAAATTAGACAGTCCAGCTTAACCTAGCCTGAACTTTTAAGAAGCTCTGCTCTCTGGTCATCTCAGCTCTCAAATGAAGTCAATGCCTATTAAATACCTATTAAAGGTCTACTGTATTGAGTCTTGGGCTCAGGGAGACTTACTATTTAGATGAGACTGAGTTCCTTACAGTCTAGGTTGGGGGATTGGGAGGCTGGGGACATAGGAAGTGTAGGCATGATACACACACAATGCATGTTAAATTTGTTCAGTCATTTCAGCGAGTCTTCATGACCCCATATGGAAGTTCTCTTGGCAAAAATATTGGAGTGGTTTGCCATTTCCTTCTCTGGCTCATTTTACAGGTGAGGAAACTGAGGCACACAGGGTTAAGTGACTTGCCCAGGATCACACAGCTAGTAAGTGTCTGAGGTCAAATTTGAACTCAGTAAGATGAGTCTTTCTGACTCTTGGCCCAACGCTACCCACTGTGCCACCTAGCTGTCCATATGGTAAATATACAAAAATATATGGTAAACACAATACATGAAAGAAGTACAAACACTCAGTGAAAACTCATTCAATACTTACTGTTGTGGGGTTGGGGGGTAAAGCAAGAGCTTTCCTGGAATTGGATTTGGGCTTTAATAGATGGACAGAAAACCAATAGGAGGTAAGTGGAAATGTAGGTTACATTAAGCCAGGGAAGTGTCAGCAAAACAATGGAGACAGGAAAATGCCAGGAGTGTTGGGGCAGGGAAGGGGTGGAGAGGAGGAAAATGGGGGATAGGAATTTGGAGTAATGTAATTTGTGGATGAAGGGAATTGTACGGGCCAATGCTGAAAAGGAATGGTACTTTCAGTCTGAGGAAGGCATAGAATACTTATCTAGAATGGAATTTGCACCTATCTATCTCTGTGGAATTGGGGGAGGGGTTATGGTATGCTGAAAAGAAAGGCATTACCACACTTAGTCTTCTTTAATCTTGGTAAACTGACTGAAGGAAGTGGGCAATTTTAATATTTTCTTTTATGTCCTACCAGGAATATCTGTCAAAAAATAAAAATAAAAGAAAGGAAAACTTAATAGGTCCCTAAGTCACTTCATCAGGCAGAGCCACACCAGGACAGCTGTCCCAAAATGCCTCTGGGAATGCTTAGAAGAGAATTTTGGCCAAGGGAAGTGATCACAGGGTGATAAATAGGGAGCCTTTCTTTGAAAAGAAGGCAGCCCAGCAGGAGCAACAAGAGCCCAGAGTAACCTGAAGGCTGAAAGAAACTACTGTAGGCAAAGAGTCTGGATTCCTTTTCCTTTGTTTTCCCCTTTTCTAGGCAATTTCACCATAAAAGTCATCTTTTCTTTTCCCCAGAAGAAATTTTAGGCTCTGAAATTGACAATCAACTTCAACAAACATGTTTAACACCCGCCCTGTACTTATTACATCGAACACACAATAGATACATTGTTCTAGGCATTGTGGAAGATACAAAGATTAAATGTGATACTGTTCCTTCCTCCAAAAAGCTCAGCTCATGCTTCAAGAGAGAGCCGTACTTCAAGACTACAATGACTGGATAATCTGAGCCGTACTTCAAGACTACAATGACTGGATAATCTCCTGGCTGCATATACTTACTCCATTAGTGCAGATCAAAGCATCTCTAGGTCTTCTCAGTCTGTGTGATATTTGCCCATGCTTTTTCTAAAAAGTAATCCATAAAATCAAGGGAATGTCTATCAACTGGGGAATGACTAAACAAGCTTTGGTATGTGATTGTAATGCAATATTGTTGTGCTATAAGAAATGACAAGCGGGACAATTTCAGAAAAACCTGGAGAAACTTACATGAACTGTGAAGTGAACAAGACCAGGAGAACATCATAAACAGTAACAGCATATGCGATGAAGAACTGTGAAAGACTTGGTTATTCTCAGCAATACAATGTTAAAGAAAATCTCAAAGGACTAATGATGAAGTATCGTATTTGTCTCCAGAGAAAGAATTGATATTGATTGAATACAGACTGAAGCATGCTATTTTTCACTTTCTTTCATTTTTCTCTTTTATTTGAATCTTCTTACACAAAATGACTAATATGGAAATGTTTTACATAATTATACATGTATAACCTACGACTAATTGCTTACCATCTCAGGGAAGGGGGAAGATAGACTTTGAAATTCAAAAATTTAAATAAAAATTTTAAAAAAAATTAAGCACTCCATAGAGGAGCTGCCCAGAATGCTGGAGACCTTTCTCTGATACTTTGGACGTTTCATGGATGCCATTTTATCCTCATCTATTAGACATCACTTTTATTACATGACCAGGCTATATCCTTTTCTGGTTCCTTAACGATGTCTTTTATAGTTTTTCTTGAATACAAATTGTAAAGGTAAAACTCTTAGGGACAGGCAAATGGCTATGCAGGGAAGAAACCACATAATCAGATGTTCATCATCATTAACACCCCCCAAAAAAGTTATTAAAAGAGTCACAGTAATAATAAATAATAATAGTAACTTGTATTTATATAGTTCCTTAAGGCTTGAAAAGTGTTTTGCATATACTATCTCATTTGATTCTCACAACAATCCAGTGAGGTAAGTGCTGTTATTTTGTAAGTGAGGAAACTGAGGCTAAGTGACTTGCCCAGAGTTGCATAGCTAGTGTCAGGCAGGATTCAAACTCAGATCTTGCTGACTCCAAGTCCAGTTCTCTCTTATATACTACATCAGTTCTCTAGGTGCAGGTGATTGCATCTAGTGTGATAGTGGTGAGATTTGACTCAAGTGTATTTGTGACCCAGTGTGAAGTACTTAGTGAATTAATCTAGATGCAAGAGAAAGAATGGAGAATAAATTGGTTGTGTATATGGAACATCCTCATGCACAGAAGATGGAGAAATTAGCATAGTTTTGCTGGAGATGGGGCCAGCAGGTCTGTCCCATACTCTATATGCACCAAGATTATGGAGCAAATGTCAAAGGAAGAGAAGGTAGAAAGAGCTTCCAAGTGTCAGTTCTCAAAACTAATTCCATATTGAGTCCATGTGGGAGGAAGAGCATCCATGTGTGGATCCTTAGAGCTAATTCTTTTTGGATTACATGTAGATTGGCAAAGACAAAGATGAGTGACACTTTCATGTGTAGCTAGATGAAGGGGCTGCAGATCCTGGGTTATAGAGTGATCCATATGGAAAAACTATAGCATTGGGGGATCTTTGATGGCCAGGTCTTGACAAATGTGAATATTTAATGGGCACAATTCTGAGATCCCAGGAGTCTGCTGATAGGAAAAGTGTATGCATGGTAAGAAGCTAATGCATCCAGATCTTGGATATCAGCATAACTTTTGATGAAAGGGAAGTGATATGTTTGCCCCTGGGAGACCGGGTAGGGGGACACAGGTCATGCCACAAATGAGTGATGGTAACATGTTCTAATCTGTTTATACCCACCATCTTTACATTGGGTCACCTCCAATTTGTGTTTTTCTGAGAATACACTGTTTACATATGGAAGAATAGAAAACAGATTTGGCATCTGAGAACCTAAGTTAAAATCCTGAGTCAATCATTTATGACATTGGGCAAGTCACAACTTCTGTGAGTCTCTGTTTCCTCGTTTATGAAAGAAAAGTTTGGATTAGACAGTCTCTAATGTGCTCTCAAGTTCTAAATCTAGGACATTGCGATATAGCATGAGCAGGAAAAAATAGTGACTTTATAACCAATAGGGCCTTTGTGGAAATGAGAAATTTGGGATCATTTATTATTGATTTTTGTCTTAGCATTTAGTTCTGGGCCCAGGACATGAATTGTCTGCAATATCTGTCCATATAGCTACATGTTCTAAGCTGAGAAATGTGCCACTTTCATCCACTTCTTTCTTCTAAAATGGATGGCCAGACTGACAATTTCTGGATAATGGTGAATTTAATTGAGAAGACCCTGGAGTATTCTGGGGTGCAATGCAATCAACAAAATGTCATCTATAAATAAGATCTTCTGCAGATACTCATGGTTAATGAGCTCCTTTATTGATTGGATTCTGTTCAAGATATTCTACACGGCTTGGCTAACACCTTTAGTGAACATATATCTCCCCACCAGGTGACCTGAGTAATGACTCATTGTGTCATTGAGCAAAGATACCTATTGGACAACCTAGATAACTACAATAAAAATAAAACATAAATGCTCAGGAGCAGTGAGAGCAAAGTGTCTTGCAAAGTTCAAGGTAAATAAAGTCATTATCAAATGGGGTTCCTGGAGAAGGTGGGAGTTAAGTATTGAAAATTGGACCAGATATCAGTAAAAAAGAGGTCAAAAGAATAAATATCAATAGAAAAGAGGAAGGAGAAAGCATTCCAAGTATAGAGAATAGTGTGAGGAAAAGGATGGAGGCAAGGAAATGTAGGCCACAGCATGAGCACAGTCCAATTTGACTAGAGGGTAGTATATATGGATTACAAATAGTATGAGGTAAATCTGGAAAGGTTAGGATGACATCAGATTTTGGAAGGTCTTGCAACACCATGGTGTAGTAGACTTGGCGCCAGAAGGACTTGGGCCCAAATCCTGCTCTGTGACCTTGAGCAACTCATCTAACTTTTCTGGATCTGAGTTTCCTTATCTATAAAATAAGAAGACCAGACTTAATAGCCTTTAAATCTCCCACTCTTTGAATACCAGACCCAGTCTGAATTTTCCTCAACATATAATAGAGAAATATTTTTTTAAACAAAGTGACATGACCCATTGGATATATTTGAAAAATTCTTTTTACAGCAGTATAAAGACTGAAATAGAGAACTGAGCAATTGAGAAGACCTATAAAAATTTATTTCAATAGTTGAAGTGAATAGTAATGAAGTCCTATACTAAGGCAGTAGCAGTGGGAATAGAGAGGATAGAATGGAAAAGGGAGTTTCACATGAGTCAAACTAATGTGATCTGAATGAAAATGAATTGAATGAAGCCCAAAGGGGGCTTCAGCTCACAGGGACAATGAACCTCAAGCCCCTCACATGTAACTCCAAATATGATGAGCATAAATATTTACACTGTCTCAGTCCTCTTTCTTAGGGAAACTGGTCTCAATATATTCTAAGGACTTGGCAGTATCTAGACTCTTCTGGGGGTTCCTTCCTAAATGACCCCATATTAAGAAATATATGGTCCTGAAAAGAATCCTGGCCCAGGTCTTAGACCTTGTAGACCACTACAGCTTGCTGGTGCTTTATCTCTTCCTTGGAACCAAGCCAGAGGTCTTCAACCTGAACTTCAAGATTTTCTCCTGCAGCTATTTTCTAAATCTCACTGATCTCTAAGCTGTGGATCAAGGCATTAAACCACCTGATCTTCTTGCTAAGAAGTCTGTTTGACTCCTTAGTTGTTCTCATATTATGCCAATGGCAAGACTGTAGTGTTTGATTCTGGCCTCTTTCACCCCCAGCATCTCAGTCATCTTGGGATATACAAGTTCATAGAATCATAGAATGCCAGAGCTGAAAAGGACCTTAGTGCCATAAAATAGATTGTTAGAGTTGAAAAAGGGACTTTATAATTTCTGTATACAAAATGTCAGAGCTTGAAGGAGCCCCAGAAATCATAGAACATCAGAGCCAGAAGGAACCTTAGAATCCTGAGCCATCGGAGGTCAGAAGTGAAAGAGGCCCAAAAGGGATCTAGTTCAATCTTTCCATTTTTCAAATCAAGAAACTGAGGCCCAGAGAAGACTTAGCCAAATCAAGAGGCAACTAGGAATATAAGAACACAGAATAAAAAATTGTCGCACTTGGCCATCCAAACCAGCCTAAATGATCAAGATTCTCTTCATAACGTAAGTGACAAGTAACCAATGAGCCTCTACTTGAAGACCTTTGGTCAGGGGTATCCAGTACCTCCCCAGGCAGCCTATTCCATTTTGCTGCAGCTGTAGTTAATGGAATTTTTTCTCACATTGAGCTTAAACTTGTCGCTCTGCTTCTTCTATTCATTTCTCCTAGTATTTCTTTTCCTTCAGTGGCAAAAGATAGCAACCCTCACTCTTCTACCACATAAAAATCCTTCAAAGGTAACAAAGGATTGTCAGGTAGGTGACACAGTGGTTGGAGTACTGGCTATGGAGTCATGAAAACCTGAGTTCAAACCCAGCCTCAGATACTCCAATTCAATAAACATTTATTAAGCATCTATAACAGGTCTGACATTGAGCTAAGTTCAGAGAATACAATTAAAAATATTAATAAAAAAGATAGTTTCTGCCCTGAATGAGCTTGCAATCTGAAAAGGGAGACAATACACAAAAGGAGGCAGGAAAGTGATGGGAGGGGGTGTAGACACTAGGGAAATACTCAAGACAAGCACCTTGTTCATGGAGTTGAAGCCACTGAGGGCAACAGATGCAGAATGGAGTAAACTGAGTCCAGTTCCTGCCCTCCATAAAGTAAGAGGAATTTGGATGGGAGGAATTTTATATTTCATCCTCCAATCAAAGGAGAGAAGAGTCTGAAGGAGGTTGGTGATGAGATTAGAAGTGTTGAGCTTATTCTGGGAAGAGCATCTTGGTCTTTACAGTTGGGTGGCCTTGGGCAAGTCACTTAACCTCTCTCTACTTTAGCTTACTCATCTGCAAAATGGACATAGTAATAGCATGTACCTCCCAAGTTGTCGTGAGAATAAAATGAGATATTTATAAAAAGTACTTTGTAAACAGGATGTCCCAAAAGTCTTAATGTATATAGTGTTACTATTATCACTGTGGTTATTGTAACAAACTAATTATGTCTTTAGGGACTGTCAACCCTCAAATCCTGGGGAACTTGAGTTATTCAGTTTGGAGTAGATCACATTAAAGTTAGAGGCATTTCAAGGTAAGAGCTACATAGAGAGGAGACTTCTATGAAGTTGAAGAGAGTTTCTCTCTCCTCACCCCTTCCCCACTGACCATACAGCTTTGAAAGAGAGGGAATGGAGCCAGTAGGAAACTATTTATCAGGAGACAGACTTTCCAGACAGACATGGAAACAAAGAAAAGAAGCAGCCTCAAGGTTTAGCTAACCCTAGCTATCAAGAACGAGCTGTGGAGAAGAGTCTCTAGGAGACTAGATGAGCAACCTCCCTAGTAGAAAACTGAATGCAAGGAGACATAGGTGATGACTCTACCAAGAGAGAAAGGACTTTCAGACCCTTCAGTAATTACAGTTACTCTGAGTTGTCTACCATGTGTGCGCCTCTTTGCCATTGTAGCTCCATATTTTCTGATCTCTTCTCTCAATTTAACCAAGATGTAAGCTCTAACACAATCTCAATCTTATTCTAACCTGCCAAAAATGCCAAATACTAGGGGCAGGCTAAACATTAACATCATGCTCAGATTCAACATTGGAGCAAAATAGGCAATTACAAATCATTGGACATTTTACAAAATGAAATCTACTTTTCCCAAGTATAACAAGAATATAGGCACTTACCTTCTGTGTTGTATCCCCCCTCATTTCCATATGAAAATGTATCTGATCAACTAGGCAGGATATGATGACTCATGGTCTTCAGACATCTGACAAGTCAGAGGGGTTTGACTCTACTTGGGTGGAATGTTTTATGTCCTCGGGTGACCAGAAACCTGCATCATGGGAGTGAGGGGCCAATCAAGTCCCAGAGACAATTGTGTTGCCTTTTGGAAAAACTAATCCCAATTATAGGAAACAGGAGAACTGTGATCTTACCAAAGAAACACACTAGTGAGGGCTCATGAACAGACCCACAAAGTCACCCCCATTCTACAAAATGAGACAACAGCTAACCTCCGGGAACCCAAAGCATAACTGAAGGTGCAAAATGAGAGACTATTTCAGAAAAGGGTGCCGCATAAAGATAAATAAGATAAAATACCTGCCCTCAATAGTCTAGTGTGTTGTTGTTGTTTGGCTGTTGAGTCATTTCAATTGTGTCAGACTCTGTGAGAAGACTGGGGTTTTCTTGACAGAAATACTGTAGTGGTTTGCCATTTGCTTGTCAAGTTCATTTTGCAGATGAGGAAACTGAGGCAAACAGGGTTAAGTGACTTGTCCAGAGTCATACAGCTAGTAAGTG
This sequence comes from Potorous gilbertii, assembly GCA_028658325.1. Taxonomy (NCBI): domain Eukaryota; kingdom Metazoa; phylum Chordata; class Mammalia; order Diprotodontia; family Potoroidae; genus Potorous; species Potorous gilbertii. The sequence continues at coordinate 408,272,981 of CM053769.1, forward strand.
CCAGATTTGAATTCAGGTATTTCTGACTCCAGGCTGGTGCTCTAATTCACTGCAATAATCTAGTGGGAGATTTTATAAAAAAAATGTTTCATTAGACTTTAAGAAATGTATTTCAAGGGGCATCTAGGTGGCACAGTGAATACAGTACTAACCCTGGAGTCAGGAGGACCTGAGTTCAAATATGAACTCAGCCACTTGACACTTACTAGCTGTGTGACTTGAGGCAAGTCACTTAACCCCAGCTGCTTAGGCTTAGCCTCCCTCTAAAAAAAACAAAGAAATTTATTTCATTTACACTAATTTCCCTCTTACAATCTATGTCCCATTGGACAAACCACTTAACCTTTCTAGACCTCAGTTTCTTAATCTGTAAAATTAAAGGGTTGTATTTTATATTCACTGAGCTCCAATCTTCACTTATGATGTTCGCTTCCTAGTTCCTCTCCACTGGGTGACAAATAATTAATCAATAAATAAATATTTATTGGGTATCTATCCTGCATAGCTCATAAGAGTAAAACATTTATAACAACATCCCCAAAGGGGGGGCACATTTTTCCAATGCCCACTTAGAGTAAAATTTTAAGTAGTTATACAAGATTATGTCCCTTCACCACTTATATCATTCACCCCTTGCCTATAATAGAAAAATTAAAATGTTATTCTGTCAGAGACCATGCTGAAGCAATGGTCCGACAAACTCAGAAGAGCACAATGAGCGTCTTTCAATTGCTTGGCACATAGTAAGAAAAACAGTAGCAACTCAACTTTCAAAGACACTTTAAAACAAAGACACTTTAAGCACTAAATAAATATGTTCTACTTAACTAACTGGAAGAAAATGGCGGCCAGTTATGATGTGAAATAAGACTTGGGATTTTATACAAATAGGAGAGATCTGAAAGTAGTTATGTGGTACAGTAGATAAAGTACTGGGCTTGCAGCCAGGAAGATCTGAGTTCATCCCTAGCCACAGATACTTATAAGATGTGTGTCATCAAGCAAGTTGCTTAAACTTTGCCTCAGTTTCCTAAACTGTCAAATGGAGATAGTAACACATACTTCCCAGGATTGTTATTAGGATCAAATGAAACAATGTTTGTAAAGGGCTTAGCATAGTGTATGGCACATAGTAGGTGCTTAATCAATCCTTATTTCTCTTCTTTTCTTCCCTTTCTTCTTCCTTTCTTCTTCCCTTTCTTCTTCCCTCCCTTTTCCCTTCTTTGCATCTTTTCTCTCACTCCCTCCTTCCTTTCCTTTCTCCTTGCTGCCTTCTTCTCTGTTTCCCTTCTGAAAACAGATATTTAAGTATTAACTTCTATTTAAAGTAGCCCTGATGTTGAGGTTTGCAGTGCTCAGGATCCCAAAATAGTGACACATTGGATCTTAACTGAATGAATTCGACCCAAGTCTTCTTCCAGCCAAAGGAAAACCAAGTTTATTAAAGATTCGCTGTATTGGGTTGAGTCTTAAGGAGCCTAAGCATTTGTGAGGCTTATATTAACAAGTGGGCCAGACTAAATCTCATCTAGATTGAATCTGAGTGCCTTCATGGAGGCAAGATGGATCTTATATACAGAAGGGATCCAGTGGGAGGGATCTAGAGGTGCCCAAGCACTCTGGGGTAATGAGAGTGGGAATCCAGGGAGGATATTGAGGAGGAATGTAAGGAAGGTCTTGATGAGACTGGGGTGACTAGAAGTCACACTCCAGGAACGTAGAGCATGTGATTAAGAATGGAAAGTAGCTGAAGGCTACCTGGAGATAACAGACAATGGAGGGCTAGGTTAAGAATAACAGAGATTTGGGCATGTAGCCTCAGGCAAATGCTAGATCAAGTAGATTCAAGAAAAGTTCAAGGGGGCTCCCAGAGCTTGTACTCCATCATTGCCAAGATACCAAAAAAGGTCAAAAACCACAAAAGATCAAAACTAAAAAGAGCCTTAGAGATCATCTAATCCACAGCTTCTTATATTGTGGGTGGGGTAGCAACCTAAGGTAAAAAGCGCTGAAGGGGTCATGAGTGGAAAAAGTTGAAGAAGCCCTGAAATCAACCCCTCCATTTTAAGGATAAGGAAATTAAGGGGCAAGAGAAGAGTGTTGACTTTTCCAAGAACACAGTGAGAAAGTGACAGGTCCAGGATTAGGACCCAGGAACTTGTTATTCCTAGGACAATGTTCTGTATAACCTCTAGAACTGACTCCTCAAATGACAGAACATCAGAGCTAGAAGAGGTCTTAGAAGGCACCATTTTTTTTTAAAGAAGCATCTAACAACAGGTATGTCTTAAGCACCTAATATGTTTTAAACACCATGGTAGGCACTGGGGACAACACAAACAAAAAAATGGAAAAGTCCCTGACCTCAAGAAAATTACATTCTATCTTGTCTCTTTGAAGTTCGAATATAATAATGAACCTCTAACCTAAGTAGCTTGTAGATCTGGGTTCCCTTCATGTGGAGTAGGCCTGCAAATATTTGTTGCCTGACTGATAGACTAATGAATTCATCAGCTTCCCCTGAAGGGTAGCATTACGAGAATCAACCAATCCACCAAGTGAAGGAAGAGTCATTAACTTCGGTGCCTCCTCTGTGTCTCTGGAACCAGACGGCCTTGATCAGATTTCACCACCTAGTTTAATATCATTCCTGTTTCTGTTGCATTTACTCCACTCTTGTTTTTTCCCACCAGTATGTAATAATGAATTAAATTCTTTTCATTTTTTTCTGAGACAAAACAACAATCAAAAAAAGAAAACAACTAATGAAATTCTTCAAATCTCCATTGAATCTTTCAAAAACAAAGTTAGATTAGAAAAAGAGAAAATGACTAGGTCAAACTAGCTGCCACTGTGAGTGATACAGTTACTGGAAATACTCCCAAGTCCATAAGAATGACACTTCCTGCAGAAGTTCAATTCAATCCTTACTGAACCTTAGTTTATCCATCTACAAAATGAGGGGGGAAGTAGCCTGGTATAATGGAAAGAGGGACAGCCCTAGGATTAGAAAGATCTTTGTTCAAATCCTACCTCTGACATTTTTAAGCCAAATGATCAAGGATAGATCATTTAATCTCTCAGTGCCTGATGCAGTTCCCTAAAGGCCATGAGTTGTTTGCCTACTTCAGTGGAGAAAGTTTAAACACCAGAATTTACCTTCATTGTTGCGGTTCAGTCATTTTCATGACTACTAGTTTAATCTGAAGTTAGAGACACAAAGACAGATTCTGATCCCAATGCCCTCAGATCCAGATAGATAGGCCAAAACCCTAAACCTAAGAGCCTTGGGAATAGCAGGGCCTCCCACATCACACATCCTGCTCCTAGCCCAGGCTCTGAAGCAATCCTCCCCCACCCCACATTAGGAAAGGAAGTTCTCATCACCAAGGTGCCTGGCACTGTCAAATGGTTCAACATCAGAAACTGGCATGATTTTATGAATGAAAATTATATTGAAGAAGATGTATTATTTCCATCTGTTTTCCTCCCATATCCTCATAGCTGGAACCTTGCCTATGTGATGTACCCTCCCTTCTCACCCCCTTAGAATATGAGCTCCCAAAGGGCAGGGACTATCTTACTTGTCTAATTATATCCCCAATGTTTTGCACATCGCAAGAGATTAATAAATGCTTTTTCCTTCATTCCTTCATGATCATACTCCCCTTCTCCTACTTGAGCCAATGACCTAACAGTAGTCATAATGGGAGCCATGAAAAAGATTGACCTAAGATGGCTCTGGTCAATCCATCCCATTTCTTGAAAGACAGATCAAAAGGCATGTCCAGATGACAGTGAGTCACAAAGCATTCTCTTTGCATCTAAATGACAGTGTGTTTATACACACAATGAGTACTAAGAGAAAACAAAAGCATCCAGTGTATGTCAAAGTACTAAACTAAAAATAGCCTGGTGCCAAACAGGGACAATAGAGGATAATAGAATTGAATCAATGACTAAGGAAGGCTAGAGGGTGGACAAAGGACTAGGGGAACTAAGAAGGAAAAGTGAACCATGGTAAGCAAACAAATGAAGAGTTCTGTTTTTGGAATCAGAGGATTTGAGTGTAAATTCTGGTTCTGGGAATTAGTCCTTGTGTGCCTTCTCAGGCCTCAGTATCTTCATATATAAAATAAAGACATTGGATTAGATGACCTGCTCTAAATCTATGGCTTTGGGATGTTATGAAGCCCTCAGCATGGACTTTTCTACTCTAACAATGGAATGGTTCTTGAACTAGGACCACAAGAAGATGTAGAGACTTGAGAAAGACATATTCAACAAAAACCTGCATATATACCACCATTGGGATGGAAATTATTCATTTACTGTCTCAGATAGAACTGACTCCCTTCTTCATGTTTTCCTAACACTTTTCACATACCTTGTGTCTATCAAAAACATCAGGTTCCAGTGGATTTAGATATAGAGATAGATGATATAGATACCGTTGGTTGTTCAGTCATCTCATTCGTGTCCAACTCTTCATGACCCCATCTGGGATTTTCTTGGCAAAGATTCTGGATTGGTTTGCCATTTCCTTCTCCAGCTCATTTTACAGATGAAGAAACTAAGGCAAACAGGGTGACTTTTTCAGGTCTGAGGTCAGATTTGAACTCAGGAAAATGAGTCTTGACTCTAGACCCAATATTCCATTCACTACACCATCTAGCTTCTCAATATAGATATAGTTAATGCCAATATCTACCTATCTGTCTGTCTGTCTCTATCAACACCCATTAGGATGGAATATTTCTTATATACATCCCACATATAGCATATAGATATAGATACACACACATATGTATATATACAAACATATACATTCATAAGAGGGATATACATAAATATTTATATCTATGTACATATAGCTGCATGTCTAGATAAATAAATAGACAGAGCACCATGATCCCTATACCTTCCCTTCTCACGCCCTTCCCTAATCCCAGACCATCACTGATCCTTTTCTAGAAGCCAATTAGGTAAGAGGAGGGTCTGATGTAGTCCAGGGACCTTTATGCCCTGCCAACTACCCTATCATTGTGCCCTTAGGACTTCCAGATCTATCCATATACTCTGCAGCTAAACATTCCTCTTCTAGGTCTGCTTCTGACTGTAGACATTGACAACTGCCCCAGCTGTCATGTCACCCAGGAGGTTCACTAGAACTCTGTTGGTGAGTTCCTCAGGAATCTCCATTTTAAGGAAAAGTCTGTGTTCCTCTTCCAGTTTTGTTTTTAACTATCCAGACTTCTCCAGCACATCTTCATTCAAATATTTCCTTCTCACTCTCACTTTTCAGATCCCATTTATATGTCATCTTCCCACCTCCCCATTTGAATATAAGCTCATTGATGGAAGAAACTAACTTTATTTTTGCTTTGTATTTCCAGTGTCCAGTGGTGCCTGGCATATGGAACGTGCTTAATAAATGCTAATTTACTGACCAACTACATTTTCCTCTATTTATCCCTTTCTCTGCGTTAATGGAAACCAAATCTCTAAAACAAGGAAAATGATAGCTTCCCTATTCCTCTGTCAAATATCAAATCTGTAGGATTATGTCCTATTCCAAGAGCCATATTTCAGTAAGGACTCAGAAACAGAATGATGCAGTAGAATGAGTTCCTCCTCAGAAAGAAGGAAAGAAAGAAGGTAAGAGGCAGAGAGTCAGAAGTTGTGTGTATTTGTGTGTATGGGGGGAGAGAGAGAGAGACTGAGAGGGGGGGAGAGAAAAAGAGAGAGAGAGAAAGAGAGAGAGAGAGAGAGAGAGAGAGAGAGAGAGAGAGAGAAAGAGATGGATAGAAAGAGAGAGGCAATGAAAAGACATGGAGTCTTTGAAGTTCAGTCAAATGGAAGAGGGATTAACCTTCTTCTGCTTGGTCCCATAGGGCATAATAAGGAACAATGCTTAGAATTTCCTGGGAGGCATATTTAGACACAATGAAAGGACAAAAAAATTGCTGACAATGTGAGAGCTGTCCAAAAGTAGAATAAGCTGCCTTCAAGTTCACAGAAACCCTTCAAGCCCAGACTAGGTGACCATTCATTGAGAATACATTAGAGGAGATTCCTATTCAGGTGGAATTTTGACAAGATGACCTCGGAAGTCCCTTTCAGCTCTAAGATTCTGTGATTATGAGACAGGGACCTTGGGTTCTTGATGATATTCCAGTAAAGGACAAACTAGGGCTGGGCCTGCCAAACAGACTGAGTGTCTGGAATATAAGAGCCAGCCTGGCTGAATCCAGAAAGTTGCACACTTGGGGATAAATATTTTTGGTCACTGAGCCTCACGAAAATTTTCCACTAAGGCATGGTGTGAGTTCCCCTCTTGTTGAAATCACAGCTCTTTTGAAGTCGGTTCATGTCTTCTGTCTCCTACTAGATAGAATGCTTCAGGGCAGGACTGTATCTTCTTCATCTTTTTATCCCTATCAGCATTCAACTCAAAGCTTTGCATATGCTAGATGCTGAATGAAATGCAGGATGAGCGAATAAAATATAGACCGACTGGCTGACTGAATTAATAAATTCAATAGCTCTTTAAATCCCCTGTGATGTCACAGTGAAAATGTGTGTGAGTTCTACTCTGTTCTCTCTGATTAAGACAGTAAGTGGAAGGGAAATTGCTTAGGAGACATCCCATGTTACTTCACCATAGGAAGTCACCTGTTTTCAGATTGGATAAGTTTCACTCAATACTTCAGTGTGAGGAAGAAAAGGAACTCATAATTACCAGAATCAGCAAGGACTTGAGTTAGACTTGACCTTGTCTATACTTTCTTATTTAAGCTTTATTATGGGCCCATAGAAATGCCTGCAAATGAAATAAAGATTACTCAGCACTCATTCTATAGTAATGTCAGAAGTCAGGCAGAAGATGGAAAGACTTGCATGAACTGATGCTGAATGAAGTGAGCAGAACTGGGAAAATATTGTACACAGTAACAACAACCTTGTTCATTGACTGACTTTATGAGACTTAACTCTTCTGAGCAACAAAGTGATATAAGACAATTCCAAAAGTTTCATGATGGAAAATGCTATCCACATCCAGAGAATGAGGTATGGAGTCTGAATGCAGACAGAAGCATACTTTTTCCTCTTTTTTTGCTGTTTTGTGTGTGTGTTTTCCTGCTCAAGGTTTTCCTCTTCAGTTCTGATTCTTCTTTACATGATTAATGTGGAAATATATTTAATATGATCATACATGTATAACCTATATCAGATTGCTTGCCATCTTGGGGAGGAGCGAGTGGAGAGGGGGAGGGGGAAGTTTAGAATTCAAAATCTTATAAAGGCAAATGCTGAAAACTAAAAATAAATAAATAAATGCTTGAATTTTGGGAAAATAAATAAATAAACAGTAAGGCAGAAGATAGTCCTGTTGCACTCATTCTTGTACAAACCACATCTGGAAGATTCCCATCCAGAGTACTACATTTTATTTGGTACATTTATAACACCCCCATCATGCTTCTTTTAATTACCTTTTGGAACACCAAATTGTGACTCTTCTGTTTGGTTCGTTGCTGCCTTCATTCTCAAATATGGCCAAAATTACATCACTCTGTGAAGAACAAGGTACAGTGTGCCTAACTGACTGATCAAACCAATGCAAACTTGAAAAGCTCTAATGCAGGGCAGGCACAAATAATACATATGAACATTTGGTATGGACAAGTCTCTAAATTTGTGCCATCTCATGATTCTATGATTCTTCTATAAGTATAGTATCCTACACTGTTAATATTTGGGCACTTCTTGCATTCGAAGAACTGTGATGACATGGGGGGAAATACAAAAATTCGATAGAAAATAGCCCCTGCTTTAATGGGGCTTGGAGTGTATTAGAGGAATAACACATGTTAAGATAATGATAGTATCCATTATTATATGATAAGGGCTTCAGAGAGGTAGCAAACAAATTATTAAGTTATTTTGTAAGGCTTGAGGTAGGAGGTTTTCACAGAATGGACCAAGGGAGGCTTCACGGAGAAGATAGCATTTGATTTAGACTTTAAAAGATGGGCAGGTATTCAAGATACCAGGATGGATTGAATGAATGATTATATGGAGGGGAATGGGGAAAGATCAGTCTGGGAAAAAGGTAGCATTAAATTGTAGAGGAGTTTTAATACTGAGTCTTTATAAGCATATTTCAATGATTCAGTGAATTAGCCATCTCATTAATTTACCTTCTCCCTTCAAAGGAATCACAACCTACTGATACCTTCACATTCCATATTGCTTTTGCCAGTGCTTCCCCGTAATTCTTCTATAAAAGAGTTACATAATAACCTGCAGACCTTCATCCAGGTCTTTTTTTTTAACCTTTGTGGAAACACTTGGACTTTCAGCCTCTCCCTCATGATCTACAACCAGAAAATAAAGTAGAAACTGAAGGAATCCACCAATCACTCTCTGAAAAAGATCCCAAAATGAAAACTCCCAGGATTTTATAGCCAAATTCTTGAGCTCCCAAATCAAAGAGAAAAATTCTTCAACAGCCAGAAAGAAACCAATCATATACCATGGAGCCATGGTGAGTATCATGCAAGCTACCATGTTTAAGGAGAGGAGGTTTTGCAATATGATAGACTGGAAGGCAAGGGAGCTAGAACTGGACCCAAAAATCACCTACCCAGCAAAACTGAGTATGATCCTCTGAGGGAAAAAAATGAATATTTGATGGAATAGAGGACTTTCAAGTACTCCTGATAAAAAGACAAGAACCTAATAGAAAATTTGACTTTTAAATAAATATAAGACTCAAGAGAAGTATAAAAGATAACATGAAAGAGAAATCATGAGGGACTCAGTGAGGTTAACCTTTTTACCTTTCTGTATGGCAATACAATAAATGTAACTTCTAAAAATTTTTCCATTATTAGGGCCAGTGGAAGAATTGCACATTAAAAAAGAGGATACAAGAGTGAGGAGGGAGTAATTCTGTTGAGATGTTGTAAAATAAATGAATAGGCAAAAAAGAATGTTACTCTGGGAGAAGGGGAAAGGGAGAGAACAAAGGGAGAAAATTGTTTCACTTTGCATGCAAAGAAAAAGCTTTTAGAGAAGAGGAAAATGAGGGAGGTAGAAAAGAAACCTCACTAACATCTAAATTTGTACAAAGAGGAAAAATTATACTCATTGGTGATAAAAATCTACCCAAAAGGGAAGTAAGAGGATATAAGGATAAGAGAAAGAGACACTTATAAAAGGGAGGTCAGATAAGAAAAAGCAGTGGCCAAAAATAAACAGACTTTAGAGGATGAACAGGAAGGAGAGAGAGACAGAGACAGAAAGACAGAGACAGAGAGAAAAGAAAGAGAAGGAAAGAAAGAAAATAAATATAGAGAGAAGGGGGTGAGACAGAAACGATAAATAGAATGGAAGGAAATGTATGATTAGTGTGATACCTGTGAATGTGAGAATAAGTGTGATACCAAATGGAAGCAGATAACTGAATGGATTAGAAACCAGAACCTAACCATTTATTGTTTAAAAGAAACACACTTGAAACAAAGACATACACAGAGATAAAATAAAGGGCTGGAGCAGAATTTATTATGCTTCAGCTGAAGTAAAAATGGTAGGGGTAGCAATCATGGGTACAATGAACCAATATAATAAAAATAACAATTCTACCTAAGTTAATAAACTTATTCAGTATCATAGCACTCAAACAACCAAAGAATTGTTTTATGGATCTATAAAAGAAAAAAAATCATCTGGAAAAGCAAAAAAAAAAATCAAGAATATCAAGGGAATCAATAAAAAAAATGTAAGGAAGCAGCTTAGGAGTTCTAGATTTCAAACAATATTACAAAATAGTAATCATCAAAACAATCTAGTACTGGCTAAGAAAGAGATTGGTAATCAGTGGAATAGATTAGGCACACAATACACAGTAAAAATGATCAGAATAACCTGCTCTTCAATAAACCCAAAGAATCACACTTTGGGGACTAGAACTCACTGTCTGATAAAAATTACTGGGAAAGCTAGAAAGCAGTTTGGCAGAAAATAGACACAGACTAAAATCTCACACCATATACTGAGATAAGTCAAAATGGGCGAGGGATTTAGATGTAAAGGGTGACTTTGTAAGTAAGTTAAGACATGGAAAAATGTACCTGTCAAGTCTATGGACAAGGGAAGAGTTTATGACCAAGCAAGAGATACAGAGTATCACAGGAAAAAAAAATAGATAATTTTAACCACTGAAATTGAAAAACTTTTAAACAAACTAATGCAGCCAAAATTAGAAGGAAAACAGACTTTAGAGGATGAACGGAAGGAGAGAGAAACAGAGACGGGGACAGAAAGACAGACAGAGAGAAAAGGAAGAAAGAAGGAAAGAAAGAAAATAAATATAGAGAGAAGGGATGAGATAGAAAGAATAAATAGAATGGAAGGAAATGTGTGAATGTATGATTAGTGTGATACCTGTGAAGGTGAGAATAAGAAACTGAGAGGGGAAAATGTTTATAGCAAAGTTCTCTGATAACAACTCATTTCTCAAATACATAGGGAACTGAAGCAAATTTATAAAAATAAGAGCTACTCCAAGTTAATAAATGGCAAAAAGCTATGAACAAGCATTTTTCCAGAAAAAATAAAAGTTATAAAGTCATATTTTTAAAATGTCTTAAATCACTACTGATTAGAAAAATACAAATTAAAACTATTCTGAGTTACCAGTTCATGCCTATCAGATTTGCTAATACGACAGAAAAGGAAAATGACAAATGCAAGAAGAGATATAGAAAAATTGTGATGCTACTACAGTGTTTGAAGAGTTGTGAAGTACTCCGACCAATTTGGAGGATAATTTGGAACTATGCCTAAAGAGCTGTAAAACTCCAAACCCTTTGATCCAGTAATGTCACTACTATGTCTGTATCCCAGAGAGATAAAAAAAAAAAAAAGAAAAAGGACTCACATGTACAAAAATATTTATAGCAACTCTTTTTTTGTGGTGGCAAAGAATTGAAAATCAAAGGGAAGCCTATCAACTGGGAAATGACTGAACAAAATGTAGCATATGATTGTGATGGAGTACTATTATGCTGTAAGAAATGATGAGCAGGGTAGTTTCAGAAAAACCTGGGAAGACTTATATGAATTCATGCAAAGGTGAAGTGAGCAGAACCAGAACATTGCATACAGTAACAGAAATATTGTAAGAATGATCAACTTTGAAAGTCTTGGCTATTTTGATCAATGTAATAATCCAAGAAAATTTCAAAGGACCCATGATGAAAAATGTTATCCACCTCCAGAGAGAGAGAACTGATAGCCTCTGAATACACATTGAAGCATACTTTTTTACATTACTTTTCTTCTTTATATTTCATTTGTATTTTCTTTTGCAACATAGCTAATAGGGAAATACATTTTGCATGATTTCACATGTAGATTGATAACAAATTGTAAGCCTTCTCGAGGATGGGTAAGGATAGGAAGATAAGAACATTTAGAGCTCAAAATTTTTTAAAAGATCAAAATATTTTTACATGGGAAATATTTCATGAAATATATAAAATGTGAATTTTTAAAAAGTGTTTATTGAGTGTCAGGCACTATGCTAAGCACTGATAATATAAATACAGACAAAAGGAAAGACAGTCCCTGCCTTCTAAGAACTTATATTTTAGTGGGGAAGACTACACATAAAGGGGAGCTGAAAGTGGGGAAGGAAGATGGTAAATAGAGAAGTCCAAAGTGTAACCTGGTAAGAAATAAAGACCCTCTAGAGTGAAGCGGTTCCTGGGGTGTGGCAGAGAAGTCGAGCGTACAACTTGGTGAGAAATGAATGAGTTAATGTATTTGTGCATATATCTTGGATAGGAACTCCAGGGGAATGATAATATGGGTCAAGAATTAAAAAGGAATCAGAAAGGTGACTGGATTACATTTGGGAAATTTTACAGTGCTTTCAATAATCTCTGTATGTTTCCTGAAGTGAAAATTCCCCCAGAGATGCTATAGGTTGGCAAACCATGGATTACCTCAATTTTACAGGATCTCAGAACCATAGGTTAAAGGCTAGAAAGAATCTCAGAGGTCATCTAGTCCATCTCCCTTATTTCACAGAGGAGGAAACTAAGGTTCCAAGTGGTTTCATAACATAGTTAGGGTTACAAAGGTAGTAAGAAAAAGAGTTAGGACTTGAACTCTTACTCCAAATAGGGTTCTTCCCATATTACTAAACAGCAGAATTTGGTCATTCTGTAGATAAGAACAAAACTCCATGGAATTTCAAAGTTGGAAGGGACTTTCATCCAATCCACCCCTGAAAAGAACTTCCCACAGTAGCATACCTAACAAGTTATTTTGCAACCTTTTCTTGAAGACCTCCAAATGAGAAGAGATCCACCACCTCCAGAGGCAAATAATGCCACTTAGGATGGCTTTAATTTTTAGGAATTTTTTTCCTCACAACAGAGGTAAATTTGCCCCTTTACATCTATAACTTGTTGTTCATAGTTGTGCCCTCTTCAACGTGATAACCTATCAAATCCTAAAACAGCTATTGTGCCCCATGTGAGTCATTTCTTCTTCAGATTAAAGATCCCCAGTTGATTCGTTGAATCTTCGTGTGATATGGACTTAAAGACTTCCTCTGTATGGTCCTCAGCTTATCAATTACCCTATTTAAAACTGTGGTGTCTATCTAGAATGGAACATGATTCTCTAGATGTGATCTGGGCATACAGAAGACCAGAGGGACCATCACCTCTTTATTCCTGAAAGGCATGCTTCTCAAGGTAGTCTGTGATTACATTAGGTTTTAGAGTTGCCATATCACAGTGCAGACTCCAGGGGGGTTTGAAAAAAGTTATAGAACCAATCATAGACTCCAGGAACTCTCACAGAAGATCTTCTTTTAAATGGACATTGAATTATTGACTACTCTCTGAGACCTGCCAGTAAACCATTTCTGAATTCATTTAATGCCGTTATCAGCTATTTGTCATTTAATGTATAATCTAACACATATTAAGATATGTTATCGAATGCTTTGCTATAACCAGACAAACTATATATAGAATGGTACCTTGATCTATAATAATCCCACCAAAAACCAAAATGAGACTAATTTGCCATTCCTCATTCTTGCCAAAGCTTTGGTGGCTCTTTATGATCACTGCTACCTTTTACAGAAGTGAGTTAACCATATCTTTATTGATTCAGTCTAGAATTTTCCCAGTAATTAAAGTCAAGCTCATTGGCATTTCATTTGTAAGACCTCTGATAATAGGTCTTCCCTTTTTGAAAACTGGAACATTTATCTTCTCTAGGCTTGTAAAATATTCCTCAATCTCTATAAGCTTTCAAATATTACTGACAGTTGTTCAGTAATCACATCTACCAGTTGTTGTTTTTCTGTACCCAAGGATGGAGTTCATTTCAGTCAACTGATGTCAGTTTTTCCAAGGTGACCAGGAGCTGTCTTGTGAAGAGAGGCAGTATGGTTCAATAGATAGAGCACTGGACTTGGAGTCAATATAGCCTGGGTTTGAATCTTGCTTCAGACACATTCTGCATGGGCAAGTCACTTAATCTCTCAGTCTCAGTTTCCTCATCTTAAAGTGCAGGGTTTGGACTTAATGCAACTTGAAATCTATGATTTTTCTCCTCAGTTCTCTTGAGTATCAGCTCCCAATTAGCATTTTTCTGCACAGAAAACAAAATGGAGAGTTTACATGAAACTGTGAATGTCCATTTCGCATAGCTTGGTTTTTTTAAGTATATAATAAATTCTACATGCTACTTTCAAAAATGTTTGACTTGCCCTATTTCCTTATGAACCATCTTTTGTTTTTGCCACATCTATTCTTATCCATCTCCTTCCATGATCTTCCCCTCCCCATTAACAGAAAGAAAATAAAGGGGAAAACCTTGTAAGAAGTCACATTGATTAAACAAAATGAATCCACATATTGGCCATGTTTAAAAATCTATCACTTCTCCATCAGAAGATGAGCAACATAAGTCATCTGGAGTCATGATTATTTGTTGTTTTAAAGAGAGTTCTTACATCTTTCAAAGTTGTTTTGTTTTATAATGTTTTTGTGTAAGTTTATTTTGTTTGTGACTGTTCTGCCCTCTTAGTTCCCCTGCCTATCACCACTTATTTTCCTATTAATATATATGTATATATATATGCAAAGCTCATTTTCTATATGTTCATCCCTCACTTGTCCATTTCAGAGGAGTGAGGTTCATCTAATGACCACTCTTTCCACCCCTTCTATGTTTATATATTTTCACATGCCTCAATTATGAGAAACAACATATATCTATTATATAATATACATATATATGTATTTCTCAATTCTACACAAATTTTTCCCTCCTTCGACTATCTGTTCTCTTTCCTCTCTTCAAATACTCAGGACAGAACAATTCCCTAACCACAGGACCTCTATTTTTCTTATTTAATTTCCTCAATATCCTTTGAATATGTCAAAGTTCTGGAAGGATACTTGATATTTTACCACCCTCCACGAGAACATTAGTACCACATCAATTCTAAAACTCTTTTCAAGTGAACAAGTAAATTTATTTTTCTAAGTTTCTCTGGACCCTTGTATTTTTATTTCCAAATTCCTACTTAGTTCTGGTCTTTACATCAAAACCACTTAAAAGTCCTTTTTTCCATTAAAACTCCATCCCCACAAACAAACCAAAGTATTATATTCAGTTTTGCAGGTTAAATTATTCTTGATTATAAGCCTGTCTATTTTTGAATATGATATTCCAAGTTCTCCTCTGATTTTTAGTAAAAGTTACCAAATCTTGTATGATTCTAACTGTAGTTCCTGGATACTTGGATTTCTTCTTTCCAGATGCTGACAATACTTTTTCTTTGATATGAGCTCTGGATTTTAGATTTGACATTCCTACAACTTTGTCTTTGAGAGTTCCTTTTGGTGGGGGACAGGGAGAGAGACAACTGGTGGATTATTTCCATCTTTTCTTTGCCCTCTTCTTCTAATAGATATAAGTCATTTTCATTTATAAAAAATAGTGCCCTGTTTTTTTAAAATATAGTTTTCAAGGAATCTAATAATTCTTAAATTATCTCTCCTTGACCTGTTTTCCAAGTCAATTGTTTTTTATACTAAATATCTCACATTTGCTCCTATTTATTCTATGTTTATTTTCTTCTATCACTCCTTCCTATTTTGTGAAGTCATTGATTTGACTTTAATCTATTTTAATTTTCAGGGAGTTCATTTCTTGGATAAAGTTTGCCACTTCTTCTAAGCTAATTATTTTCCTACCAGTTCTTTCCTCAAGAGCTTTTATTTAATTTTTTTTATCTTTTATTTCATTTATTATAGGTATTCATGTAGTTCTTGTAAAAAAATCTTTTTTTTCCTTTGCATCTTTGCTTTCAGTTGTTGTGGTTTAGATTTGCAAAAATGTGTATGTTGGTTGATGTTCCAGCTTGAGTTTCTAAATTAGAGTTTTATGTCAGAGCTAGGCTCCATTACATGCTGTCTGCTTGATCTCTCCCTGGTTCCTCTAGATTCTTGCTTTAACTTCCTCCACTTGGGGTTCAGCTGCCCTGGATCTTTGAGGTCTCTCATGCTAGGTATTCAGAGCCTTTCTGGTAACTCAGGACAGAGTGTTACGGACCCCCAGAACCCTGGGTCTAGGTAAATTCCCAGTTTGAGTTCTGTGACACTGTGCTAGTTGGCACTATGTTGGTCTTTGCTTTTCTATATGATGCCTCTCTCTTGTACTTCCAAGACTCCTACCTTTCTGACAATTTTGAGGCTTTCTCAAGAGTGCCCTCCATTCTTGCTGTCTCCATAGACACAGTCTTTCAGACTATGCATGTCCTCTCTCTCTGTTGACACTCTCTAATCAGGAGGGGTCCCTTTTCCCATTACCTATGAGCTTCTAGATGAATGTTTGTGCAGTTCTAGGGTGGACAAAATCATAGTTTTCCTTTGGATTTCTCAATTATTAATCTCACTGGTACAAACTTCAGAGTTTTGATGAAAAAGATAATATAGGAGCTAGCTACACAACCAGTCTTCCATTCAGGAAGTCATCTTTCCAGGAAGTCTCCAATTCTCTCTGCACTTTATGATGGCTCTCTTCCAGTATTTGAAAGACTCAGTGTACATGAAGAATTAACCTTATTAAATTCCTGGCTCCAAAGACTCGAAAGAGTGAAAGTTGCAGGAATATCGAGTTAGTTTCAATTTTAAGGAGGAAATACTAATATTTAAAACTCTTCCCCCCAAAAATGGATGTCCTGAGGAACTCTCTATCCTTGAAGGTCTTCAATTCTTCAGACAGAGCCTAGATG
The DNA here is from genome assembly GCA_028658325.1 of Potorous gilbertii. NCBI lineage: Eukaryota > Metazoa > Chordata > Mammalia > Diprotodontia > Potoroidae > Potorous > Potorous gilbertii. The sequence goes on from CM053769.1 coordinate 408,289,323, forward strand.
ACCTTTTGTCAAGGGAAATAAGGAGGGGATTCCTGTTCAGATATTGGTGGGACTAATTGTGTTCTGAGGTCCCTTCTGGCTTGAAGTTTCTATTATTCTGGGTGGTCATATTATTGTACAAAATTTCAGAAAGAAATATTTGAATGAATGCATGAGTGAATGACTGAATGCAGGAATAAAAAAGCATTTGCAAAATGCTTACCAGGTGCCAAGAACTGTGCTAAGCTTTTAAAGATACAAATAAAAGCAAAGAAAAGTGAAAGAAAGACTATCCTTGCCCTTGAGAAGTTTATGTTCTAACAGGGAAAGATAATATATACATATATTTTTAAAGCATATATAGTCATATATATATATGTATATATATAAAACTATGCAACTACATATATAAATATGTAGATATAATTAAGATTATCTTCCTTCTTTATAAAATTGAAATATAGGGTATCCCAAAAAGTCCCAATTCAGAGTAGCCTGAGTTCTGAGCCAGATAAAGCAAAGACACCTATCAGAGCCCAGGATCCCAGGGACAGAATCCAACTTTCAGTTACGCAGGGTGTCTCAAAAGTCTATTTTAAGCTATTAAAATTTAAAACTTCACTGAGACTTTGGGGACACACCATATTTCAATATGTAAGGAAGATAATCTTAATAATCCAGATATTCTAAATTGGCAATGGACTGTCTTTTCAGGTAATGAGTTCTTAATCACTCACACCTTTCAGGGAAGCTTTTGTATGGATTCCTACGTGTACTAGGTAAAAGACTACATTAGAAGGAAGATCTTGGATGTTTGTTCCAGATTTTAGACTCTTCAATTTGATAACAGAAAATTTGTCAGTATTTCAGATTTTAATTTTAATTCTTTGTTGATGAAGTCATGGAGCTTTTAAAATATTTCCTATATTCCCTCTGGGACCTCAGTAAAACCCAATTATATTTTTTCTACCAATGGGCTATAGAGTCAAAACCTTAGATTTGGGGAACTTAAGGAAAAGACTATCTTGGCTCTAATAGAGTTCAGTTTAATAAATACCTGATACTCATGTGTTGGACATGATACATTTCATTTTTGGAACTGTTTCCTGGAGCTCAGCCAGAGGAGGAATGGAAATGATTTACTTTACTTCTGGCTAGGTGTCAGCTCCATGAGTCTAGCCTATAGGGAGGGAGAGCTAGAAGACTTTAGAACAAGATTCTCATATGCTGATAATCTTCTTTATCAACTCCTGAGGACACTTGTATGGTTTATATTTAAAGTCCCATGCAAAATAATAATTGTTGGCATCCTTCTGTTCCAGAGTTCTTAATCTTGTTTGTGTCATGGACTCTTCTGGCAATCTGGTGAAGTCAATGGCTCTTGTTCATTGTTCATATATGTTTTATTAATAATGTTCTTTAAAACAGGATTACACAAGAAATCAACAATATTTTGATTGTATTAAAGCATAGTTGCCAAAAAAAATATTTTTAAACCAATTCACAGATGCTTTAGGGACAGAACTCTTGCTCTAGGATGGGATGGAGAACCTATAGCCTTGAGACCAGATGTAGCCCTCTAGATCCTCAAGTACAGCCCTTTGACCAAATCCAAACTTCACAGAATAAATTCCCTTTAAAAAAAGGATTTGTTCTGTGAAACTTGGACTCAGCTTAAGGGTCTCATCCAAGGACCTAGAAGGACACATGTGGCCTTGAAACTGCAAGTTCCCCACCCCTGTCTAGGATTTCATAATTTATGAGAGTTTTTGTGTCTGTCTCCTCATCACCACACCCTGTGATATAATTAGCACAAGTATCACTATCACCACTTAACACATAATAAAAGTGAGACTCAGAAAAATAAATGATTTGCTCATGATCGAGAAGAGAGCAAGGGATGGGGCCAAGGCTTAAACTTGTTTCTTCTGTACCAGATCATTCATTGCCTATATTGTATAATAATTGTTTCTACCCTAGTGCTGTATAAATATTCTCATATCCTGTATGTGTATGTATATATGTTTGTATTACGTCTACCACTTTGCAAACCTTGAAGTGTTATACAAATATCAGCTGTTATCATCATCACCGTTATTATTAATCTGTAAAATGGGTATAATCATGCTACAGGGTTAGCTTGCTAAGGAAAATGAAAGATATCTGCATCAGGTAATTCTTTTCTGGTTTACATCTATGTTTCCATTCCTAAATAGGTTTTCTTTCCTTGAAGAAGCACAGCTACGTATCTTAACTGAAGTATATACATCAAGCTAAGATAGGAGGTAGAGTAGCATATGATCTAAGAAGGCATATGAGTAGCATATGATCTAAGTTCAGTCTGAACTATCAATCCATCAAGCCAGTTAGGATAGCTTTAAGTTTTTAAGATGCATTTCCATCTCTCATGTTGAATTAAAGAAACTATTCCTCCATGGGTCAGTCCTTTCGGTTTTACATTTTTCAGGAAATCTTAAAGCACTATACCAGCATTAATTATTATTTTTTTCACTAGTCTTTAAAAGCTTGAATCTATATTGATCACACTTCAAAGGCAAGGTGTCCCTGACCAGGTCAGTTACCACTGAACCTCAGATTTACTAAGCTCCCGTTTCTACTTCCTTTCCTTCTTCGACCCTGGAATTTCATTTGGGGTAACCATTAGACAAGAGATAAGATAGTCTATTTACCTGTGGAGGTAGTGTTTGACATCTAAAGGAAGATGAGAATCTTTTTCCATTTAGTCTCAAAAAGTGAGAGATATTTACCTTTATTTGTGCAAGGACTGTGTGTGTGTGTGTGTGTGTGTGTGTGTGTGTGTGTGTGTGTGTGTGTGCTTCCTTTTGACTATGCAAATGTGTTGATCCAGTCCATATGTGGCCTTTCTATCTTCAACCCCTTTATTTTAGATATGAACTCCTTGCCAGCAAGAATCAGGTTTTTGTCTTTGTTTGTATCCTAAACACTTAGCACTGTATTTGGGACATGAGAAATGTTTGTTCACTGATAGAAGCATGAACTTTGACAGAGTATCCAGGCTATAACTATTTTTTACCGCTAGTGTTTATAAGTTTGGACTTGATATTGATTAGACTTCAAAGACAAGGTCTCAGTGACCAAAGAACTTCCTTTTTGCTGTGTCAAAATGCTTTGGCAGAGTATTCCTTCTGCCCCTCTCTCTCATGGCATGAAGGTGACCTCGGCCTTGAAAAGTTATGTCAGCAGAGCACAAGCGCCACAGGGGCTACAGGCTTTCGGAAGTATTCTCAGTCAAGCATAATGGATTAGGTGTCTGAAAGCCAACCAATTTAAATGTGGAGCAATTCATCCCCAGAGCCTTGGCTCCCAGGAGACACTGTTCCATTTCACGTCTTGGTAAAGCAAATAGTAAAAACCAAACAAACAAAAGAGAGACAAAACAAAATACCTGGGTAAGCATTTTGAGTAAAACAGTTTGGAATAAGAATTTAATCATCAGGTTTTGAGAACTGAAAAATTCAGCTATGGATTTTCATTAAGCTAGCTACAAAAATGAAAGGTGGTAGTATTCCATTCCCTAGAGGTCTTCCAGCAAATGTTGGAAGGCTGATTGTTAAGATTCTTGTAGGAGCAATTCTTGCTCAGGGACAAATTGGATTAGATAATCTCTGAGTTCCTTTCCAACTCTGAGAGTCCATGACTTTTGTGAATATTTTTGGCCATTAGTAATTACCAAAGACAATCTCTTCTTGCATGAGTTTTTCTAGAGCAATTTTTTCTAGATCTCTCCTTTGCTCTTATCACCCTCTACCTTATGTTATTTTTTTTCAATTCACAGTATCTCCTCCCTTTATGGATTATGTAGGAACTATGCCATTTTTCATCTTTATATCACCCCCCCTACAGAACTTTGCACATAGTAGGTGCTTAACATATCTTGTTATTACTTGAACTACATCTTCAACAGGTAGAAGTTTTTCCATCTATATTAACTGAGAAAGCATCTACATCAGTGCAGAAATCTTTACTACTGTATCTGTAAGTCAATTTTAAAGCATGGATCACAATGTCCAGATTCTCTTCATCTATTAAAAAATGGATGCCTGCTCCCTGTTATGAATTAAGGATGATCTTAAATTCACCAAGCCTTTGGTTTCAATAAGGCATCAGTCATCTCCTATTCCACTTAGTATGCATAGGACCCTTAAGATGAGCAAAATAACAAAGCCCATTCTAAATCTGCGCACCTGGAACATTTCTAATTGGGACTGTGTCATCTTGCCACTTGTTATGATCTGGTTTGCATCATTCTCTAATTGCTCTGGTTAGGATTCTTGTCTTCTTTAACTACACAGTGAGCTCCTTGATGAAAGCAGTTATCTCCTATATTCTTGTATTCCACACACACAAACATACACACACACTCACACACACACACAACTTATCAGACACTTGGAGATATAGCACATACTCAGGAAATATGACCCTGGAAGGAACAACTAAATGAGAAAATTGGGATCCAGGAAAGTCTCAACCCTGCAGAAGCAATAAACCAAGTATTAGATGAACTTGAAAAGGGAGAAATTTGAATTACTACATATGTGTTTTAAAAAAAACAGCTGCACAAATCCAGAACAAGGGAGGCATGGTTATGTTTAACAAAAACAACCCTAGGGTTTTGCTAGATTGTTGTTCAATGAGAGAACAAGATGATGTGCTGGCTGAAAGAGCATAAGCTGCCTTCTGCACTTCCAGAGTGAAGGAGATAACCGAGTACATCATGAACACTGTGTTCAGTTCTTGGTGCCATAATTCAGACAGAACATTGACAGTCTAGTTCAGAGGTGCTTTACCTGGGGTTCATGAAATATATGCTTACTGAATAGAATTAACAAATATTGAAAGGAAAATCACCTAATTTTTGAGGAAGTAAGCTCCCTGCCCCTGAAGGTGTTTAGATGAAAAGTGGACCTGCCTTGGACATTGTAAAGGTAAATCTTAAAGTAGAAAGGAGGCAGGAATAGTGGCCTTTGGGACTCTTCAGCTATAGGATTCTGTAATTCTTATTTCATTTCAATTGGAAAGCTGTAGATATAAATTGATATGACTTTAACAGACTCCACTATCCAGGGTTTTAAAATCTAGAGAGAGATATTCTCAGGCATACCTTTAGGATACAACCATTTCTCCTTTATTAAGTATAGAGTGAAAAACCTTAAAAATCATGCCCTTGGTAGTTTCAGAAAAATCTAACAAGACTCATAGGAACTGATGCAAAGTTAAATGTGCAGAACCAGGAAATATTGTACATAGTAATAGCAACAAGTAGCAATAATCAACTATGAATGACTTTGATACTATGATCAATGCAATGATCCATGATAATTCCAAGAAATCATGATGAAAAATGTCATTCACCACCAGAGAAAGAACTCATGAACTCTGATTTTAGATTAAAGAATTTTTTCATTTTATTTTTCTTGCTTTTCTTTTCTTTTTCTTTCTTTCCTTTCTTTTTAACAACATGGTTAAGGTGGAAATGTTTTGCATGACTTCTCAAGTAGTTGGTATCACATTGCTTGCCTTCTCAGTGCATGGGGAAGGAGTTGGAGAGAGAGAAATAATTTTGAAATGAAAATAATTTTTTTAATTATTCCCTTGCTAAAGGTAGAGGAGAAAGAGAAACCATATTTTTTTAGTTTGACACAGTGTTAAACAGGAAACATATCTAAAGTTGCTCTGACCCAGTTGATTATATGTACTAGCTCGACTTTTGTGTGCTTTGGGGATGATGAGGTCCCTGCTTGCTTCTGGACTGCCATGTATGACTAAATACTTGGATGTTTGGGAATGACAAAGTAATTGCCTTATTGACCAATGAACTAGAAGAATCAGTTGCTTGGTAGAACTTTAGAAAGGGAATGAATGTGCTCCTTTTTCTGTTTCCTTTGACCTTCCAGGTGGTTTCATGTAATACTGAGGACTTCCAGAGAAGGGGTGAGAGGTTTGCTTTTTCTCACCCTGAACACTGCATAGCCATGAAGGCATAGCATTTAAAATTCATGGACTACCTAGATAACTCTAAGACTAGACTTTAGAGTCCTGTCTTTTTAAAATTTTTATTTCTTTAATGAGCAGAATAAACTCAACTGACCATTCATCTCAAGTAAAGTGTGTATTTGCAAATAAAAAAGAATCATAGCACCTGGATCCTGGAGCTAGTTGGAACTGGTATGAAACAGGAGTAGCTTCTACATTAGAAAAGATCATACAGGATCAGATGCCATTTGGCAGCTCTGATGCCCATTACCCAGTTCCAGGTCACCATTCCAAGGTGAAGAGGAAAAGTTTCAGTCTTGAAAGAACAGGGACCCTATCTATATAATGACCAGAGTGCAAATGAAAAGAGTAGTACACAGACCTCTCCCCAGATCATACCAGTTTGGAAGCACCAAAAAACTGCAGGCCCCCAGAATGAGCTGTGCTGGGGAAAAAATGAACAAATAATAAAAAAATAAAAGAATATGACCATAAAAAGCTACTATGGTGAAAGAGAAGTTCAAGATACAAACTGAAAAGAAGAAAAATAACTTGAAATCATCTACAAAGTCTCAAAGCAAAATGCAGTTTGGGCATTAACCCAAGAATAAGTCCTAGAAAAGTTAATTTTTTTTAAAAGAGCAAAAGAATATTTGAAAAATCATAGCAACCAAGACAAGATTAATAAAAAAGTGAGGACAGATATACAAGAAAGTTATGAAAAGAGAATTTGTAACTTGGTAAAAGAGGCACAAAAGATGATGAAGAAAATATTTCCTTAAAAATTATAATTGGCCAAATGGTAAAAGAAATACTAAACATCATTGAAGAAAATAACTCCTTCAAAGTTAGAATTGAACAAATGGAAGCTAATGATTCCCTGAGACATCAAGAAACCATAAAACAGAGTCAAAAGACTGAGAAAATATTAGAAAATATGAGTTGCCTCATAGGAAAAACAACTGACCCAGAAAATAGATCAAGAGATAATTTTAAAAATTATTGTTCCACCTGAAAATAATGAACAAAAAAAAGAATCTTGACATCATATTTCAAGGAATTATTAAAGGAGAATTGCTTAATATCTTAAAACCAAAAGGCAAAGTAGAAATTGAAAGAATACATCAGTCACCTCCTGAAAGAAACCCAAAATGAAAACTTCCAGAAAGATCATAGACACATTCCAGAGCTCCCAGGTCAAGGAGAAAATACTGCAAGCCAGCAGAAAGAAATAATCCAAATACTGTGGAGCTACAGTTAGGTTCACACAAGACTTGACAACCACTGCTATAAAGAAATGAAGAGCTTGAAATTGATATTTTAAAAGACAAAGAATTAGGATTACAACCAAAATTAACTCACCCAGCAATCCTACAAGTATTATCCTATAGAGGAAGAAAAATGTTTACAGAATGAAATAGAAGACTTTTAAGCATTTTCAATTAAAAGACCAGTGCTTAATAGAAAATTTGGCACTCAAAAGACTCAAGAGAAATATAAAAGGTAAACATGAACATGAAATCATAAGGAGCTAACCAAAGTTAGTATACCTATATAGGAAGATGAGATATGCAAACCCTAAGAACTATATCATTATTAGAGCAGTTAGAATGAGACTACTTAGACAGAGGGCATAGATGTGAGTCTCCTGTGTTGTAATGAACTCAAAAGAAGAACAAAATGGTGAAAAAGAGAGATACCCAGAGAGAAGGAAAGGAGTGGAAAAATGGAAGAAATTACCTCACAAACAAGAACACAAAGAAAGTTTATACAGTAGAGAGAAAATCAAAAGAATGGTATAGAAGGCAGTGTTTGAACTTCACTCTTATCTGAACTGGTTCATGGAGAGAAGAAAGAAAGAAAGAAAGAAAGAAAGAAAGAAAGAAAGAAAGAAAGAAAGAAGGAAGGAAGGAAGGAAGGAAGGAAGGAAAGGAAGGAAAGGAAGGAAGGAGGGAATGAAGGAAGAAAGAAATCAAACATGCCATAAATGAATTCCCTAAGGAAAAAAATAATAACTCCAGGTCTACATGGACTTACAAGCAGATTCTACCAAACATTTAAAGAACATTTAATTCTAATTCTATATAAACTGTTGGGAAAAAAATAACCAAATTCCTTCCATGACATACATACAGTTTTGATGCTTAAACCAGGCAGAGAAAGAAAAACAATTTTCCGAATGAATATTGATGGAAATTTTCAAAAATAAAATACTAACAAGGAGATTATAGTAATATATCACAAAGATAGGACCAGTCTGGATTTATATCAGGATTGCAAAGTTGATTCAATATTAGGAAAACTATTACTACAATTAACTATATTAATAACAGATCTGAACCAGGTCCAACCTGCATGTGTGATTCCTAGATATATAGGCCTCTAAGCAGAGAGAGACAGCAAAGCACTCACATCACTTGACCTCAACAGCATTTCAATAGTTAGACAAGGCACCTAGTGATTTTAAGTGATCTGCAGCTCAAAACTTGACATCATGTTGTATTCACAAATAGAAAATCCATTTCATTGACTCAGAAAAATCTCAGAGTTGGAGGGGATCCATCAGTCTATCTAGTTCTAACTGAGGAGAAAATGAGGTTGGCAACTTTGCCCAGCCTTCCCATACTCAAAACAAAGTCAAGTGCAAGCTACATCATCATTTCTCTGATGTCATGATCTTCTTCAAAAATGAAGGACAAACCCAGACTGAGTAGACTGAGCTGCCTGAGTGGGGATCCAGCTAGATGAGCAACCCAGTTCATTCTCTACCTTTCTATCTCCCTCTCCCTTTCCTTTGAGGTTTTGGGGTTTACTGGCTATATGTCCTTCCTTCTCCCTTCCCTCCTTCCTTCCTTCCTTCTCTCTCATTCTCAAAACCTTAAACCCAGTGTTCTCTGAAGCTGGACAACAATAGGTCCCTGCTCAAGCTCCACTTAATGTCTGCCTTAGAGTGATTATCACTAGTAACAGTTTCTGTTGATTTAGTTATTCTTCTTTTGCTCATTTAAAGGGCCATTCCCTGACTACTTCTTAAAGAGGACTATTCACTCAATGGGCATTACCTCCCTCTAAGTGAGTACCTGAAAAGGCCAGCCTAAAAAGGCCAAGATCTCCCATTTCATTCTGGTCTTCTACAATCATCCTGATGAATATCTGGTCCCTGGACCCAGATGGCTCAGGAAGAGAAAGTAAGGTTGGTGACCTAGCACAGCCTTCCCTCACTCAAAACAAAGTCAAGTGGAAACCATGTCATCATTTCTCTGATGTCATGGTCTTCTTCAAAAATGAAGAATGAACACACAGACACAGACAGACAGACTAGTCTTACCTATATCAAACAAGAACACTTCCTACAACTTTCCCAACAAATGGTCATCAGCCTTTCCTTAAAGTTAATAAGTAAGGTTTTTTTAAATAAAGTTTTTTAGAAGACTAAGACTTTGCTCCATGGTGCCAAAAATTTAGAGATGTTTTCTTTCCCAGTGGTGTCCAAGCCTTCTTTACCCACATCGTTCAGTCCTCTGCTAGCCTTCTATGTTACTATGGCCGCTTCCCTAACATAATGACTACTGCACCCTCCCCCAAACTTCAGGCCCCCCAGTCCCAATGTTTTTGTGCTCCTCTACTGAGATGCACTTCCTTGCTTTGCAACCTCATCTGCTACATTCTTGCTATGTCCCAGGTTCAAGGGAAATTGTCATTGCTACTCTCCTGGTATAACCACCATCAGTTGAGTTGTTTCATTTGCCATCTTGTGTGGTAAATTCTCTGTGAGACTAATTCTCTATGAGACAAGATGATCTTTCCCTGGCATGACTATACCTGATCCTCAGTAGTTTGCACAAAAGCCTCTCATAACACAGTGAAATATCAGAGATGAGAGCCTAAACCCCTCTAGACCTTAAATGAATTCCTCTCCAGTTTGGTTTATTCCAGCCTGGTCCATCTATGTCTATAGCAGCAGGACCCCAAAATCAACTTTGTTTGGTTCTCAAGGTTTCTACCCTTCTCCTTTAATGACTTTAGAATGAAAAATCCTGGTTATAGCTATGGGAAAGGAGAATTCAGTACCTTCTATTCTATTTTTCTACAGCCTTAATTGTTGGGAAATATTTCCTTACATCAAACCAAATCCATCTCTTCACCTTTTTTCTTCTAGTTCTGCTCTCACAGTTCAAGTAAAAAAAATGCAAAAAACTCAATAATCACAGCAACCCATTATTTTATTACCTGAGGATATACTTTTATTTGAGCCTGGCAATTTGAGTTCAACAAGGCTAGTTTGGAAATCTTTTGCTCTCTCCTTAACATCTCCCATTTTTATTTTCTGCTTTCTGATTCAAATATCATTCCCCATCACTCTCAGTTCAATCCTGAAAACTTCTTAAAGAAAAGAAAACACACCCATTTGGTATTTATCTTCCATTGCCTGTCCTTGCTTCCATCTGTTGTATGTGTTTTTTTAATCAAAGTTGATCCATGGATTCCTTCTATTAGTCTCTTGACACTTTTTAATGTCATATCATACTCAGATCTACCCCAATCTTTCTTATGAGCTACTCAATTACTAATAACAATCTTCGACAAGCATTTTACATAAATAAAAAATAAACAGTCTGTCCATATTGAGTTCCTTGTAATTAGTCTTTGGCATGTACCTTATATCTCTTGGCTCATGTATGTCAAATCTTCTATTAAGTTTGGGTTTGTTTTGTTTTTTATTTTTTAACAAAGTTCTGAAAGTCTGACAGTTCATTAAATGTCTCATTTTTTTATTCAGGATTATGCTTAGCTTTGCTAGGTATGATATTTTTTATCAGAACAGCAGATCTTTGCTCTTTGAGATATAGTGTTCCAAGGCCTGCAGTCTTTTAGTGTCACTGCTGCTAGGGTCTTATATCATTCTATTTGTGGCACCACCATATTTAAATTTCTTTTTCACATTGCTAATTATACTTTATTTTGAGCTGAGGGTTTTGGAATTTGACTATAATACTCCTGGGAGTGAAAAAGTAACAGCCCTGGCTACTTTTTATACAATCCTACTCAATGAATGGGCATTACCTCATCCTAAGTGACTACCTGCAAAGACCTTGGTCTAAAGGGCCCAAGGTCTCCCAGGGTATCATGGATCATCTCTAGTCATACTGATGAATATCTGGTTACTGGATTCAGATGGTTCGGAGGAGACATGAGGTTGGTGACTTACACAACCCTCCCTCACTCAAAACCAAGTCAAGTGCAAATCATGTCATCATTTCTCTGATGGCATGGCCTTCTTCAGCAACAAAGGAAGAACACAATAATATCCCTATGTGTTTTCCTTGTAGGATGTCTTTCACTTGGTGACTGGTGGAGTTTTCTGTTTCTACTTTCCTCTCTTGTTCTAATGCTTCAGGACAATTTTCTTTAATTATTTCTTGTACTATTGTATCAAAATTCATTTTTTAGATCATAGCATTCAGGTAGTCCAATTATTCTTATGTCTCCTCTTCTTGATCTGTTGTCCAGATTAGTTCTTTTTCTTATAAGAAGTTTTACATTCTCTTCTATTTTTTTATATTTTGTTTTATTATTTCTTGACCTCTTATAATTTCACTGACTTCCTCTTGCCCAATTCTGATATTCAAATTGTTTTCTTCCTTACGATTCTGGATATCTTTTTCTAACTGATTGGCTTTCTTTTCATAATCTTCTTGTTTTGCTTGAACTGTTGGTTTTTTGTTTTTAGTTTTTCCTCAATATTTCTCATTTGATTTTTAAAGTGATTTTTTAGTTCTTCTATTAATCCTTTTTGGACAGTTGAGCATTTGACATTACTCTTCGGGACAGAAGAGAGTTTCTTTGCTTCAATATCCTCCTTTAAAGACAAACCCATCTTTGATCCCATGGTCACTCTATGTGGTTGGATTTGTTCTCCTTTGACTATTCATTTTTTTTTAGTTTGTAGTACCTGAGTTTTTATCATCACCACCTAGTCCTGAGGTATGGGGATGGTGACTCCTTCAGTTCTTCTTTCTGCCCTGGAACTGGAACCAACACTTCCAGTTTCCTATAAGTGCCCACAGCCAGCAGTGCCCTGGTCCCATTGCTTCTGCACTCACCAGATGTGTGCTGATTCCTTCTTGCCCCACGTCTCTGCAGCACAGCTAGGTCTGGCATTCCTTGTCAGCAGAGGTTCCCTCAATCTTCCTCAGTTCAGATGCCTAACACCCCTCACTGTCCTATTGGTAAATGTTCTTGTGACTTGAGCCTAGGTAGCCTCCCAACTCAGCTAATCCCAGAACTTGTTGCTTGTTGTTTAAGCAGACCCAGGACCTAGCCTGGATGTGTTTACTCTTCATAGGGACCAAACCTAGTCCTGGGACTTTTCAGATCTTCTCTGGTTATTTCAGGCAGACTCAAGTTCTGCTGCTAATCTTACTTATTCTTAATCACTCTATGTTCACCCTGAGGCATTATTTCATCTTTTTTTGTGGGGAGAAGTCTTACTCCACCGTCTTTTCAGAGTCCTCTCAACATATGCTTTTTTATGGACAGATTATCTCCCTTGATAAACTAAAATTTCCTTGAAGATACAAATTTCCTTTATATTGTTCTGTTCTCAATAGCTAGCACAGTGCCTGACACATAATTGACACTGAGTAAATGTTTGCTGATTGATAATTAATCAATTGAACTTTTGTGCTAATGAAGAATTAGAAACAAAGTGGGTGTCCATCAGTTTGGAAATGACTAGACAAATTATGACACATGAATGTGTTGGAATACTATGCTATATAAAAGGAATAATATGAAGAATTCAAAGAAATATGGAGGCATGAACAATAAGTTGCAAGACTAGATATTTTCTCCAATCCTCACAACCACTCAAACCTCTCCAAAGGAAGACTTATATGCAAGCAATGAAGCAATTCCAACTGTCTCCTCAGTCTAGGACACTAAGAATCTAAGTGAGTTAAAAATCTAATGAACTAACAAGAGAAGGCTAATAATCTCTAACCTCTAATTCACTTAACAACCTTTCCCCACTGCCCAACATGCTCTGGTTATTGGCCTACACAAAGTAACACATGGGCTTGCAAAAGAATTCAGCCCTGTAATCATTTCCTCCTCTCCCACCCAAAATACCTCAAATATCCAAAAAACAAAAATTTTCTCAGACTACAATAGCAGCAGGAAGAGCAGAAGTGCTCTATGTCACAAGAGAATTCAGTCAGACAAGTGAAGAATAGAAGGGGCAGAGGAAGGACACAAGTGTCATTGTATTACACTCCACTTGGCTTGAGGGAAAAAACCTGGAATCCATGTGGCACTAGAAGCCACAGTAAATTATGAATTTAGGATGCTGAGAGGCTTTGAAATCTAGACCCCAGAGAAACTGCAATCAAAGGAGAAGAAGTAAGAAAGTGAACAATAAAAGGAAAATAAGGGAGAATAAAAGACCAAAATTACCAATGATATCAGGAAGAAGAAAACTCACTTAAAGACCTTGAGCATATGCAGATAAATAATAAGAAAAGATATTAATAACAGAAGGGAATGTGGTCTCTCGTTCAGGTAAAAGAAATCAGAAATTGATAGATAAATATTTCAAGAAAAAGAAAATTAATCAACACCTTAAAAAGGACCAAATGGAAAAGAAGGTACAAAAGTTCACTGGAGAAAATAATTCCTTAAAAATTAAAATTAGGCAAATGGAAGCTAATGATTTTATGAAACAGCAACAAAAAAAATAAAACAAACACAAAAGCATGAAAAAACAGAAGAAAATATTAACTATCCCATTAGAAAAGTAACTGTCCTGGAAAACAAATTGAGGAGAGATAGTTTAGGAATAGTTGGACTACTAATCCATGCTCAAAAAAGACCCTACATATCATCTTTCAAGAAATTATCATGGAAAACTGTCCTGATATTTTAGAACCAAAAGGTAAATAGAAATTAAAAGAATCCACCAATCACCTCCTAAAAGAGATCCCAAAATGAAAACTCCCAGGAATATTATACCCCAATTCCAGAATCCCTAGGTTAAGGAGAAAATATCATAAGTGGCCAAAAAGAAATGGAGCCACATTCAGGATAACATAAAATTTAGCAATTTCTACATTAAAAGATCAGGGGGCTTGGAACACAATATTCTACAGGGCAAAAGACCCAGGATTACAATCAAGAATAAACTACCCAGCAAAACTGAGTATACATCTTCAGGGGGGGAAATGATATTCAATGAAAGTGAAGAGTTTCAAGCATTCCTGATGAAAAGACCAGAGCAAAATAGAAAATTTGGCTTTCAAATACAAGACTCAGAATAAACATAAAAAGGTAATCAGGAAAGAAAAATCATAAGGGATTCAATATTTACATTCGTACATGGTAAAATGATACTTGTAACACTTAAAAACTCTTATTTTTAGAGCAATTAGAAGGAGTATATATACACAAAGGGCACCAGTGTAAGTTGAATACGATGGGAACAAGAAGTTTTCAGATAAAATGATCAAATCTATTTATAGTAATATGAAAAATCACTATTGATTAGAGAAATGAAAATTAAAATACCTCTAGCTACCACCCCACACCTATCAGATTGACTAATATGATAGAAAAAGGAAAATGACAAATGTGGGAGGGGATGTGGGAAAATTGAGATGCTAATGTACTGTTAGTGAAGTTGTATACTAATTCAACCATTCTATAGAGCAATTTGGAACTATGCCCAAAGAGCTATAAAACCCTTTGACTACCACCACTAGGTCTATATCCCATAGAGATATTTTTTAAAAGAAAAAAATAAAAGGACTTGTATGTACAAAAATATTTACAGCAACTCTTTTAGTCATGGCAAAGAATTTGAAATTGGGGGGATGTCCATCAGTTGTAGAATGACCAAACAAGTTGTTATATATAATTATGATGTAACACTATTGTGCTATAAGAAATAAAAAGCAGGACAATCTCAGAAAAACCTGTAAAGATTTACAAGAACAGACACAAAGTGAAAAGAGCAGAACTAGAACATGTATACAGTATACTGTATACAGTAACATCAATATTGTAAGATAATCCATGGTAAGATAATCCATAATTCATAATCCATGCTATTCTTAGCAATGCAGTGATCCTACATAATTCCGAAGTATTTATGATATTTAAAAAAAAATTCCATTCATCTCCTGAAAAAAGAACTGGAGTCCGAAAGCAGAACAAAGCATACTTTTTCTTTACTTTATTTTTCTTGGATTTTTTTGTCTGTGTTTTATTCACAACATGACTAACATGAAAACATGCTTTGCATGACAGCACGTGTATAAACTGCATCGAATTGCTTTTTTCTCAATGGGGGGAAGGGAGAGAGAAAGAATTTGGAACTCATATTTTTGAAACAAATGTTAAAAAATACTTTTGCATGTAATTAGGGAAAAAATAAAATATTTTTAAAAGAAATCCTTAACATATTATAGGTGTCCATCATTGTGATAAGGATAAATTTACATAAGTCAGCAAAACTTGAACACCATAATACAAGAAATAATTAAAGAAAACTGGCCAGAATTTCTGAATTCAGAAAAATGCCAGTTGAAAAACTCACAGACTGCTTCCAGAAAACAAAAACAATAACAAAAAAACAACTATGCTCGAAGCTCCAAGACACATAATGGTTAGATTTTTTTCTCCTGGCCAAAAAAAAAAAAGGGGAAGCAACCAGCAGATTTTAAAAATAAAGAAATAACACAGAGAATTCAGTTGACACAGAGAAACTTGGGTAGATTTGTATATATTGATGCAGAATGAAGCAAACAGAAGATGGTGGAGTAGAAGCATGGACCTGCTTGAGCTCTCCCCATAAAGCCATTAAAATACCTGTTAAAAAAAATGACTCTAAACAAACTCTAGAGCAGCAGAAGCCACAAAATGACAGAGTAAAACAGATTCCCAGCCCAAGACAAACTAGAAGGTCAACAGGAGGGTCTTTTGTAGTGGAAACAGCACACAGTGCAGCCCAGCATGGGCCATGTGGCACAAACAGGACTGGAGTAGGCTTCAGAGGGTTGAATCCTAGGCAGTTGCTGGGGTTTCCCAATTTCTCAGTTCACAAATGCCAAAGACAGCTTCAAAGGTCAGTAAGAAAGCTTTTTAACCTGGGTGAGAGGGGAGTATGGTCCAACCCCAGTCCTAAGCCTAGGGCAGCTACAGCTACTGCCACAGCAGGGCCACTTCTGGAGCTCTCTGCCCATAGAAAGTGGGGGAATCAAGTGGCTGATCTGACTCTCAAGTCCTGAATGGTGGTCCTGGGGTGAGGAGGAGTGTTGTCAATTGTGGAGCTGGTGGCAGCTGTGGAGAGGGAATACTACTCACAGTTCCTGGGCAGAAAAGAGTGCTTTTGTTTACTCACAGACAAAAGCACAGGGCAGGAAAGGAGTAAACATCTCTCCCTTGACTATGCCACTTTGGTGGAATTGAGAATTTACAGGTCCTTAGAGATATCTCAGAGAACAGCTGCACAAAACCTCTGAAGCTTGGGGTAATATACATTTCACTTAATAAAGGACTCAAGAGTCAAGTAATTGGCTAAGAAAATGTCCAAAAAAGGGGAAAAAATAAGACTATAGAAGATTACTGTCTTGGGGAAAAGGTATTTTCTTCCGTCTTTTCAGATGAGGAAGAACAAAGCATACAACTAGAGGAAGAACAAAGCATATAACCAGAGAAAGACAGCAAGGTCAAGGCACCAACATCTAAAGCCTCCAAAAAAAGTTAAATGGTATCAGGCCATGGAAGAGATCAAAAAGGATTTTAAAAATCAAGTAAGAGAGGTAGAGGAAAAATTGGGAAGAGAAATGAGAGCAATACAAGAAAATCATGAAAAACAAGTTAACAGCTTGCTAAAGGAGATCAAAAAAATGCTGAAGAAAGTAACACCTTTAAAAATAGACTAACCTAGGTGGAGTCAAGATGGCAGAGTAGAAAGATGCACATACACTAGCTCTTCCCCCACAATCCATAAAATACCAGTAAAGAAAGACTCTCAACAAATTCTAGAGCAGCAGAAGCCACAGAACAATGGAATAGAGGAGATTTCCAGCCCAGGGTGACCTGAAACGCTGACGGGAAGATCTGTGACCATGCAACATGGTGCCTGGAGGAGGACTTGAGCAGGCCTCAGGGTAGAAACCTCAGCAGGCAGGAGCAGTGGTTTGCAGATCCCTCAACCCACAGGTGCCAAAGGTCAATGAGAGGGTTTTTCACCTGGCCAAGAAGGGAGCAGGATCTTCCCATAGCTCTGGATTTATGTGACTGTGGCAGAGGCCACATTAGGCAGCAGCAGCTCCCACAACAACCTACATCCATTGCTGGATTGTAAAGCCCCTGGGAGCAGCTGATCCTACCTCAGCCCTGTGTGGCATCCCTGCCCCCACCTAATGCTCCTGGAGGAACTGAGTAGCTGATCTTTATCTCACACTGAATGGCGGCCCTGTTTCCACAGCTTATCTGAATCTCAGCCCTCAGCCTTTGCTGGGTGGAATTGGAGGCCAAGTGGCTGCAGAGAAGAAAATACTACTCACAGATTCTGGGCACAAAAGTTTCTGTGTTGCTCCCAGACCAATGTGCCTGCTTGGTTGTGCTACCCTGAAGGAACTGAGATCTTACAGATCTCCAGAATATACCCTACTCTTGACAAAGGACCCAAAAATCAACTAACTGGTTGAGAAAATGCCCAAAAAAGGGAAAAAAATAAGACTGTATAAGGTTACTTTCTTGATGAACATGTCTTCTCCCATCCTTTCTGATGAGGAAGAATAATGCTTACCATCAAAGAAAGACATAAAAGTCAAGGTTTCTGTATCCCAAAGATCCAAATCTCATGCCATGGAAGAGCTCAAAAAGAATTTTGAAAATCAAGTAAGAGAGGTGGAGGAAAAATTGGGAAGAGAATGCAAGAAAATCATGAAAAGCAAGTCAACAACTTGCTAAAGGAGACCCCAAAAAGTGCTGAAGAAAATAGCACCTTTACAAATGGGCTAACTCAATTGACAAAAGAGGTTCAAAAAGCCAATGAGGAGGAGAATGCTTTAAAAAGCAGAATTAGCCAAATGGAAAAAGAGGTTCAAAAGCTCACTGAAGAAAATAATTCTTTAAAAATTAGAATGTAACAGATGGAGGCTGATGACTTTATGAGAAACCAAGAAATCACAAAACAAAATGAAAAGAATGAAAGATAGTGTGAAATATCTCATTGGAAAAACAATTGACCTGGGAAATAGATCCAGGAGATACATTTTAAAAATTATAGAACTACTTGAAAGCCATGACCAAAAAAAAAGAGTCTAGACATTATCTTTCATGAAATTATAAAGGAAAATTGCACTGATATTCTAAAACCAGAGGGCAAAATAAATATTGAAAGAATCCACCCATCATATCCTGAAAGAGATCCAAAAAGAGAAACTCCTAAAAATATTGTAACCAAATTCCAGAGTTACCAGGTCAAGGAGAAAATATTGCAAGCATCCAGAAAGAAACAACTTGAGTACTATGGAAATGTAATAAGGATAACATAAGATCTAGCAGCTTCTACATTAAGGGATCACAGGACTTGATATATGATATTCCAGAAGTAAAAGGAACTAGAATTAAAACCAAGAATCACCTACCCAGCAAAACTGAATATAATACTTCAGGGGAAAAATGGTCTTTCAATGAAATAGAGGACTTTCAAGCATTCTTGATGAAAAGACCAGAGTTGAAAAAAAAATTTGACTTTCAAACACAAGAATGAAGAGAAGCATGAAAAGGTAAACAAGAAAGGGACTTACTAAAATTGAACTGTTTACATTCCTACATGGAAAACCAATATTTGCAAGTCTTGAAACTTTTTTCAGTATCTGGATAGTTGGTGGGATTACACACACACACACACACACACACACAAACACACACATATAGAGAGACAGAGAGCACAGGGTGAGTTGAATAGGAAGGAATAATATCTAAAAAATGAAATTAAGAAGTAAGAAAGGAATATATTGGGAGGAGTAAGGGAGAAATGGAATGGGGCAAATTATCTCTCATAAAAGAGGGAAGAAAAAGACTTTTCAATGGAGGGAAAAAGGGGGGAGATGAGAGGGAAAATGTGAAGCTTACTTTCATCACTCAAGCAAGGAAGAAAATGCACACTCATTTTGGTATGAAAATCTATCTTACAATACCAGAAAATAGGGTACAAGATGATAAGCAGGGTGGGGGGCATAAAGGAAAGGAGGGAAATGGGAGAAGGGAGCAATTAGAAGTCAATGCTCTTGGGGGGGACAAGGTCAAAAGAGAGAATAGAAGAAATGTGGGCAGGATAGGATAGAGGGAAATATAGTCTTATACAACACGACTATTATGGAAGTCATTTGCAAAACGACACATATATAGCCTATGTTGAATTGCTTGCCTTCCTAGTGGGGATGGGTAGGGAGGGAGGAAGGCAGAGAAGTTGGAATTCAAAGTTTTAGGAACAACTGTTGAGTATTGTTCTCGCATACTGTTGAGTATTGTTCTTGCATACAACTGAGAAATAAGAAATACAGGTAATGAGGTATAGAAATTTTTCTTGCCCTACAGAATAAAAGAGAAGATGGGGATAAGGGAAGAGAGGGATGTTAGAAGGGAGGGAAGATTGGGGGTAGGGATATTTGGAATGCTTGGTGTTTGGGGGTGGGGGTAGGGAAGAGAAGGGGAGAAAATTTGGAACTTAAAATTTTGTGAAAATGAATGTTGAAAGCTTAAAAAATAAATAAATAAATTTTTAAAAAAATAGACTAACCAAAATGGCAAAAGAGGTCCAAAAAGCCAATGAGGAGAAGAATGCCTTAGAAAGCAGAATTGGTCAAATGGAAAAGGAGGTCTAAAAACTCACTGAAGGAAATAATGCTTTAAAAATTAGAATGGAGCAGATGGAAGCTAATGACTTCATGAAAAATCAAGAAATTATAAAACAAAACCAAAATGTTGAAAAAATAGAAGACTATGTGAAATACCTCATTGGAAAAAACAACTTACCTGAAAAATAGAAGTAAGAGATAATTTAAAAATTATTGATCTCTCAGAAAATGATGATCAAAAAAAGGAACCTAGACATCTTCTTCCAAGAAATTTTCAAGGAAAACTGCCCTGATATTCTAGAACCAGAGGGTAATATAGAAATGGAAAGAATTCACCAATTACCTCCTGAAAGAAACCCCAAAAGGAAAACTCCTAGAAATATTGTACCCAAGTTCCAGAGTTCAAGAAGAAAACATTGCAAGCAACCAGAAAGAAACAATTCAAGTATTATAGAAATATAATCCGGATAACACAGGATTTAGTAGCTTCTACACTAAGGGACCATAGGACTTGGAATATGATATTCCAGAGATTAAAGGAGATAGAATTAAAACAAGAATCACTTACCCAGCAAAACTGAGTGTAATATTTCAGGGGAAAAAAATGGAATTTCAATGAAATAAAGGTCTTCCAAGCATTCTTGTTGAAAAGACCAGAGATGAATACAGAATTTGACTTTCAAATACAAGCATCAAGAGAAACATGAAAAGGTAAACATGAAAGAGAAGCCATAAGGAATTCATTAAACTTTAACTGTTTACATTCCCACATGTAACAATGATATTTGTGACTTATGAAACCTTTTTTCAGTTTTAGGGTA